>CM075880.1:23260064-23645064 GCA_038021265.1 Cyprinella venusta
AGACTCGAGTCATATGACTTGACTCAGACTCGAGTCGCAATTTTCTGGACTTGAGACTTACTTGGCTAGATGTCTGAAAAGACTTGACTAGACTTTAGACTTGCTCCTTGTGACTTTAGACTTGACTCAGACTTGTGCCTATTTACTTAAAATGACTTGTGGAAAAAAATACTCTAAAATTGTGTATTTTAATGCGTTAAAAGAGGAAGCGCCGAGCGCGGGCGGTAATACACTCTGTGTGTGCGGGTTGAGGGAGAATAAAGCGTTGAGCGATGTAGCCAATCACAGACATTTGTGTTGTTTTCTTGAATGCAAGGCCAATCAGAAGAATTTACTATAGACTTCCCTCGCCGCTCAAAATGGACTTTTTGTTCAGTGCTGAATTTCTGTATTTTGGCAAATCCTCTAATTATAACAAACTAAGTGTATATATTATGAAAGCTTCATTGATAACAGATGTGTGAGATCGCGATGAACTGTCAGCTTTTTAGAAATTATGTCAGTCACAACAACCCATGTTTTAAAAAATAGCTGGGTTTAAATCATTTAAATGATACTCAATAGCGGAGTAGGAATCCGGAGATTCAGGACTTTTCCCAGTGGGCCGGTAGTGTTTTGAGGCCGCGAGGACCGGTCTGATAGTTATACTTTGCAAGTTCATCCAGCGGCCTGTACACAATCGTCTCTGCAACGGTGATAGAATGAAGCGCGCGTCCGAATGAAGACGGTGCGCGAGCCGTAAAAGCCCATGCAACTGATAGCAGCAAAAAAAGATTTAAAAACAGATTGTAGCGCTAGATCTCTTATTTAATAGCGAAATAAATTTATTATCTGCTATTTAACTGGAGATGTTTTATTTATTTTTGTATTAGCTCTACAACTTTCAGCCCAACTTTCATAGCATAAATAATTTGCAAGTTGCTAAAATAAAGCATTCAAAACATCAGCTAAAATGATCGATAGGCTATATGATTATAATCAGAGCATGTGCATGTTTGTTAGTGATTTATTTATATTAGGTTATTACAGCATTTAAAGGGATACTCCACTTTTTTTTGGAAATAGGCTCATTTTACAACTCCCCCAGAGTTAAACAGTTGAGTTTTACCATTTTCAAATCCATTCAGCCGATTTTGTGATATTTAGAAGAATATCAGTAACCAGACAGTTTCTGGTCTCATTGACTTCCATAGTAGGAAAAAAAATATATACTATGGAAGTCAATGGGACCAGAAACTGTCTGGTTACTGACATTTTTCTACATATCAAAAAATCGGCTGAATACATTCGAAAACGGTAAAACCCAACTGTTTAACTCTGGGGGAGTGGTAAAATGAGCCTATTTCCAAAAAAAGTGGAGTATCCCTTTAAAGAGCACAGACCTATGCAAAGGAGGTGCATGTGAAAAGCTCTGTAAGAAATACTTTCCTTTTCAGGAAAAGTATCGAAATCTCGATTCTTAATTGGTTTCGGTATCGAAACAATAATTTTGGTATCGTGACAACACTTAGATTTGTTTTCTTAAATTCCGTATAATATTTTGTGTTATGGGATCAAATCACCTGGATATTTAGAATGAGAACATACAAACTTTTGCACACAGTACTAATTTAGAATGCAATATCTTTTTTTTTTTTTTTTTTAACAAGATGGGAAAAGTTGTTTTAATTCTTGTTTACTTTTGTTCATTTAATTTATTTTATTTTAGAGCATGTAACCCTTTAATCTGCTTAATAACTTAAGTGTCGCATTAAATCAGAAAAACAGGTCCAGAAGACTACTGCCACCTTTCCATTAGGTGGATCTGGCAACACGGAGGCTGCACATGCGCCCTCATTCACAACGCGCTCTCAAGCCCTGTTCACTCCGCTAGCTTCTCGCAGCAACATGAATTGCAAACACTCATTTGAGGTGGTTTAAACACGGCTAATTAATCATTCAGAGAGCTTGAAATTGTATTTTTTTAATGTAAAAATGTTCTGAAGATTCAAGTAGCTTTATTAGCATGGTGAAAGATTGAAGATGAGGAAGATGAAAACATTGCCAAAGTATTCATAACACTACGCAATGCAAATAAGTAAATAATTATAAAAATAAATAATTGATTATTTAATTATTTAATTTATTTAAGTTGATTAAAATAAATGATTATGAATGTCAAATATAGCAAGGAGACATTTTAATTGTTTATAAACAAGTGTTTTCTGTCAGTGTTGGCTCTCTTGGCTGGAAAGATGAAGTTGACGATGCTGACTTGCGATCTTCGCAGTAGGCCTACCTTAGTGAACGCGTCAGAGAGAAATGCATTTTTCATACGGATTACATGAGCAGAGAGCAGTCTTTTTTTTCTTCTTTTTTCGTTTTGAATTGTTCTGTTTAAAAGTTGACATTTCAGTATATAGTTCTCAGGTCTGTGAGGCAAGTAGGCTACCTTACACTGAGTTTCGGTTCATTTGAGACGAGCTCCAGTTTAAGTAATAATAATAATAATAATTCATCACATTTATATAGCGCCTTTCTGGACACTCAAAGCGCTTCACATAGAGAGGGGAATCTCCTCAACCACCACCAATGTGCAGCATCCACCTGGATGATGCGACGGCTGCCATAGTGCGCCAGAACGCCCACCACACACCAGCTACAGGTGGAGATGAGATAGTGATGAAGCCAATTGGTATATATGGGGATGATTAGGAGGCCATGATGGACAGAGGACACTGGGAAAATTTGGCCAGGATGCCGGGGTTACACCCCTACTCTTTCGAAAGACATCCTGGGATTTTTAATGACCACGGAGAGTCAGGACCTCGGTTTAACGTCTCATCCGAAGGACGGTGCTCTTTGACAGTATAGTATCCCCATCACTATACTGGGGCATTAGGACCCACACAGACCACAGGGTGAGCACCCCCTGCTGGCCTCACTAACACCTCTTCCAGCAGCAACCTGGTTTTCTCAGAAGGTCTCCCATCCAGGTACTAACCAGGCTCAGCCCCGCTTAGCTTCAGTGGGCAACCAGTCTTGGGCTACAGGGTGATATGGCTGCTAAGTAGTGTGTTTAAGTAACACACTACTCCGAGAGGGACTCAAATCCTGCAGTGCCAGGTGTGTCCCCCTTCATAAGCCAGTACATGTCCAGGCCTGTCTGGAGTTTGCCAGAGAGCATATGGATGATCCAGAAGAGGATTGGGAGAATATCATGTGGTCAGATGAAACCAAAATAGAACTTTTTGGTAAAAACTCAACTCGCCGTGTTTGGAGGAAGAAGAATGCAGAGTTGCATCCCAAGAACACCATACCTACTGTGAAGCATGGGGGAGGAAACATCATGCTTTGGGGCTGTTTTTCTGCAAAGGGGACAGGAGTGGCTCCGTAAAAAGCATTTCAAGGTCTTGGAGTGGCCTAGCCAGTCTCCAGACCTCAAGCCCATAGAACATTTGTGGAGGGAGTTGAAAGTCTGTGTTGCCCAGCGACAGCCCCGAAACATCACTGCTCTAGAGGAGATCTGCATGGAGGAATGGGCTTAGTGTGTTAATACCAGCTACGGTGTGTGCAAACCTGGTGAAGACTTGCTGAAAACGTTTGACCTGTCATTGCCAACAAAGGTTATGTTCCAAAGTAATGAGTTGAACTTTTGTTATTGGCCATAATTTGCAAATAAATTCTTTAAAAATCCTACTATGTGATTTCCTGGAATTTTTTTCATTTTTTTCTCTCATAGTTAGTGTACCTATGATGAAAATTACAGACCTCTCTCAACATTCTGAGTAGGAAAACTTGAACAATCAGTGGCTGACTAAATACTTTTTGGCCCCACTGTATGTATTTATCAAGCAACAAAAGATGTTAAATAAATGTATACATGCTAAATAAACCTACTGTATTCAGAGATTTAATTAGTATTTTTTTTCATATTTGTCAGTTGTTTGTAATCTGCTTCATTCATTTTTTATATAGGCCTAATAAAAATTAAATAATTAAATTGTATATTTTGTTATCATGAAATAAAATGTTGCACTTTTTAATGCACTTTTTTTGTTGATATACAAAGTACGTCACATTCTTTCAGCAGGCAGTCACACGCCTAATATACTGTAGATGGTTCAAAGATAGACAAAATATATATTTTTTTTGGTTAACAATATATTTGTCTTAAGTTATACTGTGCATTGTTGGTATGTCTGCTGGACTGTTAAAGTAAATATTTTTAAGTGTTATTTGTAAGTGTATTTGTAAGTGTTTTAAAAATATTAAATTGAAAAGTGTAAATTAATATTTTTAAATGTTAAATAAATATTTTTAAATTGTAGTTTTGTATTTAGATTTGTGATTGACCGATATTGATTCTTTTTTTAACCGATACCGATTATTTGCATGTTTATGTGCCCGATAACCGATATGCAGAACCGATTTGTATTTACTGTTATACTCCTGACACAATTATTACAACACAAATGAACTGAAGAAAACATTTTATTTATATCACTCCCTCTTTCATGTTAAATTAAATCTTCAAATTACAATAAAAACATTTATATTATTACATTATATAATTTATATATAAATAATTTATATCTAAATTATACATATAATTTATAAGCATCAGCAACAATGTTGACAATAGGTAAAATAAATGTTAAAAGTCTAACGTTTTCATATGGAGAAAATAAGTCATATCAGGGGTCGGGAATCTTTTTTGACCAAAGAGCCATTTTTTTCATTTTTGGTTACTGCATTTTTCCAAAAGAGCCACAGTAAAATAATTGTTAATATATTATTTATTAAAAGTAATTATTATTATTATTATTAAAGATGTGATTTTTTTTAAATAAAATTTCAACAGTATTAGGTTAAAATCAAACAAATATTTAGCGAAGTTTCAATATTAATTGTGAAGGGCTTTCACTGTGAGGTTGAGTTATCAACTGATGAGCATAAATCATTTCTGTCTGCGCAAGTGAGAGAGAGTGAGTTAGAGTGAAAGAGAACACAGTACTTGAATCTACTGTGTTTACGTGAATACTCGACTTGGCATTTTGATATTTCTGTAGGCCTATTTATTTGTCCGTTTTGGTGCGCAACTGAAGACAAAGGCCTAACATTAAGTCTGCTTTTCCGTGTTCGCTCGGAGCGCAAGCACATAGCTTCCTGCCAGTAATTCCGTTCTCTTTCGCGACCTATCGCGCTTTTAATATTTCTTTTCATTATAAAGCACATGATGTGCTGCACATCCTGCTCTTTTTCATTCCTTCAATTTTGGTTATTAATAACTTAAAACAGAATCGTCAACTGAAATCTGCATGGATTATCAAAAATACGACACATTTATCATGTCATAAAGGGTCTAAGCGGCAAAAGTGAAAGTATTAAAGTTTATAGCCTTCTTTTACATTTTTGTTGCTTTTCACCATTAGGCCTACCTTAAACAAGCTGCAGCTGTTTGAATCCCAGTGCAGAAGCTGTAGGTTATCACAGAGACGATTGCTCTAATGACTTGTCTCATCCCAAGACGTCAGATAACTGTCTTTTAACCATACGTCAACAGCTGCTGTTTTAGGGTAGCTACCCTTTAACATCAGTTACATGACTATACTTGGACGTCATACAACCTTTACCTTTAACGTCAGTTAGGTGACGTTTAGGTCTAGGGTAGGGTTAAGATCTGATAACGTCATCTAACCGACGTTAAAGAGTACCCTAAAACGGCGGATGTTGACGTATGGTCAAAAGACTTCAAGACGTCAGTTATATGACGTCTTGGAATGAGACTGCGCTGAATGACTCGTAACACTTGCGAGCGCGACCAGCACTGAATTCGCACTTTTGCAGGTACAAGAATATAATTATCATAAACATTTAACTAAATTAGGTAGACTGTGCAACAAGGGAATTGTAAATGGCAGATTTTTCTGCAGAGAGCCGATCTGTAGGCTATTGATGTCTAATTTTTTTGTATCGCTCGTTTGTTGGTAAAGGGACCTCGCAAGCCACATGTTTTTTGCCAAAGAGCCAGGTGTGGCTCACGAGCCATTTATAGGTTACCGACCCCTGGTCTAGATCATGAAATGCTTTCTGACAAAGTGCTGTTTATCTATGCATAGACCTTATTCAGAACAGCGCCATGACAGGTATGAAAGTGAGGCTGTGAGGGGTAGACTTACCGTGTTTCCAATGGCATCCGCTGTAAAAAGCTGAATAAAGCGGCTAGATTACTTACAATTTTCTACAGCTTACATTGTCGAGAGTTTAACTGACATTTCTTGGAAAGATATTTTTCCAGTGTTTCATGGGCAGAACAATCCGAAAACACATTAAATAACAGTACAGCCCATTGAAGAGATGCAAGTCTATCCCTCACAGCCTCGCTTTCATTCTCATTAAAAATCAAAGATGGCGCTGCCGTGAATAAGGCGTATTACACAGAACTATAACAGATTAGCCTACTCAAACGCGATTGCGCGCCTGCAGATAATGAATAATTAATTTCTACAAAGCAGTTTTTTAAATGTGTATTAGCGAAATAATTGCTATTGTAAATGATAATATAATCTGGGGTGTTCAAACAAGATAATCTTGTCAAAAGTTTCATTCAGTGGCCTGAACATTCCTGGTCATCAACCCAGTGAGTGCTCTGCAATATGAACAAACTTTTTTCAAGACTAATGGTGAGCAAATACAACAGATTACAACAGAAATACAACAGAGAATTAAATTCTGCACTTTTGTTTTCAACATGCACTCATTCATGTCTGTTTTATTTAAATCATGTAAAGTTATATCTTTATTGGGTCAGTGCATGACGGATTAGCCTACAATACGTGACTCCATGAGTTCGTCTCAATTTTTTAGAACCAAGCTGCATAAATAAACTATATCAGGCATTTATGTCTCAAATCTCATTTCTGCGTGTCTACTATGTTAAATAAAGTTTAATAATTAAAGCAAAGCAAGTAGAACATTTACTTTACCTGTACACAGTGTTGTTGTTGACTAATCTCCTCAGACGCGTGCTGCAATGGTGGAATTCTCAAAATGGCCACAAGATGGCGTCATCTATCGGCGAATCCGATATTACAAAACTGATACCCGATTATGCGAAAATGCTTAAATATCAGGAAAAATATCAGTAAACCGATACATCGGTCGATCACTAATTTTGATTTTTCTTTGAAAAGCACATTTTTACTTTGATTTATGCATTGTGTGAATGCATAAATTATATTCATTATATTCCTCTTTGGGTAAGAATTTATTTCGATGTTTCCTTTGATATTTTTTATTTATTTATTTTTTAATGGTCTAAAATAAACTCACCATAGTGCATTGACAATTGACATCTTCGCAGCTTATTGCAAAAACGGACAAATGCACGCAACAATTTTCAAAATGCCCTTCTTAAGTATCCTCACAAACAAGGTTGGTTATGTCTTAAGTGAACATAAACAGTTGAGAAAGAAAACGTATCAGTATGTTGGATCAGTGCAATCCCTAGACCTACTTTAAAAAGACCTTTCATTTGTATCTTTTATTCTATTGTATTTGTGCTACTGCTTATTTTATTTCGTATTTTACTGATTGTTTACTGATTGTTTATTCATTTAAAAATTTGTAATCAAGCTTCCTTGTGCGGTGTAAGCTATTGCATAAAAAATTTTGTAAAAAAAAATGCATAGAGTGAGCAAACATTTAGGATTTAGGTGATATAATTGTAAAATTGAGAATTTTATTTTCCAAAATAAACTTCAGGCACTAGATTAAATGATATTTGAATTACAATACTTGGTATTTGGGCATTCCATCATGTAACATTGTTCTCTGCATGAAGTAATATCTGGCACAGTTGCTGCTTGTACTTATTTTTTTAAATGGCATTAAAAGTCATTTAATTTTAGTTTATTTTAAATATCCTATACTAAATTTGAACATGTAAAATAAGAAAAAAATGCATGTATAGATAGACTTTAATGAAGCATTATGTCATGAATATTTAGCCCAAGTTGTGGAAATTTCTTGGTAAAAATCTGTATGAACCCTGAAATTAAACATCTATTTTGGGGCTTTGCTTTTTTAGCGAGCCATTTATGTGTATGATTCTGTCTCCTCTAGTGTGCTTGTCGGGGCCGCTGTGTTAACAAGCTTTGTCGCTGCCGCAAGGGAAAAATTACCTGTGGAGAAAACTGTCTCTGTGACCATGAGAAATGTCGCAATATGGAGAACCGCAACAATGTGGTTAGTGCAATGTTCTTTTAAAGAGCCAGGGGTTGTCAGTTTACGCTGTGATTTACCAGGTCCTTATCTTATTTCTTCTGCCATTGTCTTCAGGATCATACTGAAACAAGTGAAGTGCCTAAAGAGCCTACTGCTGTTCCTGAGGACCCCACAGCTGTCAGCTCTCTAGATTCTACGTTTTTTAGACCTCCTAGTGTGCCACCTACTAAAAAGGTAAGACCAAGGGTGACATTTTTTGTCTTTGACCAATTCTCTTTCTGGATTGAATGGTTTACATCATATGGAAATGCAGAAAATATGTCAGAATAAGAAAAAACCCTATAAAGCCGCCAGTGGATCTCTGTAAGTCATATCTAATACTTTGTGTGACAGAACTGGGGACTTCAGAACTGGTAATCAAATAAAGTAAATGGTATGTGAAAAAGTTATGCATTTGTTTTTATATTATTTATAACAGAAAAGGCAAACAATCAGCCTAAAATACTTTCTAATTTACCATCAACATTCAGCAAATGCGCCTACATTTATACCTACATTATACAATACCTACATTTAAACAAATCTCTGAATATCTATTATACTACAGGGCTGTTGAATGCTTGATTCTGATTGGTTGAGAACGTTCTAAAGGTGTGCAATTATTTTCAGGGAAACGCACGGCTAAAGTAGTTTCAGGCAAGTTTGAACCGCATTACAGTTCCATATCCCTGCGCGTAGTTAACGGAAAATGGGATCCAATTCATAACAAGAGACATGTGCAGCTCCATGCACTTGATCTGCAATTTTCGATGTCTAACTTCACAATCAATTGACACAGTTTAATTTTAATAAAGTATAGTCCTATCTATAATAGGCTAAATAGAAAATTAAACTGAATAGGCTATATAAATAAATGAATAGTCCTAATGCACGGATTTTCGTAATTATTCCAGATAATATAACAAATAAATAATTATTGATAGGCTTACTTGTTAAAAGGGCTTTGTGTTTTTCATTTATTGGGTTATCTACTGTCAATTATAGAAAACAATAATGAACGAATTCATTAAAATGAAGTTAATAAATAAATAAATAAATAATTTTGACGCACATCGTCTCACGTCTCTCTCTCTCTCTCTCTCTCTCTCTCTCTCTCTCTCTCTCTCTCTCCTCTCTCTCTCTCATAACTGCATTAATAACTGCATAAAGCCGGGACAGACTAGTTTAGGCGCAGTACAACTACACATTTGGTCAAAAATGAGTTAAGACTTGTAATGGGCTTTATGACATGTATTCTGTCTTGTGAAAAGATATCCCGTTTCGGAGATGCAATACCACATAATCTACCCATAACATGCTGACTGGCTGGTATAAAAACTTTAAAGGCCCTTTTCTCCGTTTCTTGGTTTGCGTAGTTACTGCACTTTGCATTTGTAAGGCCAGTTATGGATGTAATTTGATACTTCTGACTGATCATGCCCAAACGCGCGTTCAGTCTGTGTCTACAATGGGTGTTTAGACCTTCTACAGTCGATGGAAACAGTCGGTCTTCGAATATTTCAGCGAATTGTAAGTGTGTCCCCCATCATTACATTAGTCTGCTATCAGTGGCTCAAACCTCCGTTACTAACTCTAAAATGACGTTTTGGAATTAGCAACGGAGGCATGGGATTAGATGCGTAAGAAATTAGTCCTACATACAAAAACTTGACAAACGTCTTGATATGAATCATCTGAACAATGTTTTGAGGTCTGGTAACTGTAGTATAAGCGGAATAATTGACTTCAGGCCGTTGAATTATTAGAAAAATAATGCACAACCGAGGTGTAACGGCCACTCCACTTCGCGTCGTGACCGCATTACCACCTCGGGTGTGCATTATTTTTCTAATAATTCAACGGCCTGTCGTCAATTATTCCTTACATAAACATTTAATTTCACAAAACTTGCAGATTTAATCTAATCCAGCTGTGGTATCTTGTGAAGTGTGCATTTGTAGCTGGCATATACGTGTTTCTGCAAAGTGATGGTCTGTGCGCAGTGAGTGAATGCGAACAGAAGATCAGCTTCACAGGAGACGGGATTGAAACATTTTAAATCCTTTATTTCATAATATGCTGTGCTATGTCCTAAGGCTGGGTAATAAACATTGATTTCTCGATATTAATCGATTCTCATTTTTACGAACCGATATCGATTCTTAAATCTCAAGAATCGATTAGTCATCCTGTTTCATTTGAATGAATGGAACATTGTATCGCGGCTGCACGCATCCAAAAAAACACAATAATCTTTGTCCTTTGTTACTATTGATATGAAACAAAGTCTCAAATTTCAAATTACGTCCATTTTCTTTAGAAATTCAAAAACCAAAATAACGTTTTGCCGCTGTGGCGTGAGATCGCTCTGAAGCAGCAGTGCTGATCTCTCTTCCGGCTTAATAATACCAGTCACAGCGCGAAATGAACATGAATGGGCATCTGAAAGTGTGTTAAAAGAGTACAACTTATCGAAATTCATATCATGTCACATTGATTCGCTCAATCAGTGTTTCAACCGTTGAAAGTCATCAGTTGTAATCAATGTCATGTATCGTCATATTTACCTCAGAAAACCCACATAAACTTGATAGTGTATTTTAAGTGTTAAGTGTATGTATAGCTACAAAACAGTTAATTATTACCTTCATATTAGGCTAATAAAGCCTAGTAGGCTAGACTCCTATAGTTTACAACATTACAACATTAGAAAATTTGCCATTTGTAACTGATATCCAAAATAATCAATATCGAATCGAAATCGAATCGAATTGCAAGCTTGTGAATCGAAATGTAATCGAATTGTGAAATTTGTGTCAATACCCAGCCCTACTATGTTCAGTTACCCACTGTCATGTTCATGTCGTTTTCACTGTGTGCTGTATGTAAAATTACCGTTACCTTGTCAAAAGGTATAGATGTGTGTTTATGTATGTATGTATGTATATGTGTATGTATGTATGTGTGTGTTTGTGTGTGTGTATATATATATATATATATATGTGGGTGTGTGTGTGTGTGTGTGTGTGTGTGTGTGTGTATGTATATACACACACACACACACACTTATATATATATATATATTTCAGACATATAATATGATATATATATATATATGTCTGAAATGAAACAGGCTCTTTGTTGTTGCTCTGTGCATATACTACTCAGAAAAAAAAACTTTATAATGTTATAAACTTTGTTAAAACTTTGTAATGTTTTTTTCATGGGTGCTTTGGTGTGCATGAATTTATTATACATAATAGAATTATATGGACACATCATTTGGTTATTTGGTGTTCTTTTGGAGTCTCCAATGGTCCTTGAAGCCTGCAGAAAATAGTTTTGTAAGAGTCACCCTTCAATCTGATTTTTTACTTTGCTGGATATAGCAAATGATGACAAAATGAATGTTAAACAAGATAAAAGCGTATGCTTAATTTCGTAAGTGTGCGATTATTTGTGATAAATCGCACGTCAAGTCATCATTTATATAGCGCTTTTAACAAAGGATTGTTTAGAGTTCTAAATACTATAAAGAGTTCATTCTTGGGTCCGTATGTGCGTTTGAATATATATGTGCTATGTGCACAGGCATGTAGTCCGTCCCTAAAAAAACAACCCTCAACAAACTACTTGTCTGGCCTTAATTTATTATAGATCCCAAACAACGCTTTATCTGTTGAGAGGTAAGGGATTGTAACGAGGCCTTCACTGGGTTCAGGATTCCAGACTTCAGGATTCCAGTTCAAGTTTCACTTTGTTTATCCTTAGAAAGGAAATTTACTCTGCAGCAGGATCTAAAAAACAAGAAATAAAAGCACTTCTAGTTGCCAACAACATTAAAAACACAACACAAGACATCCACACATCAAATCAGTCAATCAATGGAGAAACTCCTCCCCCAGAACCAAATGACCAAAACAAAAACAATGCAATACACAGATCAGTATATCTAATAAATAATGACAAAAATAAATACTGATAAATAAGCATGTACTATAAAAATTCATAAGATATCACCCAAGTGAGTTCAGGTTCCTTATAGCCACAGGAATAAAAGAATCCCTAGCACGTCTGGTTCTTAGCATGGGTAGCCTAAAACGGCGACCTGAGGGGAGCAAATTAAACTCCCCAAAAGTGGGATCGGAATGATTTAAAATTTGATTAGCCTTACCCCGGACCCGTTTATTGTATATCTGTTGCAGCTGTGGTAGCTGTACCCCAATCACCTTAGACGCAACATTAACCAGCCTTGCTAGCTTATGCTTATTGATCGTTGAAAGGCCACCATACCACACCACAATACAAAGTGTCAAGACTGATTGAATAAAGCACTGGTAAAACAAAGTCATCAGAGTCTTACATACACTGAATGTCTTCATCTTCCTCAGGAAGAAAAGTCTCTGTTGGACCTTTTTACAGACTGCAACTGTGTTGCTCTCAAAAGATAGTTTGTTGTCAATGATGGTTCCTAAATATTTGTATTCATCTACTGTCTCAACATTCATGTTCTGAATAACAGTTTGTGAGACATTGTACTGTGATCTACGAAAATTGATTATCATATCCTTTGTCTTGGAAACATTAATAGACAGGTAAAAGGTTTCACTCCACGCAATAAAATCATCAACTACAGGGCCATGCCCATCCTCGTCATTATTTAGAAGACTCACTATAACGGTATCATCTGCAAATTTTACATAGTGTCTATTATCATACTTATTCCTACAGTCATTTGTATATAAAATAAAAATCAGAGGTGAAAGGACACAGCCCTGAGGTGAGCCTGTGGAGGTAAGGGCTTTTGAAGATAAGACACCGTTTACCCTAACACACTGCGACCTATTTGACAAAAAATCCAGTATCCAGCCAATTAAGTTAGAATTCAAATTAAAAATAGACTGAAGTTTCTCAGCCAACAAGAAGGGCTGAATGGTATTAAATGCTGAGGAGAAGTGGATAAAAAGGAGCCTTGCATGAGTTTTTGAGGATTCCAGATGTTGATAAATGGAATTTAACAATGTGAGTATTGCATCCTCAACACCTCTGCCAGCCCTGTAAGCAAACTGGAGAGGGTCTAACTGTTCCTCCACCTGCCTCAGTAACTCCTTCTTAATCAACTTCTCAAAAGTCTTCATCACCAATGAGGTGAGAGCTACAGGTCGAAAGTCATTTAAGACCTTAGGGTTCTTACACTTGGCTACAGGAATAATTGTAGAATGTTTCCAGATTTTTGATACTATTTGCGCCTGAAGTGATAGAGTGAAAATCACTTTAAAAATCTCACATAACTGACCAGCACAAGATTTAAGGTCTCGATCACTGATGTTGTCTGGGCCAGGACTTTTCCTAACATTAGTTTGTTTAAATAATGATTTGACCTCACACGCATCAATATCAAAATCAAGAATACAATCACTAAACAAATTATCACCCATGCGACTGTTTTTTCCACTAAAATCACTGTTGGAAAATCTCACATAAAAACTATTTAATTCATTTGCTAGCTGCGCATTAGAATCAAAACCGTTTAAAGGGGTGGTTTACTGCTTTTTTTCTTTGCATGATTGTGTTTATGGGGTGCAATATAACATGTATTTGTGGTTTTTCTTTTTTTAAAAGTCTTATTTTTCATAAACTTCACCTTTATTGTCAGCCGCGCTCTCCTCTGTCCCCTGAACGAGCGGTTTACTTCCTGATTCTATGAAAACACTCCCTCAGAAACACGTCGTGGGCTCAGATTGGTTCGTTTGGGCGGGTGTGTTGTGATTGGCTAAACTGTCGCTCACGTTGTCCGGAAGGTTAACGCCTATTGCTATATTTCAGATCAATAATTATTATTAATTAATTATACATTATTAATTAACAATGTAACATTATTTCCATCTGAATTATAACTAATTTATTTATGTATATAATAATACTACCATTAAAAACACATTCAATTTTCTTTTTTAATCAATGCATAATGTGTAAGATTAGTGCTCCGAGGACAAGAAATTAAAACTAATGCAGTATGACGAATGTCCAAAAGATGGGACCCACAGACTGTTTTGAAATGGAGTTGGATAAATATGTTTTGCTTTTAAAACAGTGTGTATGTGTGATTTTGGTTGGGTGACAGTTGTAGGTTGCAGTTTGTCAAGAGTTTACAGTGTGACAAAAGCACAATGTTGTGTTTTATTGCGAGTGTATGATCTGTTTGATCGATTCGATCGAGCCCGCGCCCCCGCTCTCGCGTCTAGTTCGACGCTAGTCCAAAGCGAATAAGACACGCGTACAAAGCCAACGTTTGAAGTGAACGCGCGTTCAGAGAATAGACGTTTCAGAGCTAGCCGATGGTAAAGAACTTGCGTATCTAACAGTCAGTAGTTCCGCATTACATTAATTAATTTGAACGCGTGTTTTTTTTTATTTTTATACCGTGTATTCTCAGTGTAAATTTGTGCACTGAACCGTGACGCCCGTTTCAGTTCAATACGAATACATGTACCGTTCCACCCCTAATATCTCCTAAGGGTAGCATGTACAGGGGGAACAGCAACGGTTCTAGTACGAGAGTGTGATTAATCTTATAATACAATGTATAGATTGACAGCACTAATAAAAACAATATTTTATATTTTATTTATATACACACACACACACACACACACACAGTTGCAATTGAAATTATTCAACCCCCATTGCAAATCAGGTTTATTGGCAAAATTTACAGACTATCAGCAGTTTGCAATGAACAAATAATTAAAAAGTAATTGAAATAACTCAACACAGCAAATGTTTCAAATGGTTTCCCCAAATCTAACTGAAAATACAACTTTTAAGGACTTCTGCATTTTCAAAATGGTTCAACCTGATGCAATTAATCAAGGGCTTCATTAGTTGCACCAGGTGTGCTTAATTTCTACTACAAGTTAGAAATATGGCTAAGGGACTGTTTGTTTTTTATTTAAGTGGCTAACCGGAGGAGATTTGAGATCTGTAGTCAATAAAGACTTGACCCTCCCTTCGCCAGCAATAATTTTTTCTATGACCCTCCAAAATGATTGTGTAAAAAGGCATGACCCTCCCTGATAATTTGATTACTTCTGTACTGGTTTGCGCTTGGCAAAGATGTTCAGATAGCCATTGTTTTTTTGTTTATTTTTTTACAACCATGACTAATGACTAAACTCCTGCTTTCTCATGTTGCTAGGGCTGTAACGATAGACCAAATCTTCAATTTGGTTCGTATCACGATTTTTGATTCGAAAAAAATCATGTTTTAGGTGCGGATGCAGTGGTGACGCGTTCATGTAAAATGTAAGGGTGGCACTGCCAATAAAGTATCTTGAAGCTGTCACAAAGAATTGGCAAAAGTAATAATTATGAATGTCAAATATAGCAAAGAGACATTTTAATTGTTTATTAATAAACAAGTCTTTGTGTCGGCTGCAAATATAAAGGTGACGAGGCTGACTCGCGATCTTCGCAGTAGTGAATACGCCAGAGAGAAATGCACATTTCATACGGATTACATAAGCAGAGAGCAGTCTGTCTGTAGTCTGTTTTCTTTTGTTTTGAATTGTTCTGTTAAAGTAGACATTTCAAGCTTTCTATATATTTATTAGGTTTTTGAGGCAAGTAGCCTACCTTAGGCTATAGGCTACACTGAGTTTCAGTTCATTTATTAGACGAGAGTCCAGTTCACGTGCCGGCGCCTCCGTGTCATGATCTATTTGCTACTATATTTACTTATTTATTAAATCCAGGCAATTGGTTGATGAAACATTAATTAAAATTAAAGGGTTAGTTCACCCAAAAATGGAAATTCTGTCAGTATTTACTCACCCTCATGTTGTTCCAACCCCGTAAGAAACACAAATTAGGAACACAAATTAAGATGTTTTTGATGAAATCTGAGAGCTGGATCATTCCTGCATACTAGTCCATAGGCTTCTTGAGGAATTGAAACTTGCTGGCCTCAAAGTTATTAAATACATAGTTAAAATAGTCCAAGTGACTTCAGTGGCTCAATCTTAAGTTTATCAAACGACGAGAACACTTTTTGTGCGCAAAAAACAACAAAAATAACGACTTTATTTCAACCATTCATTTACTTCTCTCTCGGCCTTGAGTCAAGATTACTAGTTTAATAGTTTTAGTAGTTTAAAAAATGTTTAATTTTTTTAAACATTTTCTTTTTCCCCTCATAAATCCGGTGGGTAGTATTACTTTTGTTTTATGCAGTCTAGTTCATAGAATTATTAAAAAATATTTTGCCACCTAAAAGATATTTTTTGTCTCACATTACATGCATATTTCTCTCATATTAAATATAAAATGTGTATAAATGTGTAGACTGATATTTTTCTAATGTCTGGACTCCTTTATTAAAGGTGCCATCTTGCACATTAAATCAAATCATATTCCATATTCCATTACAGATGGGGGCAGTATACTTCCAGCAAGCGAGTTGTGCCACGGCACGTCTTCAAACAACACAAACGAGCGCTGTTTTGCTCTCTCTTTCACGCACATAGTATTCAAATCATTTGACACGATAGTAAAAGGTTGGAAGACCGCAGTTTCACGTGGAGCATTTGGAGATTTTTAGAGATCAGAGACTCAATGAACAACATCTCAACACTAAATGATGAAGACCGTCTCATAAATGCCTGTCTCAAAAACAAGCTGGTGCATTTCGACAATATGGGAAAATAAAAGCCTGGGCTATTATTTTAAGTTTACGGTATTCGTTTTGTTCATATTATACTTTTATTGTTAGTTTGAATTAATTTGACAGACAGCATTCACTGATGTTGATCAACCTAGCGCCATTCAGAGCTGCCAACTCTCACAAATTCACCGTGAGACACACACAATTGACACTTAACAACCAGGTTAGTTAAGCTCTCAGATTCTGTCAATTTTATTACGCCATGCAAACAATAAATACCGTTTTGGCGCTTGCATATGTTACACCACAGCTCCCTAGCGCATGTGAACCGATCATCTCTACTAGCTAATGGAAAAAAGAACATGAACACTGTTGAAAGATACAGTATGCTACAACTTACTAAAATGTATTCCTCATGCATAATGTCGACCAATCATTTTTTGAACTCTTCCCTGAACTGAAATGTAGTAGTGGGCTGTATTTCCACACGACTGACATCAGGTTCAAGTAATCACACAAGCAGGCGCGACTTACTCGTGTACAGCAGTTTGGCTGGTGGTAATGTTGCCCGCCCGCATACCGCCTCCCATGGCCGAAACTGGCATTACGACACCTGCCGGGGCTAGTAATTTAGCATGCTAATTTAGGTTTATATCTCGGCAGCACTATAACTTGTCAGTTTTTTTAATGACATCATTTAACTTATTTCTTCTCATTCTTTTGATGTGTGTAGCTCATTTTTGGGATATTTTTACCTCAATTATTCCATATGGCACCTTTAAGGGAGTATGAATATATAAACAGTCATTTCAGTATTAAATGCATTTTCTGAGAATTTGTATTTCAAGTTTTGACTGCAAATGTCACATCCGTAACGCTGGAATTGCCCAATTTTAAAGAATTTATCAACTAGTTTTTTTTTTGGTGTAGGTCTACGTATTTTATTATGTTAACTTCAAATAATACTAAAAGTAATTTAAAAATGTGGTAGCTCTACGTCTAACACAACATACTCCACTATTATGGTGGCAATTTCAGTAGATTTGCTCAACCACATTGTTGTGGAAACGCATTAAGAATAGAAATTAAAATATGGTAGTGTCGTGCTACAGCACACATTATATCAGCTGCAGTTCTGGTGCCTCAGTCCCAATATTGTACTCGTCGTGCATTCATATGTTAATGCAGCGGTAGAGATAGACTCACAGGACACTGCACTGATTCACAATCACAGAAGTTCATTACTTGCTTGTGCTTTAAAGCTTTGCTGGCCAAACATTCCATTTGCGTTCTGTTCTAAATCGCTTTTTCTGAACGCACACTGTCAAATAGCGCCAAACTGGATTTTTGTTGGGTCACACCCAGTAGATAGCGATGGGGGGCCGAGACCGAGAGAGCTACATAGAAAAAAATATGCACCAAACAAGCAACTTTGAAATTTTGCTGTTTTCATGAATACAAAAGTTGGGTGACCCTCCCCCTAGACTAAAAAAAGTTGGATGACCCTCTCCTCAAAAAAGAATAAAAAGATATGACCCTCCCCTAATTTTACTCCAGAGGCCCTTTCCATAAATACCAAACAAAGTCAAAAGAATGGTCCAAAAATTTAAGAGTTCATCGCCCCTTCACAAGCACAGAAAAGGATACAAAAAGATAATGAAGGCACTAAATGTTTCTAGAGACAGTACAAAGCATACTTTGCAGGTTTCAGGATTCTGTTCTGTGAACCTATGAAACGAAACAAACTTTTCGGCCCTCTAGATGTCTAGAGGAAGTAGAATGAAGCATGACGCTGAAAAGAACAGTGTCTACAGTTCAGCATGGTGGTGACTTGGTGATGCTCTGGGGCTGCTTTGCATCCTCTGGCACTGGAAACCTGTATTAAAGTATCAGGAAATCCTAGGAGAAAACATCTGTGAAGAAGCTGAAGCTTGGGCATCATTGGACCTTCCAACAGGACAATGATCTCAAGCATAACTCAAATTCCACCAAGGCTTGGTTTCAGAAAAAGTCCTTGAAGATTCTACGGTGGCCATCACATGACTTGAACCCCATAGAAAATCACTGGTGGGATTTGAAGGTGGTTACAGCACGCAAATCCAAGAATATTACTGAACTGGAGGCCATTGCTCATGTGGAATGGGCTCAGATTCGTTAGAAACTTAAGTGAGGGAGTCATTTTTCAATCGTTAATGTGTCTACCATTGTGTAATAGATATTTTTGTTATATCTTTCCAGTTTAATAGTATTACTTTTTTGCTTATGGATGAGGTAAAGATAAATGTTTTTATTTATTTGGGGAAAGATCTAACATAAATTCTGACTGGGATTTAAAGTCTAGAATCACTTTGTGTTTAAATACAAATTCTGACCAGAATTTCTTTGCGTGTGTAGTTCCAGAAGGAGTGAATATAATAATCTGTTATTTTGACTGTGTGTACATGTATAAATGTTGGCATGGCCCATTTGAGACTATTTACTTTTTGTAGTGCATCACTGAACTGCATGGAGTGGGCAGGGTTTATGACGCACACAGTCTGCCACCAGGGGGCGAGTGAAATGCAGCGGCTTCACTTTCAGGACTTGTGTGGCACACTTGGTTACACCACACAACATTGAATCATCAAATTTAAAGTTTTGTTTAATGATTTTTTTTTTTCTTTATCTTGGCCATTTTTATTTGTCATTAACCCTGAAAATAACAGCATACTGCTTTAAGAATCTCATGAACAATTACGTCATGGTAATTAGGAGTAAACTATGACTGTAGGGTATTCCTTTAAAGTCATCCTTGATTGAACACACGTGTTTGCTGTATCATAAACAGGAGATTGGAGACATGGGCTGCCTGCCTGCTGATCTGAAGCTTGAAAAAAAGCCAATCGCTGCTGACAATGAGAGTGACAGCGATGACTCTGAAGCGATGCACAACACTTCCAGCTTCCTCCGGAGGAACAAGAGAGGCCTAAATAACTTCAAAAACAGCTTCTTCTCTGGCTGCACACCAATCCGTGAAGAACATTAGTAGTACAATAGTAGAACGTAATCGTTGCGCCTGCTAATTATCTTGTCGTCTTTGTCTTTTTTAATGTGGTTTAAATGT
Organism: Cyprinella venusta; assembly: GCA_038021265.1. Lineage (NCBI taxonomy): Eukaryota > Metazoa > Chordata > Actinopteri > Cypriniformes > Leuciscidae > Cyprinella > Cyprinella venusta. The sequence goes on from CM075880.1 coordinate 23,280,077, forward strand.
ATACAATTGTTTGTTAAATTGGTAGTTTATCATTAATGGTAATTCATTTAAATGAATGGTTAATGCACTAACTAACAATGTGATCTGCACATGTCATGAGTAATTTTATAGACTTTTAATCAATTTGCCTGTATGACATTTGAAAGTCATGGTTGTAGATGTTATTTCTATTAAAAGTCTATTGACTTAGTTTTAATTTTTGTGGCATTCATTTCTTAACATATTGCTGTTAAAATATCTAAATACACAATTCATTTTTAAATTCTGCATGGGAAAAGGCTGATTTAGAATGCTGTAATGTTATGCATGGTTAATACCTATATTACATTATTGGTGACAGGTGCATATTTAGCCAAGTGCTGCAGACTTTTTCTGTTTGTGTGAAAAATGAATATAGACGAATCCGACGAGCGTTCTTGTGTAGGCTGCCATCTTGTGGCGACGCCATTACTGAGCTGTTACACCGGCATAGACATATGCACTGGTATGTCAAGTCAAGTCAAGTCAAGTCACATTTATTTATATAGCGCTTTTCACAATACAGATTGTATCAAAGCAGCTTCACAGTGATAACATGAAAGTAGTACAACACAGATCGATAATATTGTTAAATATTAAATAATCCTAAATAATCCTAAATAATCCCGACTAAGCAAGCCAAAAGCAAGGCGACAGTGGCAAGGAACCAAAACTCCATCAGATTGGATGGAGAAAAAAAAAACCTTGGGAGAACCCAGGCTCAGTCGGGGGCCAGTTCTCCTCTGGCTTACATTCATATTGTTTAAATATAAATATTAAATATAAATATTATTTATGTCTAAAACAGCCCCATAACATATCGCAGGCGTTGAGTCGTCTCTTCACAGGCGTTGGTCTTCTCATCACAGGCGGTGGGGCATCCGAAACCCCCGTGAGATGCTGGATACAAGGCTGGACCTGACGAACGCCATTTTTCTCGGGAAAAGCGTCCCGAGATAACAGCAGAAAGGCAGATGGGAAATAATTAGCATAGCTGATGTTCATAATTAGCATAGCTGATGTTCATAATAATTTCCATTGTACGGGTGTCGGTTTTAGAAAACCACTATCTCACGAACTCTCCGCAATGCAACTCAGCCATACGGACCGACCCGTTTGTCTAAAAGGCTATCGAGCCCCACTGGTGCGTTAAGCAATTTCAGTGGCAAACGGTTCGGTATGGCATAAAAGAGGACTGACAGGTGAGCATTATGTGAATGCTTGACTGAAGAGATGCGTCTTTAGTCTAGTTTTAAACTGTGTCAGCGAGTCAGAGCCCCGGACCGTATCGGGAAGGCTATTCCAGAGTTTTGGAGCTAGATGCGAGAACGCCCTCCCTCCTTTACTGGACTTAGATATCCTAGGAATGACCAGAAGCCTTGAATTTAGTGATCTTAAGGAACGCGGTGGATTGTAGGGCGAGAGAAGGTCTGTTAAGTACATAGGAGCTAAACCATTTAGGGCTTTATAGGTCAGTAATAGTACTTTGTAGTTGATACGGAACTTAATAGGTAACCAGTGCAGAGATGATAAAATCGGTGTTATATGATCATGTATGTAAACAAACCTCGGAGATAAGGTGATAACGCACCCTCGATGACAGCTACAGCCAGGCAGACTTGTTGATGATGTTGGACATTGGCCTCCAGTCACAGATGAAGGTACAAACGATCTTACAGATTATTTATGAAAATAGCTTGGCAAGCTAGCTAGGCTAACGTTTGCTACCGAATAAACTAAAAAAAGATCTGTCCATTTGGCAACAATAAATAAATGAAATCAAATTAAACAAATTCATGTTTTTCATTTGTGTCTATTATTTATCTCATTTTTACATTGCAACGGGCATGGGTAAGGTAACGTTACAGCTAGAAACTATACACAATATCGACCAACTAGTGTTTTTAAACCATGGAAAGAGGTCAATATAACAGCAGGAGAACAATTATGTCACATAACTTTACATTTAGCTCAGGAAAGCCATTTAATGACCATAGCATGTTAATTAAATAGAAAAAATAGCAAGAGAGGAGATTTTGCTGATCAATATATCACACATTTATTATATTTTTTTACTTATGTCATTAAATAATTGTTATTATACGCGAATGTCTGCGTCTTGTACTCGCCCAGGAAATCTGTGTAAACCGTACGGCACCTGACAGGAGCAGTCGACCCGGGGTATTCACAATGTTTTCTCTTCAAAATTGAAATTTTACTGCCACCATTGAAACAATTTATAACGGAAACTGTTTACCCACTCGACATTATACAAGGGCTAACGTTGTAACGTTAGTGACAGTCGTAAATCGCGGGCTATTTATTCCAGTGGACGCAAGTTGCAACTAAAACAATAGGAGGCAATGGAGCAACGCTACCCAGCAACAGCTCAGTAATGGCGCCCGCTTACTTCCGGTAGTTTCGCCGGATTCGTCTATAGACTCACTTTAAAGAAGGGACTTGAGCCATATCTACAGACCTGTGTTGGGGATCACAGTTAGAGACCACTGCTGAGTTTACTGGGTGAAAGTATCGATTTCACAATTTTTATCTATTCTCATTTTAAAGAATCGATATCGTTCTTAAATCCCAAGAATTGATCTTTCAGTCAGAGATGTTTTCATTTGATAAATGAACAAAAGTTTTTAGCGCCTCCCATCTAGCTTTGTAATTTGTTACTTCTGATATGAAGTTTTGGCGCGATCATATAGAGAGCCTAAGTCCCTCCCCTTCCGGTCGCCCACCATGGGACCTTATTTCGGAAAAATATTGAATGGTAGTCAATGGCGAGAGACAACAAATATTTTGATCTCGTTTGAATTGTGCCCTGAATTACACATATGATGTTTGTCAATTTAAAAGATACATTTTAAAGTAAAGAAAGTCGCAGTTTGATGTAAAACCGTTGAGGTATAAGACTGTGAAAATACGTAATTACAAAGACTACAAACCCCAAAGGCGCACATTTTCTCTCAATGAATGGAAGCTAACTTTACTGAGCTGTTTGTCATTGTTTCTACAGTCCTACGTTATAATCGTAACGTTACGCCGTCCTACCTGAGTGTTTTGTACTAGACTGCACACACACGAGCAACGGATCTCGTTTCGCTTCCCGGGAGATGTAGTTCACAGTGCGATTTTCACATAAAACTAAATGTTACTCTTCTGTTTTATGACAAACTGCGACGTTTTTGACTTTCAGAATTATCTTTTAAATTGACAAACATCATATGTGTAATTGAGGGCACAGTTCAGACGGAATAAAAAGATAAGTTGTCTCTCGCCATTGACTACCATTCATATTTTTTCCGAAATAAGGTCCCATGAGCCGGAAGCGGAGGGGCGGGAATTAGGCTCTCGAATCCGGCGAAACTACCGGAAGTAAGCGGGCGCCATTACTGAGCTGTTGCTGGGTAGCGTTGCTCCATTGCCTTCTATTGTTTTATTTGCAACTTGCGTCCACAGGATTAAACAGCCCGCGATTTACGACTGTCACTAACGTTACAACGTTACCCCTTGTATAATGTCGAGTGGGTAAACAGTTTCCGTTATAAATTGTTTCAATGGTGGCAGTAAAATTTCAATTTGGAAGAGAAAACATTGTGAATACCCCGGGTCGACTGCCCCTGTCAGGTGCCGTACGGTTTACACAGATTTTCTGGACGAGTACAAGACGCGGACATTCGCGTATAATAATTATTTAATGACATAAGTAAAAAAAATATAATGAATATATGATACAGTGATCAGGAAAATCTCCTCTCTTGCTATTTTTTTCTATTTAATTAACATGCTATGGTCATTAAATGGCTTTCCTGAGCTAAATGTAACGTTATGTGACATAATTGTTCTCCTGCTGTTATATTGACCTCTTTCCATGGTTTAAAAACACTAGTTGGTCGATATTGTGTATACTTTCTAGCTGTAACGTTACCTTACCCATGCCCGTTGCAATGAATGTAAAAATGAGATAAATAATGGACACAAATGAAAAACATGAATTTATTTATTTGATTTCATTTATTTATTTATTTATTGTTGCCAAATGGACAGATCTTTTTTTTTAGTTTATTCGGTAGCAAATTAGCCTAGCTAGCTTGCCAAGCTATTTTCATAAATAATCTGTAAGATCGTTTGTACCTTCATCTGTGACTGGAGGCCAATGTCCAACATCATCAACCCAACAAGTCTGCCTGGCTGTAGCTGTCATCGAGGGTGCGTTATCACCTTATCTCCGAGGTTTGTTTACATACCCGGTGTAACAGCTCAGTAATGGCGTCGCCACAAGATGGCAGCCTACACAAGAACGCTCGTCGGATTCGTCTATGCCTTCAGTTCAACCGAAGCAGCAGTAAAATGGTTTCATATAATGAAATAAATTTCAAATATAGGTTGAATGTGACATCTCCAAAATGCTGCAGTGAATTGGTTTCATATGTTGTTTCCATATAATTTGGGACATTGCATGCAAGATTAACTCAGTAATGCATAAATAGTACAATAAACAAATACACTCACCTAAAGAATTATTAGGAACACCATACTAATACTGTTTGATCCCCTTTCACCTTCACAACTGCCTTAATTCTGCATGACATTGATTCAACAAAGTGCTGAAAGCATTGTTTAGAAATGTTGGCCCATATTGATAGGATAGCATATTGCAATTGATGGAGATTTGTGGGATGCACATCCAGGGCACGAAGCTCCCATTCCACCAAATCCCAAAGATGCTCTGTTGGGTTGAGATCTGGTGACTGTGGGGGCCATTTTAGTACAGTCATTGTCATGTTCAAGAAACTAATTTGTAATGATTTGAGCTTTGTGACGTGGTGCGTTATCCTGCTGTAAGTAGCCATCAGAGGATGGGTACGTGGTGGCCTCTGCCGGCCTCTGCCTCCAAACATTACTTATAGTATGAGTGTCTGCAGAGCTGGTAAGAGAGGTGGGGGTTTAGCTGCTCTTTTTAAAGATGTTTATGAATGTAAGCAAATATCATTTGGGATTTACACCTCTTTCGAATATCTGGGTATTGTGTTGACAATTTTCAATCTGGTTTCCGATCGCATCACAGCACAGAGACGGCGCTCATAAAGATAATAAACGATATTCGCTTAAATACTGAGGCCATGTCCACACGGACACGGGTATTTTTATAACCGTGACATTTTTTTACGCGGTTCGGCCGTTGTCGTGCCAAAAAGTGATGGTCTGCCGAAAATTGATGGCTGGCCGTGTAACGGAGGCCAGCTAGTAGTTGCTGTGCGAGTAAACCTCACTCCCCGATCTCAATAGGCGTTCTAGCGACAGACGCTAGAGGCTGCAGTCTTTAGCCTCCTTGTTAGCGCGCCTGACTCTCATGCCGGAGACCCGGGTTCGAGGCCCGCTCAGAGCGGGGCGAATAGGACCCGGGTGTGAGGGGTTACATTGGTGCCGTGACCCGGATGAGAGTGAGGTTTAGGGGGGTGAGTGTAACGGAGGCCAGCTAGTAGCTGCTGTGCGAGTAAACCTCACTCCCCGATCTCAATAGGCGTTCTAGCGACAGACGCTAGAGGCTGCAGTCTTTAGCCTCCTTGTTAGCGCGCCTGACTCTCATGCCGGAGACCCGGGTTCGAGGCCCGCTCGGAGCGGGGCGAGTAGGACCCGGGTGTGAGGGGTTACAGCCACATACATTATAATAATACTGCATTATAATGGTTGTATTGGCCCTTTACAGGTATTAGGTCAAAAGTACTGGATGAGTAATAATCAGTCAGATTTAACCCTCAGGAATATAAGTAACACATTTCAGGGCAGAAATAACCTTTCAATCAATAAGTAGAGGCTTCAATCACTTTTTGGCAGGGGAAATACTGCATTATAATGGTTGTATTGGCCCTTTTACAGGTATTTTAATTGCGCGTTATGTCTGCTTGATCCACATAAAAGCAGCTGCATTCGAAAAGAGAATGGGCGATACACCTTTAATACGCTGCGCGCGCTCCTGCGGCCGGCCATCGATTTTCGGCAGACCATCACTTTTCGGCACGACACCGTTCGTCCACACGGAAACGCAGTATCAGGACACTGAAACCGAACATTTTTGAAAACCCCTGCCAGGGTGAGTATTTTCTGAAACGCCGGTTGCTGCGTTGTCGTGTAGACAGTGAAACGGAAGTTTTTGCAGTGCTGACGGCTTCTGATTGGCTAAACGTGGCTTTACGGATAGGTTTATATCGCCGTCTGCTGGTGTTGCATGCTCTTGACAGCGCTTGATAACGTGTTTCTGCGTTTTCATGTGGACAGAGGTTTTTTTAAAAAAACGCAGGAGGGAAAAACTCCGGTTATAAAAATACCTGTGTCGGTGTGGACAAGGCCTGATACAGGCAAATTATCCGTACTGGTACTAGCTACTCGACCTCAGTGCTGCATTTGAAACTGTTGATCATGACATACTCCTTGACGGGCTGGAAAACTGGGTGGGGCTTTCTGGGATAGTCCTAAAATGGTTCAGGTCATACTTAGAAGGGAGAGGTTATTAGTATAGGCTTAGGGGACCGTCTGAGTAGACATCCATGACTTGCGGAGTCCCTCAGAGCTCGATTCTTGAACCACTCCTGTTCAACCTGTATATGCTCCCAATGAGCAAAATAATGAGAAAGAACCAAATCGCTTACCACAGCTATGCAGACGACACACAGCTCTAATTAGCCCTATCGCTTAACGCAGGGTTCCCACGCGTCCTGGAAAACCTGGAAAATTAAAGACCACTTTTCCAGTCCTGGAAAACACATGGAAAATGGGGAAAAATGTAAAATGTCCTGGAAACATTTGCATTGTCCTGGAAAATAATTTTCGGGTTAAACATTAAAAAAAAAACAGGTTAAACATTTTACGCATGAATGTCTGTTTTCAGCTGCCTTCAACGAGTAATATTGGGCTGAAGCGCTTGACTGCTTTCATTTCTGCCCCACGTGACACAAACCTGCCAATATTTATGCATTTTACGTAGTACGCATTACTACGCAATTTGATATCTCAGTACGCTGGTAGGACTTGCCCAGGGACTTGCCCCTCCAGATTTTGGGGGGTCCCCGACAAAAATGTTTTAACATTAAAAATGATTGTGAAAATTATAGGTATTTAGTAATGTTTTATATTTATAACAGTAATTATTTTATTTCCTAGCGGCGAGGCAACAATCAGGGCAGCTATTAGCCGAGTGAGTTGTTGTTGTTGTGGTGCTCCTGTTAATGTATGGACTGTAACAAAGTTGCGCTGTTGAAGCTTGCGCAGTTATTTATAACATAATATAGGCTACACACGATCACAGTTCTGTTTTCCTGAAAGCCATCACGATTGAAACCGAGATATTGATTTCATAATAAACAACTAGTTAAAGGTATAGCGGAGGATCTTTCCGAAATTTAGAGAAGACCCGCCCTCTCCAATTTTTTTTAAAAAATGCAAATGTCAAATGCCCGTCCGTGTTTTATTTACTTATTATACTGATCGATTGAGTGACCGAGGGCTCAAGACATGATATGTGCAACCCTGTATCACACGAAATACGTTCTGAGGAAACTATTTTGCAAATCGCAAATGTTACATGGCAACATATGAGCAGTGCTATTACGTTGGTCCTTAACCTAACATGTCTCATTGTTAATACGTAGGTATTAATACGTTATTTTTATACATGGAGAAGTAGCTTGTTGCGTTTGTGTAATAATAAACACACACAGTTTTAGAATATGAACACATGAACACACACGGTTTTAGAATATTTCAGCGCGATACCATTTACCATTTGGTCAAAAGGCTACTTTAGACAAATTGAGATGTTTACCGTGTCTATGCGGTGCATGACTTGTGCCAGGGCTAGCATTGCTAAGTCGCTTGCATTAACTTTTACTAGTGATTTTAAATGGATTTCTCCAAATAGCATGACAAACATTACCTGTCTAGTAGAATCTTCGCGACTGCGGCATCAGTGAGAAGCCCAACCTGTGCTTTTAGCGCACGCCAGCGTGTGATATCCACCCAAAATCACTCTGGTCTTGTTTCTATATTCTGCGGCCTTTCTCTTCTTATCATACACTTCGTATACATTTTTTCTCTTTCGACCCTCAGTCATTTTCAAAGGAATGGCTGAAACCGTAACTCTGACATAATACACCAGAAAGTGAAAACTACATAGAGATAAGCACGTACGACGGCCTTACGTAAACATATCACCAGAATGATTGACACTTAGGTGGACCAATAGTATAGACTACCCACCCGGAAAAAGAAAATCCTCCGCTATACCTTTAACAAATTATTCAGACAAGAGTGTTTTCAAAAAGGAAACATTGACAATTTAAGTTTAAAGGGAGTAAAGCCTTTGTTTAGGCTTAAGGAAATGTAATTTTACCAAAAGAAGAACTTTTAATATAAATAAATGTTAATTTTAAATCAGCCTACTTCAGTATGATAATGTTACCATATTATCATGCTTAAATGAATAATTGTAATGTGATGATCAGATGCAGATATCTAAATCAAAGAATATGTGGTTGGCCCATGGATTATTATTTATTTTAAACAACAGATTCGAGTGACTCAAAGTGCACCAGATTAATGAATTTATCTTTAAAATGTACGAAATTTTCTCCCGGGTGGGCATGCCCCCGGACCCCCCTAGTGTTACGACTTTGCCTACTCTGCCTCATTTTGAGCCACGAAAAACCCTCTCATTGGTCCATATAATTTGGTCTACAGGCTACATAGTGTAGCAAATTTTTTTTTTAGCATTTTATAATTACACATCGTCATATAAGAAGTGAAAGAGCAGTACCCCCCAATCATGGTGGGGTTAATTCGCACTCTGCACGTTCCAGTCAGTATTTCATGCTTGTTCTATTGTCCGACAACAGAAAAAAAAATTTTGCATTTAAAAACATTTAGCTTTACAAAAGGTCTATCCGTTTTAGCAATATAATCGACAAAAATTGTTTCAAAGATTTGATAAAACAAAATAATTTAGAGTCAAAAACGCTTAACTCATCAGTTTATGCCATTATGTATAGCTACCAGATGCATAATGTGCCTTGGTGCGAGCAGATGCAATTAATTTAGAAGTCCGATAATAGGTAAAATTTTCTAATGTTAATGACTGATTGCGAATACAGCTTGACTGTAAGAGTTTGGACTTTTAAACTGATATCAGCAAGTAAAATAGCAGTGTATGAACTAAATTAGAGAATAACTTCTGTTTTAGTGTGGCATTGCAAGTAGAGGAAAGCAGGTGGCATTGTGAAAGACAACAATCTTTGCACAATAATACAGATATACAGTAACAGTATATATCGGTATATCGCCCAGCCTTAGTTGTGATAACTTGATTCGCACTGTAGCAGCAGAAAAAGTCTTGAAAAATGTCCTGGAAAAGTCCTGGAAAATCATTTCAAGAAAAGAGTGGGAACCCTGCTAACGACTAAAGCCCATGTGCCAATGCATTGATGAAGTAAACAGTTGGATGTGTCAAAACTTTCTTCTGTTAAAAAAGGACAAAACTGAAGTCATTGCGTTTGGAAACAAAGATGAAGTTCTCAAGGTGAATGCATACCTCTACACTAGGGGTCTAACAACTAAAAATCAAGTCAGGAATCTTGGTGTGTCTCTAGAGTCAGACCTTAGTTTCAGTAGTTATGTCAAAGCAATAACTAAATCAGCAAACTATCATCTGAAAAATATTTCAAGAATTAGATGCTTTGTTTCCAGTCAAGACTTAGAGAAACTTGTACATGCTTTCATCACCAGCAGGGTGGATTACTGTAATGGCCTCCTCTCTGGCCTTCCCAAAAAGACCATAAGACAGTTGCAGCTCATACAGAACGCTGCTGCCAGGATTCTGAGAAGATTCTGAAAATATGAACATATCATACCAGTACTCAGGTCTTTACACTGGCTCCCAGTTAAATTTAGGATTGATTTTAAAGTATTATTACTGGTATATAAATCATTCAATGGGTTAGGACCTCAATATATTGCAGATATGCTCACTGAATATAAACCTAACAGATCACTCAGATCACTAGGATCACATCAGCTAGAAATACCAAGGGTTCACTCTAAGCATGGAGAGTCTGCTTTTAGCTATTATGCCAGCCGCAGCTGGAACCAGCTTCCAGAAGAGATCAGGTGTGCTCCTACAGTAGTCACATTCAAATCCAGACTCAAAACACATCTGTTCAGCTATGCATTTACTGAATGAGCACTGTGCCACTTTACGTCTGACTGTTTTTACTGTACTGCTTTAACTGCTTTAATACTGCTTAAATACTGATCTGACTGGAAGAGATTTTGATGGAGAGCGGGAGAGTCTTCACTCTGATGAGGCAAGTGAAGAAGTAAATTACTTATACTGCTGAGAGTATAAGAAGTCGCTGAGAGCGTCATTAAGGGTAATGGCAGCTGAAACGTGCTCTGTGGGGGCCCCGCTGGGCACTACTGGTGTACCACCACCCCAGCAGAGTACGTCCCTGGGCTGGAGGCCCAGTAACACCGTAAACCAGCTCAATCTCTTCCATCTCAGATAGGGGTTTTTCTTTATTTTATTTTTACTCTTAACTGTTTTTATTTATATTGATTGCATTTACTGAATGAGCACTGTGCCACTGTTCGTCCGACTGTTACTGTACTTCATTTTATTTTTGATTCTAAATTGTTTTAATTATTTACTGTATTTTATTTTCATTATTATGGGTTTTTTATTCTAAACTGTTTTAATTATTCTGATTTCTTTTGATTACAGTTTTTTACAATTGCTATGACAGATTTTTCAATAGTTTTAATAATTTTCCAAAACTCTTAACACAGTTAGCACTACATCTGGCTGTGTAAGCTATACTATTAACACATTTCTTGTTGCTTTAACACAAAATGCATACAATGAACACAAATTTAAAATGCTTGAACTTCTTTTACACACAAGCTCAAACAAGACCAAAACAATGGATTTTTACTGCCAAATTTACCATTGCTTTAACACTGTATGTCAGAACAGATAACACCATGTTCTAAACCTAATCTTACAGGCTAAAGTCGAGGTAAACAGCTGTTTATTGTGAAAAACAAATAAATCCCCTGTATTTTATTCTATTGTTACTGAGAAACAGCTGATTGAATAATGCAAATATGGGACAATGTGGCATTTCACAATTCCAGTGCAGTCATGGCCTGGTTTGATCCCATCAGAGGATGATGTCCCCTTTCCCTTTCTTAGCCTGGAGATGGAAAATTTTTGACCATCGTCTATAGGTATGTATGCAAATGCTTGTATATATGGAGGTGTGTGCATACATATGTCTATATATACTGTATATGTAGGCTACATATATATGTACTCTGTTTCTGTGGCTTGTACATACCTGTATGTATTACCTTCTAAAGGGAAAATTGCTGTAAATAAAAATTTGATCACAAAAAAAGTTTTTTGACCATCGTCTACAGGACCAAATGTCCCTCCTGGATGCAATGGATTCTGCATCCCAAGACATTCCAGCTAAACACAGCCAGGGGTAAATAAGGAATGCCAAATGATTCTTCCCAAGGTGCCTTGGTGCCTTGCCAGAGTAGTGTGTGATGTGGATGAGAACATGTGGCCAAATGGAGAAGACCGGGATGATTACAGTCAATATATTTTGTATTTTCACATACAGTAATGCTGTAAATGGCCAGTATTGCATTTTTTTATCTTGCAGAAATGTCCTGTTGCAATAAAGCCTTTACTGCACCAATTCTGTCTCTGTTTCATTTTTTTTCATAAACCGTTCTATTCTGCTATTCTGAGAAGGGTCATTCGTTGTTTTTTTTGTGTTTTTTTTTTTTGTATTGAATTTCTACAACACAGGAAACAAAATGCACACATTTGCTAAACCCAAACAAAACTGTAGAGAAGCTTCAAAATAAACTGCTGTGCAAAACAATTTACTGTATAAACAATCCAATATACTGTCAATATAAGGGCAGACCTGACATACTGTATATATAAAATAATGCAGTTTCTGTAATTCCATCTCATGTTAGTGTTTTTTGTGACATTGTGCTATGATTGACTAAATTCCCTGTTGGAAGAGAACATGTGTTAGTGTTTTGGTAGACATAATGTATTGTGTTAGTGGATTATTGTTTTTTGAAAATTAGTGTTGGAGTTTAGTTTACAGTGTGTGATTTTGAGCATGAAATTAACCGTTTTGCCAATTGTGTGTTGTAGGTGTGTTGGTGTGTTAAGAGTTTAGAAAATTTGTTAAAAGTATTGAAAAAATGGTCATAGCGATTGTAAAAAACTGTATTTTAATTTATTCATGTAAAGCACTTTGAATTGCCACTGTGTATGAAATGTACTATATAAATAAACTTGCCTTGCCTTGCCTATTGGATCTGCCCAGAGTCACTCAGGATCTGCCATAGCCAATCGCTAACGTGGTTGTGACGTATGTCATACGCCAAAACCGGCTGGAAACAAGAAGTCCGAATGATCAGAGGATTATGTTTACAACAAGATTTCTGTCAAAGAGAGCTGCAGGTTTTGTTCATCTAGGAACAATTATTAATTCGAAATGTATATTTGACACTAAGGACAGTGATGTATTCATTCAACTGTCGAAGCTGGGTCTAATCATTACAAATACGCGGACGTCGCTGCGGTCATTTCCAATCTGCCGCAAATGCTGTACAGTGAATGATCTGTCTCTATCTGCAGATGTGTAAATAAACAACAATTTTTCATATTATTTCTTCTTGTTTCCTAATTACCTTAATTAATTATGGTCTTCAAAGCATGTGTTTGTACATTTTTATTTATGACATTTAGTTTTTTTTATTCAAACAAATTGTGTTTTCACATTTTTATTTATGACATTCATTTTTTTTATTATAACAACTTTTAATGATTTACAACACAACGTAAAACTGACACAAACCATGCTACTGCACGAGTACACAAAGGGGCTCAAAGTGTTCTATTCATTACAAGAATCACTAAATTTACTGTTTGGAATCTGAGCTACTGACATGACTCATTAGTGCATCTTCAACAACAGTTTAGCAGCCAGGACTTGGGGCTTCCGAACACCAGGCTAAACCGTCCATCCAAAATGTCACGGTCATCGTGCATGCCGAGCTGCCCAGCACAAACTTTAAACTTTTCTGCGTCCTTCACTTGGTCCTCCATTAGAGCAACAAGAGGGGATATCGTTCCACCTATCGTTCGCCTTTGCTAACTCATTCACCACTAGTAGAGTAAGCTGGAAAATCAAACTTTTCCCGAATCCTGTGGGGAGGAGGGCCACAACATCATGGCCACCAACAAAACTTAAAGGGTCATGAAACCCCCCTCTTTCAGCTCAAGTCTAGCTCAAAATCTTTTTGAAAAATGCAACTGAAATGGGCGTGGCTAGCTTTGAGAAGAAGGGAGGGAGTGGGTGTTGTATGACCATAACTGTCACTGTCACATGCATTTCGACTGTCACTAAAAAGCAATGGTAAAACGTGAGGAAACGCTAGATTTTTATATAGCTGGCAAAGTTAAAGTCTTATGAAGTACACTGACACTTTATTATTGTCCTTTCAAAAGTAACTGAATGTCCTGCTACAAATATTAGCCCCATTAATCGTAATTCTAATTAAAACATATTAATCTAGGCTACATGTATAATTATAATGTCATTATAAAATATATGGTGGTTTATATAGACACTATAAATACATTTAAGAAAAAAAATATTAATTTTCCGCTTAAAAAATCGTTCCGTGCATAGTCATAGACAGTAAAAGAAAGTGCAGTCTACGCGGCCTCTGAACTCTCATAATAAATGACTTCTCATTTTAGACACACACACACACACACACCAGCGCAGACACACCTCTGAAGGGATAGAAAGTCCTCGGGATACCGCATCACTCGCAAGACGCAACTTGGATTAGTTGTCAACAAGGCGAAGTCCATCATTCTCCTCTTGTCGATCTCTCTCGCGAAAATGTTCGCGGCACACAGATCAGGTTTAGCCGTGTCCGTGTTTTATGGCAAACCAACCGTCTAGCCCTGGCAGCATCGCGGGAACATATTCAACGCACTTGGACTTTGCACCATGAAAACAAGTAGTTTGCGTCCCATGATTGCCTCTCTCATCAAACGTTATTACGCGATATCACAGTTTGTCATGTCTGTCGTTGGAAAGATCCACGTGGGTTCATGAATAATTAAGAGGCCGTGTCTTCTCATAGGATAAGACCGATGAGTCATCAACGCACTGTGTAGGGCACTGCCACGTCACCCGCTACAATGAAGATTTTAAACCCGGAAGACGAAAAAAGCGGAAAAAACCTCAAATTTAACCATTTTAACCTTATTATTAAATCTAACAGATGCTATGGTGTTCAACACACATACCTCTGTTATAATCTCAGAAAATTTGTTTTGGGGTTTCGTGACCCTTTAACAAGCATTGTTCTTGCTCCGGCTTTAAAGGGACACTATGCAGTTATTTTATCTTAATTTAACAGCTTCAGAGTTATTGAAATGGTTATATGACTTCTTTCGGGTTGAATGGGGGGTGTCTCAATGAAATTGAGTGGAAGTGCGTAGGAGGGTGCAAAGTGTCGGTGTATTTCATAAGACTTTAAAGGGGTGGTTGATTCCGGTTTCACTTTTTTGATTTTAAATAGTGTGTAATGTTGCTGATGGTGCATGAACAGTATCTGCAAAGTTGTAGCGCTGAAAGTTCAATGTAAGCAGAGATATCGTCTTTTAAAAACCAGGAAGTGTAAACGCCTACAAACACGACTCGATTGGGACTACAACGGGTTATGGTACGTCACTAACCCGCACATTTGCATCAACCACTCCCTTCGGAATATGCAGGAAAGCGCATGTGCATATTTCTGCAGCACGTCGAGTGAGTTGTGTTCACGCAGCTGTCAGGTCTTCTGTGTTTCGAGCTTCCCACGGATGCTATACTTTCTCAACAATGGATACAATTTATGTTTGATTATATTCCTGAAAATGACGATCGTAATCTAGCTCTCTGTGCTGCGCATTTTACGGAAGACAGCTTCCAGAATCTCCACGAGTTCAATGGAGGATTAATGCAGCAAGAAACTGTTAAAAACCATGAAGCAGATCCAACTTTGAAACCAGAGGCAGCAGTTGTTGGGCCACAACCTGTCAGTAGGCTAAGACTTAATCGTTTTAAATGTATTTGCATGTATAATTCCAGACGTAACGTTAGCCTGTGTCGTATTTATTTATTTATTTATTTTTTTCAAAATGCCAGCGCTGGCTTTATAGCCACTAGGCTGCTAGTTATGCTAGTATTTTGTGTCTACGACAAACGCGTACAAACATTATGGACCTGAATTTTGTATAAGTACTAATGTTTTAAACGTATTTTTCATGTATATATGCTTTATGACGTTATTTTCGATTTGATCAAGAATGTAAACTTGCCACCGCTGTTTGTGCTTAACATTAGTAGCCAGTCAGTTGCTATTGTTGCCAGTCAGATGATATTGTGTAAAACAAACGTGTATATGGTTAAAAAAATATGTCAAATTATCATTCAGAAACGTTTAGTAAGAGCCGTGTGTGGTGTGGTTCTGTTTAACTCGGTTCATTGCGGCTTTCTCGGTCTGATTCTGCCTCAAACTGATACTGCAGTTCGACACCATTATTTACATCTGGACCGTGGCTGGTGTTTCCCCGTAAAGGTAATAGGCGTTAACCTTCCGGACAACGTGAGCGTAAGTTTAGCCAATCACAACACACCCGCCCAAACGAACCAATCTGAGCCCACGACGTGTTTCTGAGGGAGTGTTTTCATAGAATCAGGAAGTAAACTGCTCGTTCAGGGGACAGAGGAGAGCGCGGCTGACAATAAAGGTGAAGTTTATGAAAAATAAGACTTTTAAAAAAAGAAAAACCATGAATACATGTTATATTGCACCCCATAAACACAATCATGCAAAGTAAAAAAGGAGTAAACCACCCCTTTAACTTTGCCATCTATATAAAATAATCTAGCATTTCCTCACGTTTTACCACTGCTTTTTAGTGACAGTCGATATGCATGGGACATTGGCAGTGATGGCTATACCACACCCACTCCCTTCCCTTCTTCTCACAGCTATCCATGCCCATTTAAGTTGCATTTTTCAAAATGATTGTGAGCTAGACCTGAAAGAGGGGGGTTTCATGACCCTTAGAAGCATGTTCTTTAGTATGTTCTTCATAGATCATGGCAGAGGTATTATGAACATGTGGATAAAATTGGTGGAAGGGGAAGTTTTAGCTTGGGAGCTTAGAAAAGAAGTTAGCAAAACAGTACAATCACCACATAACAATCCCCGTATGGGCCACTGTTAGGGGTTTAGGGGCAGTTGTGGACTAATCATTAGAGTGTTGGAGTTGTAACCTGAAGGTAACAGGTTCGAGTCTCAGTACAGGCAATAAATGTAGGTAGGTGGAGTTAATGAATGGCGTTCTCTTCCACTCTCATTATCCACAACTGAGGTATTGATCATGACACCTCAGCCCCCAATCGATCTCTAGGCACAGAAGTCAAAAAAAGAAAAGCCTGCCCACTGCTCTGGGTGTGTGTTCAATTGGATGGATGAAATGCAGAGCACAAATTCCAAGTATGGGATACCATACTTGGTAACATGTCATGTCCTTTTTCACTTGAAAGACCATAAAACTATTAAACATCCTAAATCAACTATCCAAGAGTTTTTAGGCTTTTACAAACTAATTTACAACACCCAATGAGTAGATGAAACTGAAATTCATACATTCTTTGAATATTCCAGTTTTGTGTGATGAAGGCCGAGAAGATCTGGAGAAAGAAATTTTATAAGAAGAGATCCAAACTGCAGTCTACTGTTTTCTACTGTTTTCTATGTACTGAGGCAATTCACAAAAAAGAGTTACCAGAATCCCTTAATCAAGCTTTGATATCTGTTCTGTTGAAACTTGGTAAAAATTCTAATTTATGTGCCTAATTCTACCCAATCTCATTGCTTAAAGATGATTGCGTTACGTCTAGAGTGAGTCTTACCAAATTGAATGCATATGGATCAGACCGGATTAATTAAGAATGTACATTAGGTCCTCTTTTGACAACATACAGAGGCTCTTGAAAAGTTGAAAAATCTTCCAACTGAGTAGAATGGCAGTCTTGCAAAAAAAAATGAATTTCGGTCCAAAATTTCATTACATGATCCATCTGTTTTATAAAAGTCTATCTGTAGCTGTCCAAACTAATTACGAAGTTATCACAATTTACTTTATCAAGAAGAACCAGGCAGGGGTGTCCTATTTCTCCACTACTTTTTGTATTGGCAGTAGAGATCCTGGCCATTGCAATACAGACAAATTAGTGAATCTTGGATCTAGAAATAGGAGGAGCTGAACATATTATGTATTTATTTTTTTAGAGTACCAATGTCAATAACAAATGTAGTGAAAGCCTATTTTGGAGATTTGCAATTTAGTTTCTCAACTCCAGAATTCAGCACTACATGTCAATGCCAGAGGTTGAAACAATGGCAGGATGCACCATTTCTCCACTAGCTTTTACCATGGCAATGGAAGTAATCATTAGGGTATCAAGATGGGTAGTAGGAGGAGAGCGCTTGGCTTCTGGGATGCGACTACCACCAATCAGAGCATAAATGGCTGACATGACAACCGTACAACAGTAGCCTGCACTAATCGGTTATTGGGAATATTGATAATAACCGATAATATTGAATGGGCGCAAATCAAATTTAAGCCCTCTAAATCAAGGAGCATCTCAAAATTTAAAGGAAAGGTAGAGGATAATACACTCTTCATTAATGGTGAGGAAATACCAACAATTTCTGAGAAGTCAGTGAAGAATTGGGAGATGGTACAATGGGATCTAAAGGACACAGTTTGAGTGGGAGAAGTTAGACGACAAACAGTGGGTTGAAGAGTTGAAGAGCATAAACAGCTGTGATCTACCAGGCAAACTAAAACTGGTGTTTTCAGTTTGGTCTACTGCCGAGGTTGCTGTGGCCACTGACTGTGTGCGAGGTTTCTTTGACAACAGTGGATAAGCTGGAAGAGTTAAGTTTATACATCAGAAAATGGTTGTGAGTTCCACGCTGCCTCAGCAGTGGGACTTTTTAATAAAAGGATATTGCAGCTGCTAGTCTCTGCTTTAACCGAGGAGTTTAAGTGTGCCAAGGTCAGACTGGAAATGACCTTAGTAGAGTCACGCAACAAAAGAATAAGGGAGTACCAGTAAAAACTGGTAGAAAATGGTCAGTAAAGAAATATGTGGTTGAGGCAAAGGCTGGGGATATCGTGGGACAGGTACAGCAGGGAAGAGGGGGTTTTGGGCTCAGTTTAGCTCCTGCTAAATGGCACAAGGCAGGCCCAGCTCAAAGGAGGAACCTGGTAATCAACAAGGTGCGAAAGGAGGAGGAGAGAATGCTATGTATACAAGCAGGGAAAGTGGATGAGATGGGAGAGTGTGGAACAACGCAAGATGGGCTGACAAGACCTTTGGTCAATGGAAGTACGATCAGTTTCCTTATTAGGTCAACATACGATGTTCTCCCATCACCACAGAACCTAAACTTCTGGGTAGGAGAGGATCCCTCTTGTCCTTTGTGTTCATCACCTGCCACATTAAGGCACGTTTTGACAGGATGTAAGGTCGGCTTAGCCAAGGTCGGTTTACTTGGCTCCATGACCAAGTACTGCGATGTTTGGCTTTAGTATTGGAAGCAAAGCGTAACATGACCATTAAGTTGCCACCTGTTCTTGCAAAACATTAAACACAGAAGACAATATTCCTCCGCCCTGGCAAACAACCACCAAGAAAAGATGTTTAAACCAATTCTCGCCCAGGACAACTGGAAGCTGCTAGGGATTGCTATTGAATTCGCGGCCATTCAATATTAGTGGTTAACTTACCCAACAACCGATTAGTGCAGGCTACCGTTGCAGGCTACTGCTGGCTGATCTTGATCAATGGCTTATTTTCCCACCTGAGATAGTGACCACTAACCTCCGACCAGATATTGTTTTGTGGTCTGGATCAGCACGCATTGTTCAACGCAAAGCGTCTAAATCATTAGACAAAATATTTTATTAGGTCTTTAAAAGCAAAGCTTCTGCGGAAAGAGTTTTTAGTGTGGCAGGTTCAAACTAGACGGACATTTAAGAGATACGGTATACAGTCGTACGGTATACCGCATTTTGCCACATACATAATTATGGGGATAAGAGATATTGATTTGAGATAAAAAGGGTTTTAATATTGTATCTTTTTGTTATCTTATTACAGTGTACAAAACAATAGACACAAAATGGCAGCAGCAGCGTTTGTATAAAATAAGAGAGCAAATTCACGATACTGGATGAAATATTTATTTAACTGTATGCACAAAATATGGATTTGACTGAGTTTTAATGGTTTATTAGCTCACTGAACATAAAACTTCCACAAAGAAAAATCATTCCAGAAGTGTATAGTAATGCTAATTTCAGTAACCTGGTCCCGGATGAGCCTGTGTTATCTATTTGAGTGGTTGTTATCGGGGAATAACACACACTGCACTTCAGATTCTGACCGGAAATAGTAGACCATCCGGGTACGACTCAAGACTTTAGCGTTCCAGGCCAGTCACGCGAAACTACCTGAGCGCAAGGAATTGTGGTAAGGAATTGTGCTAAACAAACAATTGTTGTTTTGTCTGGTTTTGCAGGCTATGTGATGTCAGAGCTCGTAACTGAGTACATCGATCTAGTTCGAGTTCATGGGTGGGAAGTCAGGGGTTTGACTGCAGTTCCAGTTTTATAGTAAGGACGCCCATCCCATTCTACGTCGCAATGATGACAGACAGCCAGTAGCACCGCCCTGAGAGATGATAGCGGAGAAAGCGAAAGAACAAAAGCACAGGTTACAGGTTGCCTGGAACGCGGCATATTTTCGAATACTATTTAGGACAGATATTATGCAAATTGGGATGCAGCTCAATGGTTAAATTTAAGTTTAACCCCTGGTTAAACTTAAATTTAAATCATAAGTTTACAACGTATGCCATTTAACAAACAGCCAGAGTTCTTACTTTATTTTTGGGCAGTGCAAATGAGAGCTGTATATGGATACAAAGAAACTCCCCTAGATAAGGCATTATTTATTCTCCAGACCTGTGTTGTGAAGAAGGTCAGCAATCCATAGGTTGGGGTCACATATTTCACCAGAACCATGCTATTACAGAGACACTTAGAGATAGAATAACACGACATTGGTATAAAAAGAATTCAAAGTATTTGGTCATTTGTATGAGGAACATATACTCATGACATTTGAACAATTGAGTGCAAAGTTGTTGTTTTTTTTTTTCTCCACTAAATACCTTTTAAAGTATTTACTGGTGTACCATTACATTGCTACACAAGGTGGTCATTTATTGCCTCTTACTTCACTCCCAATAACATTATAAGAGAAAAGGAGCCTCAAAGGTTATGTATCTTTCATATGTATGCCAATTTCATTCTTCTTTATGGGGAGGATACAACATCCTCTAAATCCAAACTGAAAAAAATACTTGGAATGTATTTTGTACAAGATACTTGGGAAATTGTTTGTGAAAATCCCCTAAAGATTCTCATATAACAGAGATTAATTCAGTTTCAGTACACATTGGGAAGATTACATAAGTGATTCGTATTCAGAATTTTGCACTAAGATTTAAAGTAGAAACTGATACATTATTACATATGTTTTGGGCATGTAAAAGACTTAAAACCTTTTGTGAAAATATATGTACTATTAACAAAACTTCAATTTGTTCCAAGATGTATTTTATTAGGGGACGTCTGGCAACTTGAACAGAGGATATTATGTTTTATGAAGATGGCTTTGATAGGAGCAAAGAAATGCATAGCTTCATTATGTTCCAGTTGAAAAAAATATATTTAATCTAATAAAAAACTTTATTTGAGAGGTCAAATTTATCAATTATATGAAAAATTATATTGGAAATTAAATTATATAGTGTGCTGTCACAGGGTGGTTTAGAAAAGATTGTTAACTTTAATACTGAATTACCTCGGTAAACTGTTTACATGAAAGACCAATAAAGATTTTGAAAAAAAATGCACGTAAACTCATACATGTGTATATATAGTGACCAATTGGATATACATGCTGTGTGTTATGATCTACATGTAGCTATAAATGTATGGTTTTTTTTTCATTTCTTGTGCTAGTTATGTAACCATGTCTATATACCTTGAGTGTTTGTTTTATGTCTTTGAGTGTCTAGAAATGTGCTATAAAAAAAATAAATGTATTATTATTATTATTATTACATGTTGTGTGATGATCTACATAGGCAGAGTTGTCTAATATTGAGTTCTTACAGAAGAGAAAAAAAAAATAAAACAAGGCGACAAATCTAAATGAAAAACTTTCTACAAAAATAGAACTCTAGAGTATTTGGATTATATGATCAAATTAATTGAATGAATTAATAACAGAACAATGCATTTATTCTTGGGAAGCTGGGCTAAGTGATATACCAGTTGAGACAGAGAATCAGATGGGTGAACTTCAAAGCTGCGCTTTAAAGTTAAGTCGAATCTTTGTTCGTGTGGCCGAAAGCTAGATATTTGACATTAAAAAGTTTTAATCAAGGATATTTTTCACAAACAAACTTCTCGTTTTGCTTCAGAATGCTTTTATTAACCACGCCAGAGCCATATGGAGCACTTTTATGATGGATAGATGCACTTTTATGGACAGAAATGGCCATTAACAGCTTGGAGTAGCCAGGACATTAAAAAAAAAAAGAAAAAAGAAAAACTCTGATTGTACTGGTCCGAAAGAAGAATGTTATATGATGACTTGATGGTGAGTAAATCATTGGCTAATTATTTTTTTTTTGGTGAACTATCCCACATTTTAAAGTGGTCATCATAATGCCTCATTTAAAATGTATATTCTGGGTTTTATATATTGTCATGTGAACACACAATAAGTTTAGAAAGGGGTGGTGAGGTGAGGCTATCCTATAGTTTAGTGAGTTTGAAAATAATACAATGAGTGCTGATTCGACATCACTTTGGCTCGTTTCAATGACTAACGTTCAGAACGTTGCTCGTGTCAGACAGCCTGGATTCTGCTGGGTCATGATACTCGCTAACTGCTATATTCTTTCTCCATTAGGTTGAAGTGATGATGACAAGACAAAATGATGACTAAACGGATTTATGCAGGATGTCTGTGTTTGTCCCTCGATGAAGAAACGGCGCCGTGATTACGTACAAGTTGGTGAATACGGAGAAATCGCATTATACGCAGGAATCTGTCTTAAAGTACGTCCTGGGCTCTGTACTCCGGCGTGAAAGTAGAGAATACGTGCTTGAGATGATAGCATAGGATATTTTCTCAACCGCAACAGAGCTTATGTTAGCCGTGAGCGGAACACTCGGAGAGTCCGGGGAAATCCAGTGGATTTCTGGCGGAGGCCATATTATGCAGCTTGAAAATGTACCCGAATAATCGGATGATAGCACTCCAATCCATCGAAGGAAAACTTTCGAGTTCAGTTTAAACGTTGAGCTTGCAATAAAAGGAGGTCGTGTGGCTAACAGGATCCCGAGGGCTGCTGTGAAGTGTGAACCGAGGAGCGGTGGCTAGCATGGTGCTAATATCACACATGCAGCCGAACTACATCGATTGATTGAAAGACTGCGTCGCTGCTCGGGTCTGCTAATGTTCATGAGGCGTTTTTGGGTCCTGCGTTCTCAAGATCCCCACTCCCTTATAGGGAGACCTGAATCTGATCTGCTTTACGGGCCATATATTTGCCTAGCTTGACTGTCATTTCATGTATGGATGGACGCGTGCATGCTTTGACAGAATCCTGCGTGCATCGTTGCTGCGGCACAGAGCATCCAAAGGAGGTGCTCATACTTTAGCAAATATACATTGGATCCGTCGAAGCGTTTAATTTGCGGAGACTCGCAACTGCTCGTCTCCCTAAGAACACTACGTAAGGCTTCAGCGTACCCTACGTCTTTTTGAAGTAATAATTTTGGGTGACATTGCAGTCTCTCCCCTCTCTCTTGGAGAGATATAACGTAAGCTCTTCTCGCTTATTGCGTCCGTGAACGGAAGGGAAGGTGGAGCATTGCCCGTCGTACGTGCTGACGCAGTGGGATTTCTACGTGTGGTCTGCGTTTCGACCCGCCCTTCCCGCGGTGACGGTGATGGGTCGGAAGCGGTGTGTCGGTGCAGATTGTTCGAAGATGGCGGCCGGGTGCTGCGGGGTGAAGAAGCAGAAGTTGTCGGGATCCCCCGGTGCTGGGGGTCCCGGCGGGGCGGGGAGCGGGGTAGCCGGGACCGGACATTGTGGATCGGAATTGGGGATCGGGTCCTCTTCGACTGTCGTGGCCGGGAACGTGAATCGGGTGAACGGCCTGGGGGGTTCAGGGGGTAGTAGTAGTAGTAGCAGCAGCAGCAGCGGCAGCAGCGGCGGCGGCGGCAACACCAATGTTCTATCCCCAACTCCAGGAGGCTATAACTCAACGGGCCTCTCCCCGACTCTCAGTCCTGGACCTGGCTCGGGAGGCAGGAAAATGGTCGTTTCGGCGGAGATGTGTTGCTTTTGCTTCGACGTGCTTTATTGCCATCTTTACGGATACCAGCCTCCTCGAACACCCAGGTTTACAAACGACCCCTAGTAAGTAACGTTAACGTTAGCAAGATGGCTATTTTGACCTGGTTTGCCTCAACAACAGATGGTGTTTCCTTTTTCTATGCAGTAACAAATAAAGGTTTTAGTTTTCATGTTACTCGGCGCAGTTTTGCTCGTGCCCATCTTGGTCGAAGGTCTTGTTTTCGTAATGTTAATTTTACTTTGTTTGATGTCTAAACCAAATGCAGCAAGGAATAGTTTAACGTTACTCGCTAACCCAAGCCCTCCCGATTACGTTAGCTGTTATGTTAACAAACTCGAAGTTTCTGTGATGTTTTAGAAAATTGTTAATGTATAAACACCCGCTTATCTAAGTCGTATAGATTCATTTTATTGATGGTTAAACGTTAATTTTGACGTAATATACGTTTGAAGCTATAAAAGGATATATGATTCAGAAGACTGGTGAAATTGTCTATCACTAATGTACTGTTAGATAAATTAGATCAGATGATTAGGCAACGTTGTTAGAGCTGAAGTATTTTTTTCTCTGAAAGAGATTAAGTTAAATGGGTGTTAGCCTGCTCTTCTTTATTCAAGCTTCTCTGCAAGCTAACATGCTAAGCAACGTTAGCCAGCTCACGGTTCAAATTTCAACGAATATTTAACATTTTCTGTTTATTTCTCCTCAGTTCCCTTTCTTTTTAATTTGTTAGATTTTTAAGAAACAACTAATATTTTTTTATTCCAAGCAGCTGTTAGTGGTTAGCCGACGTGAGCTAGTAAGCTAACAAAACCTAACGTTAGCTAGTTGTTTACGTTTCCTTCAGAGATTTACATTTGAAGGCTCTCTTACGGTATTTTTCAGTATTTTTTTATTTTTCAGTTAGTAATAAAGCGAAAGAAGTGACTCCACAGGACACACAATAACATTTCACGTGTTAACTGTTAAATCACAAACAGTTTTATATTTTGGTATTTTGTCACTTGCCAAACACTGAATCTTTATTATTTAAGACCCTTTCAGGTAGACCGTTAAAGGAATGTGTATCTTATCCGGTTAGTCAGGGTTGGTCGAACTGGGTAAATGAATGAATGACATTACTGCAGTGCCTCCCTCTGCTGTCGCTGATAGACACTGACCACCAGATTTGGATTGTGCACATGTATTTAACTTAACTTAAGCTACATAGTACCTTAAAGGAGAACTCCGATCAATTTTAACATTGAGCTCATTTTTTGTACATTTGAAGTGCTGTCAGTACAGACAAAACGACAAAAATCGGTGTTGCCTACACTGTGATTTACCCTCTTTTTAAAATTTGCACAGTTGACTTTAATAGGGCAGGTTCTAAACCTGCTTTTAGCCTCTTAACATCCTTGATTTGTCATTACAAGTGCACAGCTGTGTGAGTGGTGTTATTAAGAGTGACCACTGTCAATCTGTTTAACCTGTTTAACCACTGTTTAACCAAAATATCATATGTAACATGAACATTTGACTCTACTCTCTAAACATTGCACATCCTGTATCCCAATTGGGATATCCAAAAATACTCGTTGACCATAATCATCATAATTATAAAAAATAAAGGCTTGCTTGAAATATTTCACTTTGCATGTAATGAGTCTATAAAATATATTAGTTTTACTGCTTAAATTGAATTACTGAAATAAACAAACTTTTGCACTATATATATATTTTCTGTTACGAAATGGAATATATATTACGAAATATATATATTAGGGGTGGAACGGTACACTGAAGTCACGGTTCGGTTCATACCTCGGTTCAGACATCACGGTTCGGTACGATTTCCGTACAATGGAGGGAAAAGCAAAACAAAAATACAGAAGGCATTGTATTTTTTTTAAATAAGTTTTTTTTAATAATAGAGGCATAGAACCAGTTTATTTGTAGTGCACTGACAATAGTTTTATATAATTAGTTTATTAATTAAATGAATAAAAAGACAAAAAAGACCTTTTGATTTGTTTGGTAATTGTACCTGAATTAATTTAAAATTATTTTGCTATATTTTAGATCAATATATTTGTTTTCCTTCATTTTAATTAACATTATTAATTAACAATGTAATATTATTCTCATTTGAATTATAAATAATTGATTTCTGTATAAAATAATACTACCATTAAAAACACATTAGATTTTCTTTTTTAATCAATGTGTAAGATTAGTGCTCTGAGGAATATGATGAATGTCCAAACGATGGACCCACAGACTGTTTTGAAATGGAGTTGGACAAATATGTTTTGCTTTTAAAAAATTGTGTGTGTGTGTGATTTTTGGTTGGGTGACAGTTGTAGGTTACAGTTTGTGTCAAGAGTTTACAGTGTGAAAAAAGCACAATGTTGTGTTTTATTGTGAGTGTACACAAATATAAGAACAGTTTTTATGTTTCCACTGTTCTATCGCGCCTCTCTCTCTCTCACACACTCACACATTGCAATCTTGACATTGCAGCCTGTTCATTATTCGGTCACACCAAACGCGAATAGAGCGCCAAATTCGCGTCTAGTTCGACGCTAGTCCATATGCAGGGTGTCCGCGGGGTTTTAAAAAGTATTAAAAAGTGATAAATCAAAATTGTCAAATTTAAGGCCATTAAAAGTGTTAAATGTAGTCTGAGAGGTATTATTTTTTAAAAATTATTGATTATTTTTTTCAGACTATCAGGTGTCCTATTCTGTGTTTGCGTTTGTCCGTTTAAATATGGGCTTTAGCTTATCGGGGCACAATCAAAGATCTTTCGTCTCTGTCTATGTTTGATGCTGACGCCATATTCAATGGTCGATCGACATCATCTGTGAACAAGTGATCACCCGGATTTAGACCTACCTATTGTATTTACATAAAGCATTCACAGGCAAATTTGCTTTATGTTTAGGTCTATATTGCTTTTATTTCCCCGGTGTCGAAATCAGGCAAACATAAATGTCAGGCATCACTGATCACTGGATCTTTAGTAAGTTGTAAGGAACACTATATTGAGTCCAACATTTAATTTAAATTGATGAAATTGTTCGTTTTAGTCGCATTTTCGCAGTTTCCACTATTAAATCCTGTCACGCAGCAGATCTTTTGCCATTTTTATATGTTATAAATGTCAAAATCTGTGTAAAAAATAGAAAGGTTACTGCTGATTAACACTTAATTCAGTGTCGTGATTGTTTTAAAAAAAAATTCTGAAAGTAGTAAAAAAGGTATTAAAAAGTAGTAAATTTAACTTAAGGAAAACTGTATATACCCTGATATGGAAAGCCAAATGGGTCAAATTTCGCCACTATTCAAACGCGTTTCATATTCTAAACGCCGGTGTTTACGCCGTTTAAGACGAAAAGACGCCGCAAATTACGGCGTACTGTACAAATTCGCCGTCATTTTCGGCGTTTTTTTATCCAGCCAATGACGCCGTTTCTGACGCTGCAGGCCATCCACAGTGCGCCGTTATTTGCGGCGCTTCTGTCTGACAAAGACGGCGTAAAAAGCGGCGTTTTGTATAATATTATAATCGGCCCCACCCTTTTCTTCAAAGTTCAGCCCATCTAATGAAGTAACGTTAGGTGGAAATACATTTGTAGTAGATTGTCGATCTGAATAGCGATCCGTCTTTAAGGTTCTGTTTTTGGAACGTTATCATATTTTTATTTCTTCATTGGGCACGTGTAGGCTATCGCTTTTTCCCTTTATTGTATGTAGATATGTAGGCTAGTATGATTTTAGCCTCTGTTTACATTCATGTCTTTGAAATCCATTAGTTTATACAGCGAACGTAACATTTTCAGTGGGGCTGTGGTCTACGTGTACGACAAACTGAGTCATTTTGCTCGTAGTGACAGAGGTTCGACTCCCAGGTCCGACCGTATTTTTATCTGCTTCGTTTCTTTTTTTAATGGTCTGTTGTATGTCTTTTAAATTTCGGAAGGCTACCCGATAGCTGACAACTGATTGAGTAAATATGACAGCAGCAGCTGTTTTAAGCCCGCTTATGCGGTTATGGGTCCCTTTATTGCTGATTATTATGATGTAGATGGGCAGATGCTTCACGATATAGTCCATTTCACTTTTTAAGATCATAAGACTCTGGAGTTTTAGCAGTTCCCAGGATACACGAAAGGAGGTAGAGCCTTCCTAAACGATTCAACTGTTAAAACAAGAAATGACGCTCCAGCCCAAGCGCGGACTACCGCTATCGACCATCGTACAAGACAGGCTATAAATAATTTATTATCACGCTGCCCTTGCCTTAAAATAGACATTCATATTTGCTAACGCTGAATAATACGTTATATTTTGAACTATCATCATTCTGATGTGATATAGCCTATTATAACGAATATATGACGTTTTTTTTATTTTTATTTTATTTTACTCTTTGCTGCCACATACATATTTTCTCGTAATAACGAGATGAGATCTTATTTTATTAAAACGATTTTTTTTCGCATAATAACAAGATGTTATGTCGCTGAAACTACATATTTTCATTTGTCACGCCACCCACTTTCGGAACCACTATGCACCCAGGATTGATAAACGTGCGATTAGTCATTATTGCTTAAATTAATGACTACTAATCTAGTAAAATCTTTAGTATGGCACCTACATTTAATATTTGACATTATTTAATTAATTTATAGCTCTTTACATTAAAGTTGACTTTGCATTATTAGTTAATTAACTAATAAAGTAAAGTTTAAATTAAGATACCACCATATACCTATTTATATTGCTTATTCCACCACACAAATGACTGTTTATAAGGCGACATTTCTTTACATGTAAGATTGTAGGTAGTATCTTTAAGATTTTTGTATTGAATTGTATTGTAAATTCTCTAATAAATACGAAAACTGACATTTTGTTAATTAAACAAAATAAGAACACAATGTTGTAAAAAAATAAACGACTTAGGCTATTAAGTTTTATTTTTGTTAATAGATTTCATTACCTAGAGAATATATATATATATATATATATATATATATATATATGAAGAGTTCAGATGCAAAAGCCTCTAAATGCCATTTGAAATTTTTTTCTAAAAATGACCGTTTTTATCAAGCTTGTATATTTAAGTTCAGTAATTTCACTTAAATAACAATTAATAGGTAATCTTCATTGCCATTTAAGTGAAATTACTGAACTTAAACATACAAGCAATGATCATTTTAGAAGAAAATTTCAAATGGCACTTAGAGGCTTTTGCATCTGAACTCTTCATATATATATATATATATATATATATATATGCCATATAGAAAACGTATAGCCTATATAAAATATATTTTTGAACGTGTAAGTGTTATATATATTTTTGAACGTATAAGTGTGATAGAGGCGTGATAGACTATAGGCTACATTTTATGTGGATAATAAAATGTGGATAAGGCATATTTTGTAGCCATGACACATGTCTTTATAAGGCCAAGAAAATATGTAGGCCTAGTTTCAACGACATAACATCTTGTTATTATGCGGAAAAAAATCTCCGCAATAAGATAAAATAAGATCTCATCTCGTTATTACGAGAAAATAATATTTATGTGGCAGCAAAGAGTTGATCTTGAAAAGATGAAATGATCTTAAAAAGCGAAATGGGCTATATCGTGAAGCATCTGCCCATCTACATCATAATAATCAGCAATAAAGGGACCCATAACCACAGCCACTGTAAGCAGGCTTAAAACAGCTGCTGCCGTCATATTTACTCAATCAGTTGTCAGCTATCGGGTAGTCTTCCGAAATTTAAAAGACATACAACAGACCATTAAAAAAAGAAACGAAGCAGATAAAAATACGGTCGGACCTGGGAGTCGAACCTCTGTCACTACGAGCAAAAGGACACTGCCTGTCGTACACGTAGATCACTGCCCTACTGAAAATGTTACGTTCGCTGTATAAACTAATGGATTTCAAAGACATGAATGTAAACAGAGGCTAAAATCATACTAGCCTACATATCTACATACAATAAAGGGAAAAAGTGATAGCCTACACGTGCCCAATGACGAAATAAAAATATAACGTTCCAAAAACAGAACCTTAAAGACGGATCGCTATTCAGATCGACAATCTACTACAAATGTCTTTCCACCTAACGTTACTTCATTAGATGGGCTGAACTTTGAAGAAAAGGGTGGGGCCGATTATAATATTATACAAAACGCCGCTTTTTACGCCGTCTTTGTCAGACAGAAGCGCCGCAAATAACGGCGCACTTTGGGTGGCCTGCGGCGTCAGAAACGGCGTCATTGGCTGGATAAAAAAACGCCGAAAATGACGGCGAATTTGCTTTGTAAACGCCGTAATTTGCGGCGTCTTTTCGTCTTAAACGACGTAAACACCGGCGTTTAGAATATGAAACGCGTTTGGATGGTGGCGAAATTTGACCCATTTGGCTTTCCATATTATGCGGCGTAAACACCGGCGTTTAGAATATGAAACGCGTTTGGATAGTGGCGAAATTTGACCCATTTGGCTTTCCATAAGTCCAAAGCGAGGATGCGCGTTACATTAATTAATATGCACGGCACGCAAGTTTTATTTATTTTTATACCGTGAATTCTCCGTGTAAATTTGTGCACCGAACCGTGACGCTCGTACCGTTTCAGTTCAATAAGAATACATGTACCGTTCCACCCCTAATATATATATATATATATATATATATATATATATATATATATATATATATCGTCGCTGCCCGATGAAACCCACGTATGTCCAAAACGGTTACTTTTCAGGAAGTGAAAAAAACATGTAATTTCAAAAGCAGCTGAACGTAGCGTTGTCATGCTTGCACAACATCTTTAAATGTAACCATATTCTTGCCAGTGTCATGATATAATCCATATTTGACCCAAAATCGAGTTTAAATGGACATACGTGCATATTGTATAGTAACGGTGGTCGTTACGCGTGCTTCCGATCATTAATTAGAATGACCAAATCGCGTTTCATTGACAGATGAATGGGCTACGATCAGATTATCAAATACACTCAGTTTATTAAAGGGGTGGTTTACTCCTCTTTTTCTTTGCATGATTGTGTTTATGGGGTGCAATATAACATGTATTCGTGGTTTTTCTTTTTTAAAAAGTTTTATTTTTCATAAACTTAACCTTTATCGTCAGCCGCGCTCTCCTCTGTCCCCTGAACGAGCGGTTTACTTCCTGATTCTATGAAAACACTCCCTCAGAAACACGTCGTGGGCTCAGATTGGTTAGTTTGGGCGGGTGTGTTGTGATTGGCTAAACTGTCGCTCACGTTGTCCGGAAGGTTAACGCCTAACGGGGAAACGCCAGCTCCGGTCCAGATATAAATAATGGTGTCGAACTGCAGTATCAGTGAGGCAGAATCAGACCGAGAAAGCCGCGATGAAGCGAGTCAAGCAGAACCACACCACACACGGCTCTTACTAAACGTTTCTGAATGATAATTTGCCATATTTTTTTAACCATATACACGTTTGTTTTACACAATAGCATCTGACTGGCAACGATAGCAACTGACTGGCTACTAATGTTAAGCACAAACAGCGTTGGCAAGTTTACATTCTTGATCAAATCGAAAATAACGTCATAAAGCATATATACATGAAAAATACGTTTAAAACATTAGTACTTATACAAAATTCAGGTCAATAATGTTTGTACGCGTTTGTCGTAGACACAAAATACTAGCATAACTAGTAGCCTAGTGGCTATAAAGCCAGCGCTGGCATTTTTAAATAAATAAATAAAACACAGGCTAACGTTACGTCTGGAATTATACATGCAAATACATTTAAAACGATTAAGTCTTAGCTAGGGCTGTCGCGGTTATGGAATTTCCCTTGCGGTAATGTTGAGTGGCTCAATAGCGCGATATGCGGTATTACCGCCATTTATTTATTTAATTTATATGTATTTGTTGCTGTATAAATAAAGTTTACGATGTGGACAAAAACCAGGACATTTTCAGTAAACAA
The DNA here is from genome assembly GCA_038021265.1 of Cyprinella venusta. Lineage (NCBI taxonomy): Eukaryota > Metazoa > Chordata > Actinopteri > Cypriniformes > Leuciscidae > Cyprinella > Cyprinella venusta. The sequence goes on from CM075880.1 coordinate 23,311,792, forward strand.
TGTAACCGAAACTAAACAGCGTCTACAGTATATGCGCATTGAAAGACTTTCACTCAGTGCGCATATTGTTATGACAACGGACTTTGAGCGAGTCATTGAACCGTTCATTCAACGAACACGTTTAAAAAAGCCGATTCATTAAAAGAGATGTAATGAAACAAGATGTTAATTATTTTTTAACTTTGAGATTCAACTTTTCAAGGCTCAGCTGAGCAGCAATGCGTCGCATGGGCAACGCTGAAGCTGATGCTTCACTTATTAGAGACCAATATAGCATTGATTCAATGCGTGACTCACTGATTTTATTTCCCCGCGGCTTGTGGGGAAAATACCCGTGAAAAGAACGTTAAAATGATAATGCGACAAATATTTCGCTTCCCTTTGACATGACAAGCTTTTCACGACTTCAAAGACAGACGCAGGTAATTGCGCGCGCTCTGCTGATCTCTCTCATTCACTGTCTGTTTGAAGCCTGTAGGCTACATATCACCATGATAAACAGTCTTGTTATCATTATGAACTTGTTTAACATTCAATACACATGTATTTAGTTCAAAACGAGAAGGGTATAGCCTTATAAAAAAAATAAATAAAAAAAAACATGAATATCGCGGTTGCTGCGGTTACGTGCAATCCTCTGCGGTTGACTTGTCAGAAGCGCGGTACTACAATATTGCGGTTATCGCGACAGCCCTAGTCTTAGCCTACTTACAGGTTGTGGTCCAACAACTGCTGCCTCTGGTTTTAAAGTTGGATCTGTTTATTAACAGTTTCTTGCTGCATTGAACTCGTGGAGATTCTGGAAGCTGTCTTCCGTAAAATGCGCAGCACAGAGAGCTAGATTACGATCGTCACTTTCAGGAATATAAACAAACATAAATTGTATCCATTGTTGATGAAGTATAGCATCCGTGGGAAGCTTGAAACACAGAAGACCTGACAGCTGGGTGAACACAACTCACTCGACGTGCTGCAGAAATATGCACATACCATTTCCTGCATATTCCGAAGGGAGTGGTTGATGCAAATGTGCGGGTTAGTGACGTACCATAACCCGTTGTAGTCCCAATCGAGTCGTGTTTGTAGGCATTTACACTTCCTGGTTTTTAAAAGACGATATCTCTGCTTACATTGAACTTTCAGCGCTGCAACTTTGCAGATACTGTTAATGCACCATCAGCAACATTACACACTATTTAAAATCAAAAAAGTGAAACTGGAATCAACCACCCCTTTAAATGTCTCTTGCAAACTATGAAGAGACAATGAATCAATACACTGACATGGCGATGCTAGACTGACTGCTAGACTTTATTTACACAATCCTACTGTAATTTTGTCGGATAGGCTATAAGCTGCTTTTTATATGAGCTGCATTTTGTCTTCAGCTAATTTCAAAATCAAAGACATACATCAATAAGAGAGTGTGGCAACAGCCTGATGCCCTGGTAAGATCACTTCGTTTCTTTACTTGAAGATGATTGTGTGATTGTGAAGATGATTGCGTCTGTGACTTACTTTCACTTTCGACGCTCCGTCATATATGACTATAACGTGTCATATAGCCTATAAAATAACACGCTCTCACTCGTTTATTTTTTTAGCGTTTTTGGAAGGAGTAAATGTGGTTTCAACAACCAGATTGCGTTACACCAAGTAAAGACCCGAACTTGAATGCGGGCCTGACAGACTAACGTTACCTCCAGATGGTCAGGCAGATCCGATCACAATACGATCACAACGTATTTATACCTTGCATTAACATGGCTTTTTTATTATCCGGATAACTTATCTGGATACAGATCGCATTTTAATACCAGGTGTAGGGGTGTCAGAGACGAGACCGGTGAGAAACTTCACGAGACCGGCGAGATGTCTCCACAGGGCGGGGAGATACCATACTGCCTATGGGAGATACGCTGCGTGATGGACAGCTTTGACAGCAAATGGAAATACGTGGAAATCAGATGACGTTTTCACAACTTTTCACAACTTTTCATTTAGATAATGTGAAGCATGCTGTATACGGAAATGAACCTGGACATTCTATTAGTCAGAAAATCTCAAAATCGGCAAAATGGACATACGCGGTTTTCATCGGACAGCGACGATATATATATATATATATATATACCAGAGTTTCCGCTAGAAAAAAATGGTGCCGGTCAAAGTGACCGGCAGAGGTTTAGTTTAACGGACATTTTGATGATAAGCCGGTCAAATACCGTCTCTTAATTAGTCAAGTTGAGGAAAACTGGAGGCAGGCTATGTAACTTAAAAAATGACATAATCAGGCCGTATAGAATGCAACATGTTTATTAGCATAACTTTCAAATAGAAAAGATGAAAACATGAACGTCCGTACAATACCTGAATAGTAGCCTAGTTTTTACTCAAGCGAACTTAATTATATACTGTAGTAGCGTCTCATGGTAACATTTAAATTGGCCACCATGAAATGACTCCTTGTCAAATTAATTGGAACAAACAAATGACTAGGCCTATAACACTGTCTTGCGTAATTTTAGGCTTTTTACGATGTTTTGCAGTGCTGAAATGTACAGCTGCCGACTTAAAATCAAAACTTCGCAGTGTCTCTCCACAACTTGCAATGCGCATATGCCGCGTAACCTTGTTCTCGACTTCGCTGCTTTCATCTTGATCCGATTCTGCAGTGAGAACCCTCAACTTTAGTCACGTCCCTGCCTGACTAAAGTTGCTTGCATTGTATTCAGCATCCCCAAGCGAGTCTGCGAGCGCAGAGAGGGTTTTCTCCGCTGCTGCCTTGCTTTCAAGAAACCACCGCATGTGTCTGAAGCCTCAGACCCTCAGTCCAAACTCGTGTTCTTGAAGGTGAACTCAAGAGAACTGTAGGCTAGATAAGGAAAGCAATTCTTTTTTTTTTCTTTTTTTAAGTTTGAGACAATTTAAATTGTCATCCACGTGCTCTCTGCGCAAAAAAAATCAGTTAGATATGGCGTCTGGTGGCCTTAATAGTTAATTTAGCCTACCATTACCAAAATGTATTTAATTTAACACGTTGATGTTGATGTGATTTTTATTTATATAATAAATAAAAATTCTTTATTTAAAAATTTGCCCATTGATTCGTTTAATTTTACAGTTTTTTTGTGTCTACAGATGATATAAGCCAATTTAAATTTTAATATTGCGCGCTGCGCAAAAATCATAGGCTTATCAAAATCTGGCCTAACAATTAATTAGCCTACTTTTAAACATTTATGTAGGCCTATGTATATATTTTTTATAATTTTGTTCATATTTTTATTTTAGTTATATTATTAGGCCCATTTATTCGTTTAATTTTACAGCAGTTTTTATGTACAACGGTTATAAGCCTATTTACATTTTTATCGTGTGCGATGGGCAAAAGTTCAGTTATCAAAATGCTGGCCTATAATTTACTTTTAAAAATTTTATGTGTATTTTTGTTTATATAATTTTATTCATATTATTAGGCCCATTTATTCGTTTAATTTTACAGGACTTTTTGTGTATGCTTCCTGTTCTTGCTAGTCCTTATTTGTAATTTGAAATGAAACATTTCTGTTTGGAAAATGTTGTTGTTGGTCTTTAGTTCTTTGTAAGGTAAGGCTGTGGTCTAACCTAAAAGTGAAATAAAAATACATGCAGATTTCTTTCGTTTTTTGGAGCGAGCGGGGGCGATTTGAGTGGAGCGCGAAGCAAACTGCGTTGAGCGCTGAACTGGGAGCCTTTATGAACATTCTGTGAAGCAGCGCCGGGAACAGTGATTTGATTATTGATTATACGAGGTTGAACTGTCCGTGTGACAGAGCGGGCATAAAATGGACACGAGCGCGAGTAATAACGTGGAGCGTTATTAACCAATTGATCCAAATATAAGGCGCTCCGGGCCATATGTGCCGTCTAACAACATTCAAACGGTAGAGCCTGTTCCTTTATAACATAGCCAAATGTCGGTGTATTTTTGCTTAATAGATTTTAGGCTTATTCTCTAGTTCAGATTGTGGCAGGGGGCGGGATTATTAGGCAATTTTAATCGGACAATTTGACCGGAGAGATTTTATTTTGTCGGACATTTAATTTTTTTCCCGGCCAATGTCCGGTAATTACCGGACAACGGAAACCCTGATATATACACTTATACCTCCATTTTGTTACAGAAAATTTGAGCTCTTCCATCAGTGAAACCTCACACTAAAGCCTGTAAAGCAGGTGCGCCCAACCCTGCTCCTGCCGATCGACTGTCCTACACAGTTTATCTCCAACCTTAATCAAACACACCTGAAGCAACCAATTAAGGTCTTCAGGGTCACTTGGAAATTAAAGATGTGTTTAATTAGGTTTGGAGATGAACTGTGCAGGACAGTCGATCGGCAGGAGCAGGGTTGGGCACCCCTGCTGTAAACCATTGAACTAAATATCAGTAAATAATATTAACTTAACCCTTGTGAACAAATTAAAAAAAGTTACACATAGGTAGGTACATGGAGGACAAAAAGTCTGTCAAAAAGTTTCATATAAATTTGAAACTTGGGATAGAGATGTTCCGATACCCCTTTTCTCTTCCCGTTACCGAGAACTGATCCGATACCAGGGTGTGTATGTAATCTATACAATTCATACTAGCCCTGTATGAATTTATAGAATTATTTTATGTTGTGCTTCAGACTTATCCCTTCATAAAACATGAACAAATACATACAGTGAACTAGAGTATGTTTATTATCTGACATATTATTTATTTTTCTTAAAGCTATGGTATACAATGTTAAAAATTATTTGAGAAAGCCTGAGATGGAAGGAAAGGGAAGCCCCTCCACACACACACACACACACACACACCCCTCCCCTCTGTGCTACTTGATCCCTGAGCTATGTCACGTTTGAATTCACGTCAACAACGCAAGGCTAGCAACACATGAAATGTTCTTCTAAGGTTTTGAGTAATTGTTATTGCAGCACACGGCGCATATTGTTCAAATTCCGATCGGCTCAAACAGAAACCCGCTAGGCATACTGAAATATATTCGAGAACTTTAAGAAATATAATTACTTTGATCCGTGATCGGCGATGCTAAACGGCTAACATTACCAATGTCGACCGGCAGCATGAGCAAGTTGTCAAACTGATAAAAAGCTATGTAACACACGTCACAATATAAAAGTATAAATAAATGTTTACCTGCTCAACAAAAAGTCAGCCGTGCCCGTGTCAGCGTCGGTTTTCAGTGCCAGATCTCCCTGAAGCATCCTCCAACGGTCAATGGTGGACCCTATATTTATCCTACTTAGAGCCCGGCGTCACATTTTTTTTTTTTTATCTCCGCTCTTTCCTCCACATACTTTCTCTTTCGTCCAAACTTTACAAAAGGGGCAAGCAGGGGCCGCTTGCTGCTGTCGTTTATTATCCATTGCTTCCAGTGCTGATATGAAGCTACTTAGCCAGCTACTGTCAGCTACACTTGCTCGCACAAGGAGGGGGGCGGGGTCGGGTGCGGTTGGGTTGGAGACGCGAGTGCCAGGTGGAGTTTCAAATGGAGCTGGTGTTTGGATGAGAGCAGTTGACCAATGTAAGCTGTCCGGCCGGACAGATCTGGTCGTAGATCTGGCCGCGCTTGTGCTGCTCATATCATCTGAATCATGATCTGTGCCTTGCTGTCGTGAGTGAGGCAAGCTTTTGATCTAAACGGGTCTTGTCTACTTGTGTTTGTGTGTCATTTGAATAATATATGCCCCATACATGGAATCAGAGTGCCTACTGTATTTAGTAAATGGAAAATCTCTACAGCAAAAGGCCAACCACTACATGAATACGGTAGGGCTGTCAACTTTAGTCGTTTATTCGACTAATCGGTCGATGCCGTCTTGGTCACTGACATTCTTATTGGTCGACCAGTTGCATTTTTTTTTTTTTACCAATAGACAGAATTTTTCAATGATTTACTCCTTGATATTTATTCCTTTATAAGCAGTTATTTATTACTGTATTCTAAATATAATTAGCCGATGTTTTGTCCCCAACTTTAAAATGCTTTAATTTAGGCTATTTTTGTAACTGCGCCACAGTTTAGCGCACACACATAATAATACACTCGGGAACCGCACCTGTGGCCGCCGGCTGCGCTGCTGCTTTGCGCTCGGTAAGAATGGAATGCTGCTTGTTTTGGCTTTAGTCGACAAAATGTCCAGGAAATCTAAATCTTTTGTCTGGCTGCATTTTAAAACAAAGACGACAAGACTGTGTAGGGTGGTGACCACGTTGCTCCATTATGAGCGCGCAAGTCGCGCGCCTACGTTTGAAATCGAACTTGAGCGCGCAAAAGACGTGAGCAGCCTTTTAACGGCTATATGCTGACTCAATAGATTGTGTTTTCTTAATATGTTTTCGTTTTTATTTGTGCACTTGACACATTTAAAAATAGCCTAAATAATGCAACAAAACGAAAATAAACATATACACGGTCCTACAGCTTATTATTGGGATTGTTTTTTAGGCTATTTGGGTTTTTGTGTTGTTTTAAAACGCCTTTATCGTCAGGACGAAAGTTAACCCACAGCTTTGAAAGTAAAGAAGAATATGAAGCCTGAATAAATGACAGCTTTTGTTGTGATTTTTTTCATTATTTGGCAGATAGCAGTTATATTTTTTGCAGCGTGTGGTGTGGTGAGGTGCGTGATTGTGACTGTTACTATAGACCAGAGCTCTTCACTTTTTACACTCTCACGCACACATCCATTTTCTCACGCAGAGAAACATCGCGAAGCAAAGAGCAAGAGGACACTGACACCAACAGACAGAGCAGGTTGTTATTGATATGAGACAGATTCTCATCTCTCATATTCTGTCAATTTTATTAAGAAATTCAAACAATAAACACCGTTTTGGCGCTTGTAAATGTGACGTGATCACGTGAAAGATCACTACAGATCTCAGTTCAAGCGGCACTTGAACCGATCATCTGTTACTCTTTACTGCTAACTTACTGAAATAAAACCGATCGATCAGTGTTTTTCAACCGCGGAAAGATGTCCATAAAACAGCTGGAGAAGTTGGAGAACAACATGCGTCACGTAACGTTACATTTACCTCAGACTCAGAAATGCCTTTTAATGACCCATATAGCACGCATGTTAGTTGGACTTAAAATAATTGCTATAGAGAGGAGCATTTTTACTAAATATGTTAACTATATTACACATTAATTATATTTTACCTATATCAATAAAATATTATAACGTTGTTTGTTATTATTAAAACGCATTATGTTTAATTTGAGTTAGTTTTAACCTTTAATAATACCAGCTGACAGGGCTCTCTGTATGTTTACAGCATTAGGTAATTTATTTTTGGAGAACAATTAACATAACACATTAACTTATCTACTGTACCTAATATTTATCCAAAGGAATTGAAATTGAGTCAATATCAGAATCAAATCTTTGAAATTGTGAAATTTGTGTTAAGCAATAATAAAAACAATAGTATACAGTCTTTGTACCATGTAAACATTGTGTTCAGGGATGGAAATTAGCACCCGCCACCAGCCAAATGCGGGTGATTTTGTGTTGTGGCGGGTGAATTCACTTCACCTACCAGCCACCGTGGCGGGTAGGCTAAAATAAAAATGGCATACTGTTTCACCCGTACGGCGGACACTTTTTAGAGCGCGCTATTCCCGCATCTACTATTGGCTCGTAAAAGCGACGCGGCGCGCTCGTTTTTAGAGGCGCGCAAGTTCATTGTTGCATAGCAACGACAGACGCCACGGGAGAGCACGCGCTTGTGGAAAGGAGAAAGCGGTGCGAACTGCCCTCTCTACGATGATGAGGAAGTTTAGCAACTAATTCTTTGATTCCTAGCCCTTGCATTAGCAATAGCTTTATTACTAGATATATTTATGGAGATGAGAAATAAAAAGCCGCCTGAAATGCGTCACTGTCGGCATCGGTGAACAGATAATGGGCCAGATCACTGTTCATGCTTGAAAGCACACTTTTGATGGACACAAAAATAAACATGATTTCACACAAAAAGTGCCCAAAATGCACAGATTTTTCATATCGTGTTTTAACAAGAACTGCAGTAGGCTATATCAGAAAAGAAAATTACACATTTAAACGTTTTTTTATTTAGTGTGGGTAAAAGTATATGGTGTTTTATAAAAATAAAAAACATGGAAGTCTTTTGAAGATGGAAGAGCAGAGGAGGGGAACAGGAGAGGAGGAGCAAGAGAAATAGAGAAAATGTCAGTATTTCATTGAGACTTGAGATTAAATAAACTGGTTAAGTAGTATTGTAGATCTTGTAGTATTAATTTTCACATGCAGTTACGCATTGTCGGTTAAAAACGAGAAAGTGGCTGGTAAAAACATTGAGTGGCTGGTAGATTTTGAAATCCACCAGCCACAGTGGCCGGTGGACAAAAAAGTTAATTTCCATCCCTGATTGTGTTTATGGTTAATAAACCTAATAAAATTATGTTTAGTTACCAAATAATTTGTGATGCAAGTTGTTTTATTTATTTTTTTATTTTTTTTACAATCCCAATCCACCCATTTCATGTTATGTTACATTTACACTATTTACAATGACAGGGTCTGCCCTCTTGTCTTTTGGCTTGTTGTTTCTGATTGCACTTTAATCCAGATAATATCACAGAAGGGAATATCAAAACAAAATAAAGTTAAAACTTGTTTTGAACAATTTCTTTGTCATCTGCAGATTGATTTTAAGTAGGGACAGACAAAAATCGAGTTAAATCGTATACGGATTTTTTTGTGAAAAAATAGGCCATATCGCCCAGCCCTAGTTTCTCCCGAAATACATGAAAGTAAGTGGCCGAGAAAAATAGAGTTGACTTTATAATTATTTACACAGTGTCTCTCTGATATGAATAAAAACCGTCGTCAAATATTTGAATGGGTTGTTATTTCTGCTTCCATAGACACCATTGTGTATTTTACAAACTAAAAATGTATTGTTTTGCTATAATATATTATATTTAAATGTCTGAAACCTAAATTAAATATTATGTGGTTAAAAACACTGAACAGTTGTGATATAGCCTATGACAAGCGCTGTGCGTGTCCATCTTTGGCTCAGCGCCAGCCATAGCACTAGCACGTAGTTTGAATCTGGCAGTTATGTCACTGTACATTCGCTCCATAGACTCGCTCTGTGCTCATCAGTGGTGGAAAGAGTACTGACAAATTGTACTTAAGTAAAAGTATTGCTACTTAAGTAAAAAATTACTTGAGTACAAGTAGAAGAACTGAAATATAATATGACTCAAGTAAGAGTAAATAAGTAGTTTGCTTAAAAACTACTCAAGTAACTGCGTTACAAAGTACTTTAGTATTTTTCTATTTTTACCCAAAATGGGGAGATGATAGCAAAATTGGAGCGCAAAAAACTCTCATGTCATCTCTTTCATTCATACTGAAGGCCCAGTACTGATGCATAGAAGTATTAAATTTACACATTTCAGGAAATGCCTTATATGGACATAATAACTTGCAAATAGTGATGTTTTGACTGATGAAACAAGAAAACAAACACATAATAGCTATAATATATCTGAGTTTATCAAACTGTATTTTTAAAAGAATAGTTCACCCAAAAATTAAAATTAGCCCACAATTTACTCTCCCTCAAGTCATCTTAGAAGATATGACTTTCTGCGTTCAGTCGAATACAATCACAGTTAAAATTAAAAATTGGCCTGGCTCTTCCAAACTTTATAATGGCAGTGAATGACTGGAGAAAATTTGAAGCCCAAAAAAAGTGCATCCATCAAAAGTGCTCCACATATAGACTACTAGCTTCCTCTGTTGTCAAGAGCAATTTTTTATTACTAATTTTGAAAAGTAAGTGTGGGTAAGATCATTTGAATGTTTTGATTTGAATCATTCATAATTGAAAGCAAAGAAGGTTAATTGAGAGGTCCGATAAAAAAGTATGAAAAACAATATAAACAGTATGATTAAAAATAGTAAAAAAACAAAACAAAACAAAAAAATTTCTGGGGTATGATTATCATGTTAAATTAAATGATCTTTTTTTCATCGTAGCCAACCGAAAATGTGCTGCGACTGCGAGCCCACTGTTGCTATAGGAACGAACTACACTTTTACATGCATCTGATAGACAGATCAATCATGCGATCATATTTCACTGTTTTTTTCAGCTTTGTTAAAAGTATATTTAGTTTAAATGTATTGTTAAACAGGGAGAGCTTTACCATTAATTGAACTGTGTGCATGTATTTGACACTTATACATTCTTGCTCTGTCCATTGCAAACCGCGTCCATGTTATGAGCCGAGCTTTTTTATTTACTTCAACTGCTCATTGCTCTGGTATTATCAATGCTGTGACCCATTTCAGTAGTTGCCATAATTAAATATGAGCAGAATACTCACTTACATTCACTGACATATTGAAACGTTAGCGCTAGATTCAAACACGAGCGCCAGTGATTGAAACGTCAAAGCGCGGTTTGAACGCCCCGCCCCCCAGCCAAACTGGAGGTTTTGATTGGTTTTGCACCCGAGTCAGACCTGTCTGTTATAGGCTGAAGTGCTTCAGATATGTCTGTTATTGGCTGAAGCGCAGGGCTCCACCGCAGTGGTTATGAAATGTGTCTGTCAAATCTCAGCTGTTGCTCCGTCGGCATTCGGCACCTTTGTCAAAGTACTTTGTACTTTTTACGAAATATAAATGTAGCGAAGTTGAATACTTTATTTTTATTTTACTCAAGTAAGAGTAAAAGTACCACAATTTAATTATACTCAAGAAAGTAGAAAAAATGAAAAAATCTACTCAAGTACTGTAACGAAAGTATTTGTAATTAGTTACTTTCCACCACTGGTGCTCATCTGCTGTAGAGCATGTCGAATTCGAAATTGCTGATAAGATATAGAGGAAAATATGTAGTGGAAAATGAGAATATTACGAAAATACACCCCCCCCACACTCTTTCCCGATATCATCGTCCATTGTGATGTTTAACTATATTGCCAAATTGGTAGACATCGCACCAACCCTATCTCAAAATAATTAGAAAAAAATCTCAAATATATATTTTTTGCTTTCAGTGTGTGAACTTTGTGTGTTTCTCTCAAAACACTTTTCATTGCTCCCGATATCATCGTCCATTGTGATGTTTAACTATATTGCCAAATTGGTAGACATCGCCCAACCCTATCTCAAAATAATTAGAAAAAAATCTCAAATATATATTTTTTGCTTTCAGTGTGTGAACTTTGTGTGTTTCTCTTTTAAACACTTTTCATTGCTCTCGATGCAATTTCTTGCCAGTCGGTTGAGCATCGTCTTGTCTTGGGAATCGAAATTGAACTGAATCATTATTGCGCCATTGCTACAATCAAGGTGGTACGGTTGTCAAGTTTACTGGCATAGCCCTAGTGTTGATTTGTTTTTCAAAAGCATTTCTCCAAAATTGTTTACTGCACCTTTTATTCAGTGTGCTCTGATTTTTATAAAATGTCTCTTTCTATCTCCTGGTATGTTGGTAATGTATTAAGCAAGAATTGGGCAAGTGTCATCTGTTTGTACAGATTTGGATCTTAATCCTTTTTGTGAGTGCAAAGCCCTTTTGTATGTGATTTTAGTGGAAGCTGAACAGACTCTGGCATTTAAATTATTAGGCCTGATTGGTTTTACTTTCCTCTGTGATTCTAGAATTAGATTTTGTTTTGTTAGTATACATTGTTTGCAGAATGTTCACACTTAATGTCCTACTTGATTGTCACTTGTTAGGGCCCAAGCCCTGAAAGGGTGATGGCTTATTGTTTTCCTTGGGATTATTCTTCTTTTCTATTATTAGGGCCCAAGCCCTGAAAGGGCGAAGGCCCTATTGTTTTCCTTAGGATTATTTCTTCTTCTTCTTTATTTTTATTTTTCTGCTATCTTTTGGGCATTTTTGGGGCCCTTAACATGCTCGAAAACTCTTGAAACTTTGCACACGGGTCAGAACCCGCGGCCATCAGAGCCGGGCTGAAGCCGGTACCAGGCGTGGCAGGGCGGCTCGTCAGCGCCCCCTGGAACGGGGTCCATAACTCAAACACGCTTGCATGTAATAATATGAAACTCGGTACACATGTTGATCTCATCGTTTCATATATACCTCACACTCTTACTTTTTACCCCAGCCCAACAGGAAGTCAGATATTTGCGGTTGTTTGTAAAATGCACGCAATGGAATGTGAAATACTCCTCCTAGAGCTCTGATCCAAATTCGACGAAACTCGGTCAGCGTGAAGTCAAGACATTGAGGATGAAAGTTTGCAAGGGGATTTTTGATATCTCGAATGGTTTGGCCGTGGCGAGGAAACGAAACGTGAAACAGGAAGTGTGTCATAACTTCAGCATACATTAACTGATCTTGATGAAACTTCAACAGTGTGTTCGCTGTAAGAGGACGATCACATGGATGTGACTATTGTGAGTCAACGTTATAGCGCCACCAACTGGCAGCAGGAAGTGTGTTACTTTCAAAATGGTTTGATATCACCCTTTTATTTTTACCCGATTTGCTTCAAACTTCATCCGTATAATGTAAACATGCGGCAGATGTAGACCTGTGAATGGATCCTTGATATCTTTGAAACTGTTGCCGTGGCAACGCATCAAACTTTACCATTCTTTTAGGATGCTTTTGAGACACTTAGCATGCTTCAAATTGCATGAAACACTTTAGACACATCACATTTATTAGCCAGTAGACATGTGCAAAGTTTCAGAAACGGGCGTGGTGAGGGCTCAGTAGCGCAACCTTTTGACAAAGTGGGGTTGTTGGTTTTATCTACAGTTACAAAAATCAGTATGTATATTGTACTCCTTGAGCCGGACAACTTTCTAATTGACACTCATTAGCTAGGACCCACAGAAAGTCAGATATTTTTGTTTGAATGTGGTCATGCTCTCTCTGAGCCTAAAGGCCAATTTATACTTCTGCGTCGAGGGTACGCTGTAGTGTACGGCGTTGGCTTCGCACGTAGCCGACGCCGTCGTGAGCATTTATACTTCTGCGTTCAGGTCTTAGTTGCTCTGCAGTACTGCTCCGAAACGCTAGTAGGCGGCGGAGGGTTTTAATGTTCCACTGTGTTTACATTCCCCACGGCTAGGTTACTACAAGCAATAGCGACTGAAAGAGAGTGGATCATGTTGAAGTTGGAGCTTATTGAGGTGGAAAAACAGTTCATTTTAGTGAAATTACTAAAACTGAAAGGCAGAAATGAGAGAAGACGTCGGAGGAGATGGTACGTGTGGAAATGCGTGAAGGTACGTCCGGAAATGCGTATGAGGAAATGCGATGCTACCAAGCCGACCAATCACCGATCTTGTGGTCCGCGTCGTCGCGACGTGTAGTTACATTTTTGAAGAGGTGCGCGTCAGGCAACGCGGAAGGGTACGCGGTATGGGACGCGTCTGTGCGTATGCTACGCCGTACCTACTGCGCGCACCATAAGCAGAAGTATAAATTGCCCTTTAGTCTCTGTCTCTGTCTTTAGCTGCGTTTCCACCGCAATTACCAGGAACTATTTGTCCCAGGAACTTTTTTCACAGGAACTTTTTTTTCCTCAGACCGCTTGCTTACTGCGTTTACACCGCGTACTAAAATAACGGTTCGGGGCGGGAAGATGTGAACTGCGTGCGACTGCTCTTCTAGCCTGCGCGTTTGTTTTGAGTTTTGTATGGAGGAGATTCCAGCTTTGCTGCTTTTTTGTGTGCGATTGGTTTACTAACGAGGTAATTAACAAAACGGCAGAAAAGAGACGAGCACCCTAAGCATATTTAGAAAGCTTGTAATGCTAGATATAAAAGTAGACGTTTGTTATCAGCGGACATTGACCGTGAGATGAATGGGACGAACGCGCGCCATCGGGCAGAAAGAATAGCGCGGTAAGAACCAATCAGCATGTTCAGTGAACAAGTCCCACCCCGAAAGTGCCTGAACTCTGAAAAAGTACTACCTCGCCAGCAGGGATTTTCTGGGGGGGAAATTTTTACCCGGAACTTCATTTAGACTAGGGCTGCAACTAACGATTATTTTAATAATCGATTAATCTGTCGATTAATTTGTCGATTAATCGATGAATCGGATAAAAAAAAACATTAATTTCCAATCCTTTATTAAAAAACAGAACTGAAGGTGCAAATTCAGTGAAAAAAATCCAGTGCAAAAAAAATGGACTAACAAAAACATACACATGTATGCTTTAGATCTGCCTAATATATAGGCTTTTTAAAAATAAAGTGCACAAAATATGTATATTTTCTTTTTTAAAGGGGCTTGAGCTGTCCGAACAATAAATTGATGAAAAAATAAAGAAAAAGAAAAATCAGAAAAATTAACAGGATTTGTTTGAACGTCAGAACTTGTTCTGTACTCCATACTCGCACACACTCAAACTCTCACACTCACAGATGCACACACTCACAAACTTGTGTTGTTTTTTTGTTTTTTTCAAAGATGTTAAAATCTTTAACAAAATGTTTGAAACTTTTTAACAAGCAAATGCACTTATGATCAAATTACCTATATTAGGTAATAATAATAGCAATAATAATTATTATTATATTAGAAGATAATATCTCTAGTCTATCCTAATATTAATTATAAATACAATAAATATATAATATAAATACAATATAAAGTAATATATAACAAATACAATGGATTGACCATCTCCTATGGTGTAAGGTACTTTTCAGCTCATCCTTGAGCATATAGTGAAGTTTCTCTGAGTCATTTAGAGTAAAGATTGAACAATTCAGTGCTGCAAATTATGGGAAAAAAAAATCCCCTTTGTAGTGGTAGGATACTTGGACAGACAATAAAAGTGTCTATCTGATTCAAATCAAAGTCTGCCAATTCAGTGGTAAGAATTTATTTGTTGTTTTTAATTATATAATATGCCTAATTATCACTATAGTATCAGAGAAGTGTATGTAGGCCTACCAAATTACTAATGCTCAGACACACTCGGTCTCTCTCTCTCGCGACCGTCACGGACACACTCGGTCTCTCTCGCGCAATCATCACGGACACACTCGGTCTCTCTCTCGCGCAATCATCACGGACACACTCGGTCTCTCTCTCGCGCGACCGTCACGGACACAGCTCGGTCTCTCTCTCGCGCGACCGTCACGGACACACTCGCGGTCTCTCTCTCTCGCGCGCGCATGAGCGATCTCGGACACACTCAGTCTCTCTTTCTCGCAATCATCACGGACACACTCGGTCTGTCTCGTTTGACAAATGCGAACTCCGCGATTGAGCGACAGTGCGTGAGAGAGACAAGAGTGCTCCGCGCACAACTCAAACTTTTTTTTAATACTCAAACATTTCCGCGTCGTGCGACACAACGAATCGATAATGTAATTCGTTGCCAACTCTTTCAGAAATCGATTTTAATCGATTTTATCGATTCGTTGTTGCAGCCCTAATTTAGACCCTGGTTCCTGCGGTGTAAACACACCAAGTACCACCCCAAAGTTCCTAGTTCCTGGGGAAAGTTCCTGCGGTGGAAACGCGGCTTTTGCCTGTCTGTGTGTGTTTGTAGGGGGAGGGGGCTTAACCATTTCACTGCTGTGTGTCTGGCCTGCAGAAAAAGAAAATACATTTCTTAAAGCCACACTGCGGAACTTTTTTGGCCACTAGATGGTGCTCGACATGTAATTTTCACATCCAGCGTCCCTAGAGGCCAGAAGCTCCGCAGCACTGTCGCAAATTAAAGTCAACAAACAGTCAACCGGTCAGCCTTCCGTGTCTTTAGATTGTGTGTGCTTGTGCTTTTACTGTCTATGGTGCTTGCAGTGTATGAGGCGGGCCGGGAAACCTTGCCGCGCTTGATTCCCTTATAGCAGCCGGCTGAGAGCGAGCGAGCGGGGTGATCCCCGTGGGGATTATCATGTCTGTGAGTGAATGTGGGCGCGGGACAGCGGTCAGCGGACACATTCACTGCACTGAAAACACCGTTGGCCAGAGCTGACCGTAACGTTATGTGTGTTGGTTTATGTGGTGTGTAATGTTAGTGTTTGTGGGTACTACTGAGTCGGGCACGTTCACTGCATTTAATGTAATGTTCACGTTATATTTGACATGAGCCGATTTTATTAGTGCGAGCCCTGCACTGAGGCGGGCTGTGATTGTAGAAATGAACACTGGGCTGTGGGCATTTTATTACACTCATAACACCATCGGCTGTGGCCGGAATACCAGAAAATACTACACTGCTTTATGAATTTATCTGGGTTACCTTAGAAACGGCATTTGTGTGCAGGCAAGCGTCCGCATCGGTCGAGCACTCTTCCTCCTCCGTTAGCTCACGCCAGCGAGCGAAGCGAAAGCTGGACCAATGTGTTAATCCTAGTCCTGGCTTTTGATTTGTCACTCTCCCCTTTTCTTTTTTAGTTTCCTCTGATAAAACCATTGCCTTCTTCCTTGTAGCTGTTGTTCGGCATGACGAAAACATACAGACGGCAATCAAACGCAAGTTGAGCACTAACGTTAGATTCTGAGGAAGTTGTGGGTGGTAGGGGGTATGACGTATGCCGTAAAGCGGTCGAATTTTGTAGTTCTTTTTGTGCTACAAAAAAGTTAAAAAGTGCAAGTAAAAGCGATACAGACACCTTCAGGAGACGGCAGACGCATCATTCAACCTATTGTAAGTCGATCTACCATCTCAATGGGTTTTGGTAATATATTATAAAGGTTGAAGAGTTCCACAGTGTGGCTTTAAGCCTGGTATGTTTTAAATAAGTTTAGGCATAATATAACCAGTTTAATTGTAGTGCATTGACAACAGTTTTATATAATTAGTTTATTAATTAAATTAACTTGGTCCATAAACTTGATCTGAAAATTTGGTCCATAAATCAAACAAACTTGCATGTAATAATTTGAAACTCGGTACACTTATAGATCACATCAGGCCAAACAACTTTCGTGCTCTAAGTTTTACGACAGTTCAAATGGAAGTCGGGAATTATGGGTTGTTTGAATAAATCTCCTTGGAGAAATACATCAAATTACAACGCATGTGTTTACCAATCACCACTGAACTCGGTGTGCATGAAGTCAAGACATTGAGGATGCTCAATTCCGGACGGATGTTTGATATCTCGTACGGTTTGGCCGTGGCGAGGAAATGAATTTTATGACTACAAAAGGACACACAAAATGTGTTAACTTTGCTCGTTTTACCTACAGTTACAAAACTTGCCACGTATATTGTTCTTTTCAAGCCGATCAACTTTCTAATTAACTGTAAGAAGCTCAGACCAAAAGAAAGATATTGTAGTTTTGGATGTGTATCTTGTCTCCATCTGTGTCTGTGTGGGGAGGAGGGAGGGGTTGCTGGTGTCTGTGTTTATATGTGTGTGTGTGTGTGGGGAGGGGAGGGCTGTTGTCTGTGTTTATGTGTGTGTGTGCGCGGTTGGTGCGGTTTTTCCTGCAAGTCCTTGTCTCTAAGTCCTTGTCTGTCAGCATAACAATTTTGTATTTTTTTTAAATGACAAAATATGCATATAACCCCCATCTTTTAAATGTATAGTTTGCTTTAAATAAAAGTAAGATTGTATTTGTAATTGAAGCTGAAAGAGTTTAAAATTTATGTGCTATATTTCAATATATTTGTTTTCTTAAAAATTTTAAAGCACTAACCTCATTCTCAGTCAAAGCGGGGGCTACATTTTTGCATGTCATGCAGAATAACCCTAAAGGCACCAAGGTGGCGGTGCCACCGGCTTTATATATATACATATACAGTATATCAGGGCTCTAGACTAACGGCGTCCTATCGTCCTGGGGACGATAGAAAATGTGTTAAGGATGAACAGAAATATTCTCTAGGACGCCTAAAGGACGAAAGACATTTTGTATGTGTGTTCACAGGGCTTGAATTTCTGCGCGGGTATTGCGCATAATTCTAATCATTCCCGCAGGTCTCCTATTTATAATGCGGGATATTCCCGTTACCTGTAATCGTAATGCACTTGAGTGTTCAGCGGTGCTGCATCTTCTCTTCTCTCAAAAATGTGTTGTGGAAGACAAGCATCAAGCGCTGCCGCGATAATACACACTCGCGTTCAGGAGTCGGGACATGACGGAATATTCACTTTCACAATCGGGCCAGCAGTTCATTGTGAATGAAGTCTACCATTTGCAGGTCTTTTTTGTCTTACCAGTTTATATTTTTTTACATTCAGGCGATTTTAAACTGATCAGTGCTCGCGCGCTCTATGGGATGACAATGCGCACATTCATAGAAAATCCGCCTCAAGAACAGTTGGCCAGTAACAAAAGTTATTTTCACAGATTTTTTCACGGATTATATTGCTTTAACACGCAAAACTGTCAATTTCGGTCTTCGTGAGTATAATAGTCTAAACATAGTCGATTTCGTCTTTAATAAGCATAAAACTCATGCCAGCATAACACAGAATCCGTGCCCTAGCTCTTAAAGAGACAGCACCCATATGTGTCGGTCATTAATTTTGTGGTCGAAACAGCAAGTTTAAGGAATTAAAGTTAAAGGCATCAGGATTGATAGCCTATGTAGGCCTATTTAATTTATTCTGGACTAAAATAATATCCAGTGTTTCCATCTGATTACTTTATTCAGTTTCTGTCTTATAGTGTTAGACCAAAAACTTTTCTCTTTATTTGTCTTTATTTATATCTTTATTCTATTGTATTTATTTGTGCAACTTTTTTTAATTTAATTGAACAATTTAAATCAAGCTTCATGTTGTGTAAATTCTTTACAACATTTCCCCATTGTAAAAATGCAATGAGCGCAAACATTCAGGCAAGATAAATAATAATTTTGTTTGGCAAAAATTAAGGTATTTTTTAAGTCACAGTAGTTAAATCTGTATCTGTATTGCATGTTCAAACTTTAAAATCATTCATAATAACTGCTAAATAGATTCTTTTTCCTCTGGAAGTATGTAGGTTTGGAAATTCTAAATTAATGCATTACATTTGAACTAAACCCATTATATTTTAGTCATCTGAATTGTTTTAGTTAACTAACAGCTATGGATAACAAAGTACAGAAACAACATTTTATTTTGGGACAGTTGACATTCACTTTAGGACGGTTCAAATTGTTATTCAGAACGGTTCTAGGATGGAGGTGAAAAAAGTTAGTCTGGAGCCCTGATATATATATATATATATATATATATATATACTGTATATATATATATATATCAGGGATGGAAATTAACTTTTTTGTCCACCGGCCACTGTGGCTGGTGGATTTCAAAATCTACCAGCCACTCAATGTTTTTACCAGCCACTTTCTCGTTTTTAACCGACAATGCGTAACTGCATGTGAAAATTAATACTACAAGATCTACAATACTACTTAACCAGTTTATTTAATCTCAAGTCTCAATGAAATACTGACATTTTCTCTATTTCTCTTGCTCCTCCTCTCCTGTTCCCCTCCTCTGCTCTTCCATCTTCAAAAGACTTCCATGTTTTTTATTTTTATAAAACACCATATACTTTTACCCACACTAAATAAAAAAACGTTTAAATGTGTAATTTTCTTTTCTGATATAGCCTACTGCAGTTCTTGTTAAAACACGATATGAAAAATCTGTGCATTTTGGGCACTTTTTGTGTGAAATCATGTTTATTTTTGTGTCCATCAAAAGTGTGCTTTCAAGCATGAACAGTGATCTGGCCCATTATCTGTTCACCGATGCCGACAGTGACGCATTTCAGGCGGCTTTTTATTTCTCATCTCCATAAATATATCTAGTAATAAAGCTATTGCTAATGCAAGGGCTAGGAATCAAAGAATTAGTTGCTAAACTTCCTCATCATCGTAGAGAGGGCAGTTCGCACCGCTTTCTCCTTTCCACAAGCGCGTGCTCTCCCGTGGCGTCTGTCGTTGCTATGCAACAATGAACTTGCGCGCCTCTAAAAACGAGCGCGCCGCGTCGCTTTTACGAGCCAATAGTAGATGCGGGAATAGCGCGCTCTAAAAAGTGTCCGCCGTACGGGTGAAACAGTATGCCATTTTTATTTTAGCCTACCCGCCACGGTGGCTGGTAGGTGAAGTGAATTCACCCGCCACAACACAAAATCACCCGCATTTGGCTGGTGGCGGGTGCTAATTTCCATCCCTGATATATATATATATATATATATATATATATATATATATAGCTGCGAGGGTTGGGTGGGTTCTGATGAAGGGCCAAAGCGATGAAGGGCCACAGCTGGCGGTACCGCCACCCCGGTGCCTTTAGGTTACTAAAGGCACCGGGGTTGCGGTGCCACCGGCTTGGGCCCGCAATCGCTGCTCCCAGCTATATTTATTATTATTTTTCTTATGACTATTCAGGCACTTTTGGGGCCCTTAACATGGTCAAAAACTCTTGAAACTTTGCGCACAGGTCAGAACCCACGGCCATCAGAGCCGGGCTGAAGATGGTACCCGGGCGTGGCAGGGGGCCTCGACAGCGGCCCCTGGAACAGGGTCAAGTCAAGTCACATTTATTTATATAGCACTTTTCACAATACAGATTGTATCAAAGCAGCTTCACAGTGATAACATGAAAGTAGTACAACACAGATCGATAATATTGTGAAATATTAAATAACCCCAACTAAGTAGGGATGCACCGAAATGAAAATTCTTGGCCGAAACCGAAAACCGAAAAAGAGGAAACCAAGGCCGAAAACCGAAACACCAAAAGAAATTATGCCAATTATTAGTTTCATTGCATTTATGGCTATGACTGTGTACAAACGTTACTAAAATCAAGGCATTGCAATTGAATAAATTAATATAAAATTTTCAAAGAATAAATCAATTACAAATTATGCAAATATTTATTTAGCACAATGCACAGTATAAAATAAAAATCAAACTAAAATGTTTTTGACCCCACTCATGTGTACATCAATAATAATCTACTGGCCTGCGGAAAGGTTTTAAAAATAAATGTTCTCTCATGAAAACAAAGCAGAGCGTGAACTTCTCATCACACCAGCACCCAGTTTGCACGTCTAAATTAGTTTCTTACATAGTTACATGTTAAAAATTTAGCATACAATAGCATAAAAAGCCTTTTTAAATGAACAAAGGTCCATGTTTAATACAAATGTACATGAAACTTAATGAAACATGATGTTTAGTGAATGTAGAAAATATTTAAGAGAGCATTAATTTAGTTCTATACATACATGTTCCCATATATATTTTTTGTAATGTCACAAGTAATAATCTCAGGGTTTACTGGGTTTTACCTGATTATTTTTGTATTGGTGGTGGAATACTAAAAAATAAACATTGTCATGTGTTTATCTTTCTTCTTCTCGCCGATTCCTAATGGTTAGAGGACAGTTACTCGAGTCTTCCCCTGTCGTTTCAAGGAATAGTACAACGGCGAGCGGGTCAAGTATAAACCCCTCGACCATTTGGAGCGGTGCGCCGTGCGCGCGCTGTCTGTGGAGACTCGCGGATACTTTCGCCTGCCTCCGCAGCGCGCGTCTCCACAGACAGCGCGCGTCTTGACCCGCTCCCATCCGGAGTCGTCGTCATGGTGGCACGCATTGTTTAGAGCAGATATAGGTGGATAAACAAGGCTTCCGTCTCCTCGCGGGTTCAGATTCACTGAAATACGTCCACACCGCAGACATGTTGCTTCAGACAAGCACGTGCGGCTCGCGGTTTCTGTTTGCGTCATCACAACATTCCGGCCGTATTGTTTCGGTGATAAAAGTCTTTCGGCCGAAAACCGAAAATGCACTTTTGGGCCATTTTCGGCCGAAAATTTTCGGTGGCCGAATATTGGGTGCATCCCTACAACTAAGCAAGCCAAAAGCAAGGCAGATTGGAAATAATTAGCATAGCTGATGTTCATAATGATTTCCATTATACGGGAGTCGGTGTTAGAAAACCACTATCTCACAAACTCTCCGCAACCCAACCATACGCGCCGACCCGTTTGTCTAAAAGGCTGTCGAGCCCCACTGGTGCGTTAAGCAGTTTCAGTGGCAAACGGTTCCGTATGGCATAACAGAGGACTAAAAGGTAAGCATTATGTGAATGCTTGACTAAAGAGATGCGTCTTTAGTCTAGTTTTAAACTGTGTCAGCGAGTCAGAGCCTCGGACCGTATCGGGAAGGCTATTCCAGAGTTTTGGAGCTAGATGCGAGAACGCCCTCCCTCCTTTAGTTGACTTAGATATCCTAGGAATGACCAGAAGCCTTGAATTTAGTGATCTTAAGGAACGCGGTGGATTGTAGGGCGAAAGAAGGTCCGTTAAGTACATAGGAGCTAAACCATTTAGGGCTTTATAGGTCAGTAGTAGTACTTTGTAGTTGATACGGAACTTAATAGGTAACCGGTGTAGAGATGATAAAATCGGTGTTATATGATTGTATTTTCTTGACCTAGTAAGAACTCTAGCGGCTGCATTTTGTACTAACTGTAGCTTGTTTATTGAGGATGCAGGACAACCGGCTAATAAAGTATTACAGTAATCTAGTCTCGAGGTCATGAATGCATGAACTAACTTTTCTGCATCAGAAACAGATAGCATGTTACGTAGCTTAGCAATGTTTCTAAGGTGGAAAAAGGCTGTCCTTGTAACATATGAAATATGATTTTCGAAAGACGAGTTGCGGTCTATTATAACACCCAGGTCTTTTACTGTAGTGGATAAAGTAACAGGACATCCGTCTATATTAAAGTTGTGTTGTAAGAGGTTTTGTGAGTGTTTTTTTGGACCAATAAGTAATACCTCCGTTTTATCTGAATTTAATAGCAGGAAATTACGCGTCATCCAGCATTTTATATCTTTGAGACACTCTGTCAATTTAGATGAGTTAGTGTTTTCGTCTGGTCGTGATGAAATATATAATTGAGTGTCGTCGGCGTAACAGTGGAAATTAATTCCATGTTTTCTTATAATATTACCAAGTGGCAGCATATATATTGAGAATAGCAGAGGGCCTAAAACCGATCCTTGCGGTACTCCATAGTCTACTGACATTATCTTTGATTTTTCCCCGTTTAAACAGACAAAATGATAACGGTCCGATAAGTACGATCTGAACCAGCTTAATGCCTGTCCTTGAACACCAGTGTAGTTTTGTAGTCGATCCAAGAGTATTTTATGATCTATAGTGTCGAACGCAGCGCTAAGATCAAGTAGGACTAGTATTGAGATACAGCCTTGGTCAGAAGCTAAAAGTAAATCATTTGTAATTTTAACTAGCGCAGTTTCTGTGCTATGATGTGGTCTGAATCCTGACAACTTTTTCTAGTATTTCGGACATAAATGGAAGATTTGAAATGGGTCTGTAATTTGCTAACTTATTTGGATCTAATTGCGGTTTCTTAATGAGAGGTTTTATTACTGCCAGTAGGGCTGTTAACTTTAGTCGTTTAGTCGACTAATCGGTCGATGCCGTCTTGGTCGAATGACATTCTTATTGGTCGACCAGTTGCCTTTTTTTTTTTACCAATTTAGAATGAATTTTTCAATGATTTACTCCTTGATATTTATTCCTTTATACGCAGTTATTTATTACTGTATTCTAAATATAATTAGCCTATGTTTTGTCCCCAACTTTAAAATGCTTTAATTTAGGCTATTTTTTTAACTGCGCCACACATAATACACTCGGGAACCGCACCTGTGGCTGGCTGGCTGCGCTGCTGCTTTGCGCTCGGTAAGGGATGCTGTATTCATTCAGTTAGAACGCTGCTTGTTTTGGCTTTAGTTGACAAAATGGCCAAGAAATCTAAATCTTTTGTCTGGCTGCATTTTAAAACAAAGACGACAAGACTGTGGAGGGAGGCGACCGCGTTGCTCCATTATGAGCCCACACACGTGCGCGCCTATATTTGAAATCGAACTTGAGCGCGCAAAAGACGTGAGCAGCCTTTTAACGGCTAGATCATGCTGACTCAATACAGATGTGTTTTCTTAATATGTTTTTTTATTTGTACACTTGACGCATTTGAAAATAGCCTAAATAATGCAACAAAACTAAAATAAACCTATACGCGGTCCTACAGCCTATTAGGATTGATTTTTAGGCTATTTGGGTTTTTTGTGTGTTGTTTTAAAACGTCTTGATCGTCAGGGTGAAAGTTAACCCATAGCTTTGAAAGTAAAGAAGAATATACAGCCTGTATAAACGAGAGCTTTTGTTAGGATTTTTCATTATGTGGCAGATAGCAGTTATATTTTTGGCAGCGTGTGGTGTGGTCAGGTGCGCGATTGTGACTGTTACTGTAGACCTAGGACGGAGCTCTTCACTTTTTCCAGTTAAAAATCACTTAATTTGAATTGTATTATTATTATAGTTTTATTTATTTGTGATGTTTTTTCGTTGTTGTTTTATAAATGCTCAATGAAAATTGTTTAAAAAATGTTTAATCAAAACATCACTTTTTTTTTTTTTTTTTAGTCGACTAATCGTTGCGCAGGACAAGACTTTGGTCGACTAATGCCTAGTTCACACTACATGATTTTAAAACGTCGGGCTGAACTGTGTGGTTCACACTACATGACTTGCTCTCAGTGAAATCAGGAGTGTTCAAGTTGTTTAGCTGTTCACACAACACAACGTGATTGATCCACAACAGGAGGTAACTCACTACACGAGTTGACAACGCACTGCATAGAGATACAACCACGATCAGATAAGAGCAAATCATTTGTGACTCAGTGAGAGCTGTTTCAGTACTATGTTACGGTCTAAATCCTGAAAATAATCAAATAAATAATGAGTGGACAACAACTCTGTCAGCAAACGATTCTATCTTGTCTACAAACCACGTTTTGTCACGAAAAAACATGCAATAAATAAATAATTATTGCGCCCCAGCAAAGAAGAGAACACAACACGTGAATATGGACGTCAGAAAGAAACTAGTGCTGCACGCTGTTTGTGCGACGATCTGCTCTGAGGGAAAAAATGCAAAAAAAAGAAGAAAAACTAAAGATTTACCTGGTGTTCTCAACCCATGCATTGCTATGATTGGCTGTCCTCATGACATCACTGAGTTTGAGTCGCGCGACGGCTCTGGATATCTAGCAGGCTAGATATTTTTCTGGGCTCGGCGAGGCGTCTGCGAGCGTTTTCGCTGCGTTGTTGGCTTTCATACTAACAGATTGGCGAGCGTTCTTCGTCCGCTAATCGCCCGCGATTTGCACGCGATAACACCCTGACTTGTCGGCGACTCAACGATTTGCAAATCGGGCTTAAATCGGGCTTTATAATCATGTAGTGTGAACTAGGCATAAGGATTTCTTTGGTTGACTACAGCCCTAACTGCCAGCTTGAATATTTTTGGAACATGACCTAAAGATAAAGACGAGTTAATAATATTGAGGAGAGGCTCTTCCACTACAGGTAATAGTTCTTTTAGTAGTTTAGTGGGTATTGAATCTAATAAACATGTTGTTGGTTTAGATGCAATGATAAGTTTATTTAGCTCCTCCTGTCCTATCATTGTAAAGCGGTGTAGTTGTTCTAGAGGGGCCATAATTGAGGTTGAATCATAACACACCATAGAGGATTGTACATTTATAATTGTGTTTCGGATGCTTTCTATTTTCTCGTTGAAGTAATTCTTAAAATCATTACTGCTAAACTGTAACGGTATATTTTGCTCTGATGATGTCTGTTTATTTGTTAGTCTAGCCACGGTGTTAAATAAAAACCTTGGGTTATTTTGGTTATTTTCGATTAGTTTGCGGAGATGCTCAGCCCTGGCTGTTTTTAGAGCCTTTTTATAACATACTGTCTTTCCACGCGATTCTAAAGACCTCTAAGTTAGTTTGTTTCCATTTACGCTCTAACTTACGGGTTTCTCTCTTGATAGCATGCGTATCACTGTTGTACCAGGGTGCTTTAGTTTTCTCTCTAACCTTTTTTAATCTTATTGGTGCAACAATATCTAATGTACTAGTGAAAATGGTGCTCAAACTGCTAGTCATTTCCTCTAATTCATCTGTTTGTTTGGGTTCACTTAGCAATTTAGATAGATCAGGTAAGGTATTTGAGAATCTATCTATAGTGGTTGGAAGGATTGTTCTGCCTGGTCTATAACGTGGCGCAACATGACATATTTCAGCAGTATGTATTATGCAAGTCACCATGTAATGATCAGTGACGTCATTGTTTTGCGGTATAATATCTATATCAGTTGGATCGGTTCCATATGATATAATTAAATCTAGTGTATGATTTAGACGATGAGTGGGACCACTGACGTTTTGTTTGACCCCAAAGGAGTTTAATAAGTTTGTAAACGCAGCACCTAACACATCATTTGTATTATCTACGTGAATGTTAATCTCCAACAATTATTGCTTTATCGACATTCACCAATAGATCCGAGAGAAAGTCTGCAAACTCTTTTAGGAATTCAGCACATGGCCCTGAAGGTCTATATACAGTAGCCAAGGCTAGAGATAATATGGATTTCCTACATCTAAGAGCGTAACATTTAGCACAAGTACTTCAAATGAATTAAACCTTTGACCTGTTTTCTGAGTAACATTAAAAATATCTTTATAGATTGTTGCAACACTGCCGCCACGGCCGATCAGACGGGGCTCATGTTTATAACAGTATCCTGGTGTAGTAGATTCATTTAGACCAAAATACTCATTTGGTTTAAGCCAGGTTTCAGTAAGGCACAGAACATCGAAATTATTATCTGTGACCATTTCATTTACAATAACCGCCTTAGGTGTGAGCGATCTAATGTTTAGAAGACCTAGCTTTAGAAATTGTTTTTGTTCACTGATATTTAGATTTTCTGGTTTAATTACAATAAGATTTTTGCTAGATCCTACACTACATTTATTGTTTGGCTTCACTAAACGAGTAGCTGAATACACACAGTTTCTATATAATGTTCCACACTATGATCAAACACAGATCAAAAAGGGTCCAAAAACTTGGTCCATAAATCAAACACACTTGCATGTAATAATATGAAACTCGGTACACATATAGATCTCATCGTTTCATATATACTTCATACTATTACTTTTTACCCCAGCCCAACAGGAAGTCGGCTATTGAGGGTTCTTTGTAAAACACGCGCAATGCAAATTAAAGTACTCCTCCTAGAGCACTGATCCAAATTCTACGAAACTCGGTCAGCGTGAAGTCAAGACATTGAGGATGAAAGCTTGTGTGGGGATTTTTGATATCTCAAATGGTTTGGCCGTGGCGAGGAAACGAAATTATAGCGAGAAACGTGAAACAGGAAGTGTGTTATAACTTCTTTATACATTAACTGATCTTGATAAAACTTCAGCAGTGTATTCGTTGTAAGGGGCCGATCACATGGATGTGACTATTGTGAGTCAAAGTTATAGCACCACACACTGGCAGCAGGAAGTGTGTTACTTTCAAAATGCTTTGAAATTAACCTCTTATTTTTACCCGATTTGCTTCAAACTTCATCTGTATAATGAAAATACACGGCAGATGTAGACCTGTAAATGGATTCTTGATATCTTTGATACTGTTGCCGTGACAACGCATCAAACTTTGAAATTCTTTTAGGATGCTTTTGAGACTCTTAGCATGCTTGAAATTGCATGAAACTCAACAGACACATCACATTTATTAGCCAGTAGATATGTGCAAAGTTTCAGAAACGGGCATGGTGCAGGGACTAAATAATGCCACCTTTTGACAAAAGTGGGGTTGTTAGTTTTACAAAAATCGGTATGTACATTGTACTCCTCAAGCCGGACAACTTTCTAATTCATAGTCATTAGCTTGGACCAAGAGGAAGTCAGATATTTTTGTTTGAATATGGAGAAAATCTCAGAATTTGGCCAGTCTCTCAGTGTCTCTGTGTGTGAGTGAGAGGAGAGGGGCCTGTCAAGTTAATTTTAACCCTTTATTTGCTGTGTGTGACTTCTCTGGCATTTTGGGGGGCCTTAACATACTCTAAAACTCTTGAAACTTTGCACACGGGTCAGAACCTACGGCCATCAGGGCTGGGCTGAAGCTGGTAACCGGGTATGGCAAGGCGGCTCGACAGCGCCCCCTGGACTGGGATTCGAACATTTGTCCATAAATCAAACACACGTGCATGAATTAATATGAAACTCGGTACACTCATAGATCACATCAGGCCAAACAACTTTCGTGCTCTAAGTTTTACGGCAGTTCAAATGGAAGTCGGGAATTATGGATTGTTTGAATAAATGTCCTAGGAGAAAAACATCAAATTACAACCCATGCTGTTACCAATCACCACCAAACTCGGTGTGCATGAAGTCAAGACATTGAGGATGCTAAATTCCAGACGGATTTTTGATATCTTGAACGGTTTGGCCATGGCGAGGAAATTAATTTTATGACTAAAAAACGACACATAAAGTGTGTTGTAACTTAGTTAGTTTTACTGACAGTTACAAAACTTGCCGTGTATATTGTTCTATTCAAGCCAAACAACTTTCTAATTAACAATAATAAGCTCAAACCAACAGAAAGTCAGATATTGTAGTTTGAAAGTGGATTTTGTCTCAGAGAGAGACAGAGTTCTCCCAGCCATTCTGTGTGTGTGTCTGTGTGGGGAGGGAAGGGGAGCGTGGGGGCTGGTGTCTCTGTGTGTGTGTGTGTGTGTGGCTATGTGTGTGTGTGGCTATGTGTGTGTGTGTGTGGCGCTACGAGCAGCGATTACGACCCTGGTTATAGCGTCACCAACTGACTGCAGGAAGTGTTCAAAATACTTTTTAATAACCCTCTTATTTTTTTTTTACCTGATTTGCTTCAAACTTCACTACTGATACCATCTTTTTCAGAATCGATCCGATACCAAAAATGTAGATACCGATACCGATCTGATACCGGGGGGGGGGGGGGATCAAGTAGAATTTCTATAACTCTGTGTGTTAAACTAATAATCACTCTTGTGTGTTAAACACAATCTACTTAAAGGGTACCTATTATGGCATTTAAAAGGTTCCTAATATTGTTCTGGGAGTCCCCAACAACAGTTTTACAAGCATGCAATGACAAAAAACACTTTTGTTGTCTTATAATATGCATTTATTTTTACCTGATTTGCCCACCGACTCCCATATGAATCGTTTTAGCGAGTCCTTTTGCAAAACCCGCCTTTGCGTGACGCTAATCTGCGGTGATTGGTCAGATGACCTAGTCAGTTGTGATTGGCATTCTCTGTGCAGAAAAACGGAACTCTTATTACCTTAAATGGGTTCTCAACTCCAGTCCTCGCGACCCACTGCTCTGCATATTGTGTATGTCTCCCTTATTTAACACACCTCAGATCCTCAGCTCGTTAGGATAGAGTCGGCTCGCGAATCCATACTTTATAGCGTTTAGGTTTGTGAAGCAATCATCTTCAAAATGACGCGAACACAGAACGAGGTTTGGGCTATACTTGTGTGGTATAGCAGTACTTGTATATATGAACTGCAGCCACTTAGTCTTCAAATACTCCTCACTTGGCAGGTGAAAAAAGTTCGCTTTTGCGTCGCACTTCAAAACACAGCGTCTCGTTGACATGATTCTTTTCCGAAGCCCAGATCTCGAAAAACGACAGAGTCCAAAAAGGTGCAGTGGGTCCAAACTTCCATGCTCTCAGACCTCCCTGGCCTGCCCAAGCAGGGTGGCCCGTCCTGGGCCAGTTTCAGATTTGCCCGCCACCCCTGGAGCTCCGGTTTTCCCTGGCATCTCCGAGCGCAATAAGTGGGCGTTTCTTATTCAAATAACTTGTCAAGTTGACGTCAACCAGACAAAGGAAAAGCATCGTTCTTCGAACGATTCATATCAGCGACTCAGAGTCGACTCTTACTTTTGAGAGACAATAACTTTGTATACGATGAACTTTCATGTTTAAAACTTTGCAGGATGTTTTTGTTCACTTAGACCTATGTTAAACACTACATGAAGGGCAATTTTTAAAAATCCATAATAGGTACCCTTTAATACAGACAACTTCATTATAAAGATAAACAACAATTCCAAAAAATATATGATCATAATCTATGACAAAAATGCTATTATAAACTAGATTAACGGATAATACACATTGTTCTTTATATTGCTCTAAAATACTGTACATTAATGAAAAACAAGATAACAAAAATTTAAAAAATAAATTATTTTAGATATAGTTATGGCTACTATAAAATTGAGACAACATGTTTTAAATGTATAGTACCGATGTTTAATGAGGTAACAACATATGATAGATAGGACAGAACAAGAAAGGCAATTGCGTCACTGCATTATGATATGAAAGGACAAGCACAAAGTGCTTATGCGCATCCAGAGCGGAGAATGATGCGCTTGAAGCCACGTTGAGTCATAGCGCGCAGCATGTCGAGTCCGCATCGAAAGGTTCAAAGCACAAAGGAAATACATATTGATGGACAGTGGATTATACATTATCTATCTTTGCAATAGTTTATTGATCCTTTTCTTTTAACAGTTTTAAATTTCAGTTACTGTACGTATGAAGAACAATTATAGAGCTCTGACTCTACTCTAGTGTTGTGATCACCCGGTAGAAAGTAACACTATAGACGAATCCGACGAGCGTTCTGTGTAGGCTGCCATCTTGTGGCGACGCCATTACTGAGCTGTTACACCGGCATAGACATATGCACCGGTAATATGTAAACAAACCTCGGTGATAACGCGAACGCACCCTCGATGACAGCTACAGCCAGGCAGAATGACTTGTTGGGTTGATGATGTTAGACAGTGGCCTCCAGTCACAGATGAAGGTACAAACGATCTTACAGATTATTAATGAAAATAGCTTGGCAAGCTAGCTAGGCTAACGTTTGCTAACGAGGAAACTATAAAAAGATCTGTCCATTAGGCAACAATAAATAAATAAATGAAATCAAATAAACAAATTCATGTTTTTTATTTGTGTCCATTATTTATCACATTTTCACATTGCAACGGGCAAGGGTAAGGTAACGTTACAGCTAGAAAGTATACATAATATCGACCAATTAGTGTTTTTAAACCATGGAAAGAGGTCAATATAACAGCAGGAGAACCATTATGACACATAACGTTACATTTAGCTCAGGAAAGCCATTTAATGACCATAGCATGTTAACTGAATAGAAAAAAATAGCAAGAGAGGAGATTTTCCTATCACATATTTATTATATTTTTTTTACTTATGTCATTAAATAATTGTTATTATACGCAAATGTCCGCGTCTTGAACTCGCCCAGGAAATCTGAGTAACTGTTAAACCGTTCGGCACCAGACAGGGGCAGTCGACCCGGGGTCTTCACAATGTTTTCTCTTCAAAATTGAAATTTTACTGCCACCATTGAAACAATTTATAACAGAAACTGTTTACCCACTCGACATTATACAAGGGCTAACGTTGTAACGTTAGTGACAGTCTTAAATCGCGGGCTGTTTATTCCAGTGGACGCAAGTTGCAACTAAAACAATTGGAGGCAATGGCGCAGCGCTACCCAGCAACAGCTCAGTAATGGCGCCCGCTTACTTCCGGTAGTTTCGCCGGATTCGTCTATTAAGTTACAGCAATAAAGTCCAGAAAGATAGAGTTTCTTTATTCAAAACCATAGACCTTTATCCACAGACCAAGTATAGTAGTATTAACATTGAATCATCTTGAAGATAGTTTCATCATTGACTAACCGAACACGACGGGCTGTTTGTGTGCCTTTCGTGGGGCTTAACAATAACATAGAATAGTATACACACAATGCAGGATTTGAATCAGCCTCGTCTGATAGATACCCGATCCAGCAAAAATGGCAGTATCTGAGCCGATACTGATCCTGAGTATCGGATCTGCGTAACCCTAACTACTATAATATAAACACAAGTAGATGTAGACCTGGATGAACACCTGACCTTTCAGAAGGCTGCTCACGCATACTTTGTGATTGATTTGTGCCCTCGATTCGCACTTTTCCAGAGCCCTCACTGATGCAAGCTCTTCAGCACACTTCTTTTCGACAGTCAAAGCGGGGGTTACGTTTTTGCACGTCGTAACCCTAAAGGCACCAAGGTGGTGGTGTCACCGGCTTTATATATATATATGAGGAGTTCTTTTCCAAAAAGCGATAAATCCATTTCAATAGTTTTCAGGAAAACTATATTTTTTACCTAGACCCACACATTTTGTGAATATTCAAATTATCCTGTTGAAATGTTTTATTGGTTCAGTCTGAACATTTTGAACAATGATTATTAAATCAAACAACAATATTGTTAATGATAAATTAAAAGTTAATTTTTTTTTCAAAACGCTATAAATCCATCCATTTTTTTGTCTCATTCTTAGTTAAGTCATTTTTAGTAAAGTGTCAAACCTCAAACAAATAGTACCAATTTCAACATATGCATGAAAAAACTAATTATTAAAAAATGATCAATAATGATAACGATATATTCAAAAAAAGGATGGGCACCCCTCCAGCACATGCACACACACATGTATAGGCTACATAGCATGTGAGCAAAGCGGTGACGTTTAAATATAAGTAAAAAAAAAAAAACATAAAATAAACATAGGCTATACGTTTCACATTTGTGTTTATGTATCTGTGTTTTG
This sequence comes from Cyprinella venusta, assembly GCA_038021265.1. Lineage (NCBI taxonomy): Eukaryota > Metazoa > Chordata > Actinopteri > Cypriniformes > Leuciscidae > Cyprinella > Cyprinella venusta. Next base: position 23,344,431 of record CM075880.1, read on the forward strand.
TGTTTCACATTTTTATGCTTCTGCGTGAGGTTGTGGTGCTTCGCGGTGCATTTCACCGCCAGAACGCTAGGGGGTGTGTGGTTCGCGATTCTCTTTGGTTCCGTGCGCCGCCGCCGCGAGCGAAAGAGCGAGAATTTTGTTGCAGCTGCCAGCTGGAGCTAATCGACGTTGAATAACAAGACGACAGAAACTTTATCCCCACAGAATCAACACGGATGTCCAGGCCCCGTTCCACCCAAATAGACAGTAAAAGAAAGGTTCCACCCGAGCTGCCATAACGATAGCTGTTCGGAATGACTTGAAGGATTTTTTTCAGTATCCACATGGAACTGTGCTATGGTAGGATAATGTGTCCCGTGGCAGACTTGATTAGTAGGCTGCTGTATTATCAATGATGTAAGTTAATCGTGAACATTGTATTGAAAATAAACAACAAACTGTGTTTCAAAACAAACGTTGATTTATTGATTGATTGAAGTTTATTGTGAGCAAAAAAGAAAGAAAGGAATAACAGTTATAGACATATATTATCAATGAAATAAAAAACAACAGTTTATTTAGGTTTAATTCTTTATGTACTATCTTTATAAGAGCATTATAATTATCAGTACGAGGGTGCAAATGTTTAAAAGGAAACCAGAAAAGCTAAACTCCTGAATTGATGTATAATCTGACCAATCAAAGCCCTTGCTGTCTGCGTCGCCTCGACGCGTAGTTACAAATTTTTGGAGGTGCACGCCGAGCTACGGCGGAGGGGTCCGAGAGGGGTTCGCGTCGACGCAGAGAGGCCTGGGGGGGTACGCCGTCGATTCGACGCAGAAGCATAAAACAGGCTTTGCGTTACTTATTTTTATTATTTCATCTATGTTGAGTAGGCTATGAAAAGGGAACCACATGAGATGAGTAAGATAGGATCAAAATTCAAAAGCTGCCAAATATCGGAAAATATGTGGAGTGGGTCAGACACGATTTTGACCACTTATTCAGTTTTGTTTTGTAGAAAGCTTGTAAATTTCGTTTGCTATAAATTGTATATTCATTTTAATAAATGTTTCATCAACAAATTGACTGGATTAAAACATTAGAAGCAAATATCAGACAATATAATCAGGACACAGAGGCGCGCAGGTGAACCGGAGCGCGTCTCATATTATTAACGAAACACCGCGATGCTTGCCTCACAGACCTGAGACCTAAGCGTCTCATATTATTAACGAAACACCGCGATGCTTACCTCACAGACCTGAGACCTAAGCTAGCTTTAAATGTCTTCTTTTAAACAAAACCATTAAAAACGAAAATAAATTGGCAACTCTCTGCGTATGTAGGCTAATTCGAAGTATGCGTTTCTATAGGCCCATGCGCGTTCACTGCGAAGATGGCAAGATAAGTAAGCATCATCAACTTTATCTTTGCTGCTGACACTGACAGAAAACACTAGTTTATTAATAAACAATTCAAATGTTTCATGCATAATCATTACTTTTGCCGGTTCTTTGTGGCAAGCTTTATGCATGCGTTGAGATGCGGAATAGGCAATTAAATACGCTCATGGTTTCTCTCCCATTTAATTAAATCAATATATGTGATTACTGATTAGACAAATGGCTTAAATGATCTACTTCTAGTCGACTAGAAAACTAGGACTCATTTTGAGGAATGAATGAACATAAACAAACCTCTGCTCAGAGTGCCGCCGTGCTGGATTACGTAGAACGCTCATCGAATTCGAGGATTTATCGCGTTTTGGCTAAAAACAGGGCTGGCGCTTATCGCATTTTGGGATGAAACTGTATCTTGCAGTACATTTTAAACAAGGAAATATAGCGATTTGGCATGAAACGTTGATGGAGCAGCGAAAGGGTTCTGTCCACAGCAGAATGACACGACAAACTCATTTTTTTTTAAAATGACGTTTATCGCGTTTTGGAAAAGAACTCTTCATATATACACATATTAGTGTTGCCACGATACTAGAATTTCTAACTTCGATACGATACCTTGAAAAATATCGATATTTGATACGATTTTCAATACCATGGAGAAAAAAACTGCCACATTATTAAGGTTTTTTTTTTATTTTATTTAAAGCTAAATATAACATGTCTCTAGAAAATGACAAATGAGGTATATTATAAAAAAATGTCCTGAGGTAGTGCACTTGTTCAAAGGCCTCTCAGGTTGCCATACATTCAAAAACCAATAAAGTGCAAGTAAAAAGAAAAAGTGCAATCTTTTGTATTTCCAAGTAAAATCAAATACGATCACAATCTCAACAAAAGATACTTAAACTTCAAGCAAAAACAAAATTAGTGCAATCTTTTGTATTTGCAAGTACAATCACAATCTCAACAAAAGATACTTAAACTTCAAGAAAAAACAAAAATTAGTGCAATCTTATGCATCAAGTAACAAATTAGTAAACAAAATAATTGAATGGAATCTGTTGCTGCAGTTATATGCAGAGTTTCTCCACAGAGGTGAGTGAGATTGACACCCATTACTATATCCTACAGTTGTTTTGCAACTTTCAAAATTTGAGCTAGGAACACCAGCATATCAATGTGCTCCTCTGTAAGTCGTGCCCTTCTTGTACTGCAAATGAGCCCTGATGTACTAAAGACACGCTCTGAAGCTGAACTTGAAGAAGAGATGCACAGATGCTTCTTAGCAAACTGGGCAAGGTGAGGTAAAGTTGTCTCATGTGTCCTCCACCATGTGAGTGGGTCCTCTTCTGCACTGATTTCAGGCATCTTCTCATATACGGAAAACTCATTTTTGAGTTGCGTTTCTGCACTCTCACCTTCTCCTCTGGATGATGAACCCTCTCCATGTTCATTCTTTTTCCCCCTGTATGTTTAACAGTCTCTTCAGATCTGTTTTAGTTTTTTTTTGCTGGTTGCTGCTTGTCACCTGGAGATGATGTTTGCTGACTGTGGCCCCCTGCTTCTAGCAAATTGAAACTGATCATAAGATCCTGTTTAACCTCCTCTCTTAAGGTTACAAAACTGTCCTTGAACCTTGGGTCAAGAAATGTGGCTGTGTTTAATATCAGCTGCAGATGTGTTGTTCTCATATCTATGTCTGAGATCTTCTCTGATGTTGTCTTTAAGTTGACGTTTTAGGTTGCTGTCACCTTCCTCAACTGTCAAAGTAGAGAAGATCTTCCAAATCAGAGGCAGGACTGCAGAGAGAGTGGTGTGTTTTTCACCACTAAGGGCATCCGTGAAAGAGCTGAAGGGGCTCAATACCTCTTTTACAGTCTCAAGAACTGTAATATCTGAATCTTTGGGCATGAGGTGCCATTTCTTCCGATCATCAGCTAGAACTGAACTGACAGCTTGCTGCTGTTCTAGAAATCTCTCCAACATTTCATAAGCTGAGTCCCAGCGTGTGGGCTCATCATGGATCATTCTGTGTTCAGGCAATTGCAAATCTTTTTGTTTTTTCTTCAGCTGTCGCAACATCTTTGGTGACCTGCTGAAGGCAGACACTGTCTTTCTCAACCTCGACAGTGATCCAGACACACGGTCTATATCCAGGCCCTTGTTAATGGCAAGGTGCAAGTTATGCCCAAAGCAGGGGACCCATGTGAAGTCTTGCTGAAATGCTTTCTTTTTTGCTGAAGCATTATCAGTGGTGATACCAGCCATGTGTGACATGTTAAGCTTCCAAGCATCTTGTATCATCTCTTCCAATGCTTCCCTCAAGCATTCTGCTGTGTGCTCAGTGTGGAGCCCAATACAGCCCAAACACCAGCTCTGCATGTCCCAGGTTTCAGTGATAAATTGCAGAGTTACTGCCATGAACGTGGAAGTGGCCCTGCTTGTCCACAGATCAGTGGTGCATGAAAAAAGTTTTTCCTTCCAAGATGGTTAATGACCATTTCTTTCGTTTCATTATATAGGGCTGGGATTTTGGTGTGCATGAAAAAGTTCCGTGAAGGAAGGGCATACCTGTTGTTCAAATGTTCAAGAAGTTGTTTGAAGCCAGGTTTCTCAACAGTGTACACAGGAACCTGATCCATGCATATGTACTCTGCTACAGACCTGTTCAGCTTCTTGGCTTCATTTGAGTTTGCTTCATATTTTCTTTGCTGTTCAAATACAGCTGGTAGTGCAGGTTGTGAGTGTGTTGCTACAGGTCGAGTCTCATCTTCTTTCTGGTGCTACAAGAGAATGCCAAACTTTAATAAACATATTTCTTTTTTGACCAAACTTTCAAAATGTACTGAACTAACTAATCTAACAACTAGGTTAATGGTAATATATACTTAATTGATAACATGAATTAGTGTTGTCAAAAAACTCGGTACTTCGGTACCAAGTCGGTACTAAAAAAAAAAAAATGTTACGGTACCAGCTTTTCTAGGTACCGAGTACCTGGTTAATCCAGTTCTAGACGCGCTGTCTGAAAGGTGCACAGTTGCGTCCTCTTCATAACGCTGATATGCTCTCTCTCTGAATCCACTTGTTGACACGAAAGGAGGAAAGAGCCACATATGGAAATATTTTGGATTAGGCTAATGTCACGTTGCCATAAGAGGCCGATTACATGCAAATTCGCAATTTCAAATATAGGCGCGAGGCAAGCGCGCTCATAATAAAAACTCGTTGCATAGCAACGACAGACGCCGCGTAAGAGCAAGCGCTTTGGAAAGAATAAGCACGCTCAAAAATATAATAAAAAACACGCGCGATATGTGAACGGCCTCTAAAGTGCTTTCGGGGTAGTTTTACGAGTACATGAGCACAGTAGTATCCACCCGACACCAGAGTACTACTGGTATTAGTATCGACGCATCCCTATGTCATTTAATGTCAGTGCCAGTTCTAGGCGTATTCTTGCCTTTATAACTCAGCAGGTTTAAAAAGCCTTTTTAAAATTAAATATGAATGCAGTTTTAGATTAAATAAAAGTACAGTCAAGTCAAATAAAACATGTTTTATCTCCTGTATAGTTTGGTAATGCTACAATAAGATACCATTCATCAACATTACTTAGTTCACATCAACACATTGAGTGAACAATGTATTTTTACTACATTAATTAATGTTTGTAAATGTTATTTAATACAAACACTTGGTTGTTCATGTTTGTTCACTTCATTCATTGTGCATTAAATAAATGTTAACTGATTAAAACTTTACAAACAACTTTAAAAATGTGTTAGTGCATACTAATGTTTATTTTAGGTCATTTTATCTAATCTTTTTCTAAAGTGTTTATAATGCAAATGTACAGTTTCCATACTTGTAACCGTGATAAACACTTAAATATATGTAAATTTAAACTAAGCTTTGGTACCGAAATTGGTACCGAGAACCGTGAATTTTTACTGGTATTGGTACCGAATACTGAAATTTTGGTACCGTGACAACACTAACATGAATAATTAATGAAAAATGCTTCCAAAACATTTATTAATCTTAGTGTTCTGAATTCTTCATGTTTAGTATAATAACGGAGATGCGCACAGAATTAGCATAGTATGTCACTGAATAGTACGCAACCAGTGCAGTTGAGTAGCCTACGCTGAATTAGTACACTGAGAATAAGCGTAGCGCTATAAAGTTGCAGCAGCTGTTCTGACTGGAAAGTTCGCAGGATTGCTTGCATTATAAGGACGTTGTACGAGTAAAGGACAAATAAGTCCGGTATTATTTGAATATTAATGTTAATTGCAAGTGTATTCTTGTAGATAATGTTTCTAAGTTTTTCGTCTATATTAAACGGCCGTTTTTGTGCACGTGAATTGCGCGCTGTATCATATTTTGTCGATCTTTTGCAAATCGGTTAGCGATCGTTATAATTTGTATAAGAATATTTTATGCACTAATATGTTATATTGAGTTCCTCATTTATATCTATAATGTAAAATTTAGGTTACGTGATGCTGATTATTATTTCTTTCATTGTTTTAGAAAACCTTACACATGTCTACCTATGTTGATGCTGAAGCAATCATTAAAAGGCTATCATCTATCCATGACTCTGAGTTCTCTGACAAGAACCCTGTGGCGGTCAATGCACCTTGATCTGGCTAAATCCTAAATTATAACATGGTCCTTCGAGCCGGATATTGACTACTACAGATATGTCATTGCCTGATGATAACCCATCCAGTTCAGACCTGCCAACTGAGAGACCAGTGAGACAGAGTAAACTTCCTAGGCACCTGGAGGACTATGTTATGGACTATAACTCTCCAAGGTCAACTATTCCACCACTAAGCCCACTGGTGGAAAGACATACAGTGCCTTCAGAGGTAAACCAAGCTGTGGACAGAGCATTATCCTTGCAGAGTATGTCTACACCAGTACGGAAAGTTCAATCAACTGATAAAATGTCCCTGAGAGAATTGATGGACCACATCTCATCAGCTGAGGAGGAGGAGTCAGCTGAGATTGCACAGCTTACAAGCAGACTGTCTCTTTACGAGAAAAGGCAGCAGCGTCGACAGGATATGTTAAAACAGATTAATGCTTTCCTACAGGAGGAGGAAGCAGATAACCTCTCACTCCAAGAAGCAGATAAAGCATCTCAGAAGGGAGCACTTACCCCTGAGTCTGTTCATAATATTACCTCGACTGCTCCACATTTCACAAAGACGCCAGCTGGCTTCCCGGTGTGTCCGCCTGATATAATGAGCCCTAAACAAAAAGGAGCTGAATTACCTCCGATCTCACAAGTTCCGACCATGCAAAACGTGGCCCAGGGTACGATAAAAGTTCAGTCTGCTCAGCAAACACTTGCACTGAATAATATGAGTTCAGTTGACTCAATTCCATCATCATGCTTTGTGTCCCCACAACTCCCTATGGCTTTTGATACTGCCTTACAAAGACAGTTACACCTACAAAGGCAGTATGAAGATAAGTCACCTACGGAACTTAGAAGGTCCTTAGGAGTTGAAGGTGGCCCCCGTTTGTTCAACCAGCAATGGACCACTAATCCTCAGAATGCAATACATATGATGCAACACTCCGTACCTACCGTTCATGCTGAGTGTCGTCCCAATTATCCTAGTGTCTTCCCAGCACAACCTAGTTATGCTGGTGCACACAGTGTTGACTACCCCGCACGACAAGTAGCTTGGCCACAATATGGTAATTATCAGACAGCTCCTCCACCTCCCATTAATTTATATGGAGCGCCCAAACCTTCCATACCAGACTTTGCTGTAGACAGTGAAAGGGATTTCGCTAATCTGAAACTAGCTTTGGATAATCTACTAGACCCACATCCTGAACTGTCAGAGAAATACAAATATCACGTGCTACTTGAACATCTTAAACTTCCAGAGGCTCAAATGATTGGACAGTCTTGTAGGCATGAAGCTCGAAGTAGGCATGCAGCAATGCAGGCCCTACAGTTGCATTATGGACAGCCACATCAATTAGCTGTTGTTCCCATGTAGACCGGCTCCTCAGCAAACTACCCAAGTATCTCAGAGACAATTTCATTGAGTTCTTACAGATGCAAGGCAAGTTGAATGTCGCCAGCCTTAATCCATATAATCTTCAGGACTTCTCTGGTTGGCTGCAGAGCAAAGCTCAACAACAGCGTCTTTCCAGTAGACTAGTTGAACGCTATCAGAAAGAGAAATCCTCCTACTCTCTTCAGGGTAAGGGTTCAACCCGATCGAAAAGACAGAATGCTCTAGTCTACCATGGGACAGAACCCCAAAGTGTCAAATCATCTAAGCCTGTATCTCAGCCCTCTCAATGAAAGAAATCTAAAGTCCATTTTCTATTCTGCCAGAGCAAAGAGCATTACATAACCCAGTGCTCAGAAATAAAGGAGCAATCTACAGAAACCCTCATGCAATGGATAGCAGAAGGGAAACGGTGCTGGAAATGCAGCCGTTCCCATCCTCCAGAGGACTGTAATTTAAAGAAGCCATGTGGAATCTGCGGGGGGATACATCTCCAAGTCCTCCATGGAACAGCTGAACAGCGATCCAAGATTAAGCCCACCAGTGCGTTAAACAGTAGGATCTATCTCACACCTTCCAGTCCTTCAGGTCGAGTACTACTGAAAGTTGTGCCCGTGCTTCTACATCATAAGGACAGATCAATTGAGACCTTTGCGATATTAGACGACGGAGCTGAACGTACCATGCTGCTACCTGCCGCCGCTCAACAGCTTCAGCTGGAAGGGAAGGAGGAAACTTTAGCTTTACGTACTATCCGTCCCGATGTCACATTCCTGACTGGCTTAGTTGTTACCTTTGATGTGTCTTCCAGTAGCAATCTAGTAGTCAAGTAAAGAATCCAGAATGCCTTCACTGCTGATGGATTAGATCTTGTGGAACAGAGCTACCCAGTGAAAGCTCTTCAGCATCAATATGTCCAATTGAGAGATATCCCGTTGCAGTCATTCAAGAATGTTCAGCCCTTGTTGCTGATTGGCTCAGATAACTGCTCTCTGATTACTGCGGTGGAAACAATTCACGTAGGTACTCAGATTGGACCAGTTGCAGTCCGTACTAAACTTGGATGGGCTCTTCAAGGTCCTGAAGGTCTTTCAAATCAGTCAACTTCCAATCATCAGAGTTACTTCATCACCACTGCAGCAGCCAATGATACCCTCTATAGAGATGTAGAGCGATTGTGGAAGTTAGATTCTCTACCTTACCGCAGTGAAAAGTTGTTAACTCGATCTAAACATGACCAAGAATCTCTTGAGATCCTAGATGGCAAGACCTGCAGGGTGTTAATCGATGGAATCCAACGTTATGTTACTCCCTTGTTAAGAACGGACGTTTCCACCAAGTTCCATGCTCCACAGGAGTCGGTGCTTGCCAATCTCCGCAGTACCGAAAAGAGACTCCGGGATAAACCAGAGAAGGCAGCCGACTACAAAGGTGAGATGAACAGACTAATTCAAGCAGGTTATGTAAAGGAGATCGCAGCTAAAGAAGCTAACGAATCGGAGGAATCCTGGTACCTGCCACATCATCTCGTCTATCATAATAGTAAAGCACGTCTGGTGTTCAATTGTTCATTCGTCTACAAGGGTACTTCACTTAATGAGCAGCTCCTGCCAGGACCAAACTTAGGACCATCCCTGCTCGGGTCTTACTGCGATTTCGACAGCACTGCGTTGCGATAAGTGGAGACATCAAGGGTATGTTTCACCAGGTGCGACTGTTACCTGAGGACAGACCCTTGCTGAGATTCCTTTGGCGGGATTTGCTGCAGGACATCCCGCCAAAAGTGTACGAATGGCAGGTGTTACCGTTCGGGACAACCAGTAGTCCTTGCTGTGCTATATATGCACTACAAAAGCATGTCAAAGGACACCCACGTAGCTCTACTGACCTCATCCAGTCTGTCGAATCTAATTTCTACGTTGATAACTGTCTGGAGAGTCTACCTACTGCTGAAGCAGCCAAGACTAGAGTGGATGACTTACGTGCAATACTGGCAGATGGCGGATTTGAAATTAGGCAGTGGACGAGCAACCGATCATCAGTAGTGGCTCACTTACCATCTGAGGCTAGATCCCAGGATATGGAACTGTGTCTTGAACACAATCGGTGTGACCCTCAAGAACCTGCATTAGGACTTTGCTGGAATTGTAGAACAGATACACTGGGTTACAAATACCGACCTATCAAACATTCAGCTCTAACAATGCAAACAATTTACAAGATACTAGCAAGTCAATACGACCCTTTGGGTTTCATCACGCCTTTTACCACCAGAGTCAAGATCCTCATACAGCAGCTATGGTCAAAGAAAAGAGATTGGGATGACCCAGACCTCCCAGCAGATCTACGTGAGTCTTGGAATGTCTGGGAGAGTGAATTACCACACCTCAGCTCAGTTTCAATCCAGCGTTGCTATGTTCCTGAAGCAATGGATAATTCTGGGAATGAGCACCACCTTCACATTTTCTGTGATGCGTCGGAAAGGGCGTATGGAGATTATTTGCAGAAATCAGAAGACAGTATTGGATTTTGCGAGGTCGACAAGTCATTAAAAGGTACCAACTTCACTGCACAGAATGTCAGAGATGTATAGCACAGCCTAAAGTTCCTCAAATGGCAGATCTGCCAAAGGCTCGTCTACGCATATTCCGCCCACCTTTCTTCTCAACAGGCGTTGATTGTTTTGGGCCATTCATTGCCAAGATAGGCAGACGAAATGAGAAGCGGTGGGGAGTGATTTTTAAATGCCTGACAACACGTGCCATTCATTTAGATCTCCTTAATTCACTGGATACAGATGCCTTCCTACTAGCCCTCCGTAGGTTCATTGCCCGGCGAGGCAAACCAGCAGAAATAATTTCAGATCAAGGCACGAATTTCAAAGGAGCTGACAGGGAACTCCAAACAGCTTTCAAGGAATTAGAACCGCAGCTTCAACAACAACTGGCAAATTACCAGGTTGATTTCAAATTCAATCGCCCTAATGCACCGCACTTTGGGGGAGTATGGGAGCGGGAGATTCGCTCCATCAAGAGTGCACTCCAGGTCGCTGTGGGAGCTCAATCATTGTCAGAAGATGTACTCCACACCATTCTAGTTGAAGTGGAGGGTATCATCAATTCCAAGCCTCTAGGATACGTTTCAGCGGACGTAGCTAACCCTGACCCTATAACACCAAATATGCTTCTTATGGGGCGGCGGGACGCTTCTTTGCCACAAGCTGTTTACGCTCCTGAGACTATAGGAAGACGTAGATGGCGGCATTGTCAGAACTTAATAGATCAGTTTTGGATCCGTTACCTACGAGATTACCTGCCAAACCTTCAACCCCGGTACAAATGGCAGCATCCAACAGAGCCCCTTGCACTGGATACCGTGGTAATGATAATTGATCCCAACCTACCACGAGCTCAGTGGCCTATAGGTCGTGTGGTGAAACTCCTTCCAAGCAGAGATGGCTGTGTACGAACTCCTGAAATTCAAGTTCAGGATAAAATCTACACACGACCTGTAGCCCGTCTTATCTCACTTCCCGGACTGCCAGATAATACGGAAAATCCGGAAACATAAAGAACTCTACTTTTCATCACATTTGTTTCCAAAATGTGGGGGCGGCTGTTCTGAATTCTTCATGTTTAGTATAATAACGGAGATGCGCACAGAATTAGCGTAGTATGTCACTGAATAGTACGCAACCAGTGGAGTTGAGTAGCCTACGCTGAATTAGTACACTGAGAATAAGCGTAGCGCTATAAAGTTGCAGCAGCTGTTCTGACTGGAAAGTTCGCAGGATTGCTTGCATTATAAGGACGTTGTACGAGTAAAGGACAAGTAAGTCCGGTATTATTTGAATATTAATGTTTATTGCAAGTGTATATAGCATAGATAATGTTTCTAAGTTTTTCGTCTATATTAAACGGCCGTTTTTGCGCATGTGAATTGCGCGCTGTATCATATGCTGTCGATCTTTTGCAAATCGGTTAGCGATCGTTATAATTTGTATAAGAATATTTTATGCACTAATATGTTATATTGAGTTCCTCATTTATATCTATAATGTAACATTTAGGTTACGTGATGCTGATTATTATTTCTTTCATTGTTTTAGAAAACCTTACACATGTCTACCTATGTTGATGCTGAAGCAATCATTAAAAGGCTATCATCTATCCATGACTCTGAGTTCTCTGACAAGAACCCTGTGGAGGTCAATGCACCTTGTTCTGGCTAAATCCTAAATTATAACACTTAGTAAAAAGTTTATTTAAACTTACATGTACTAATTATAATCCAAAGTTCTATCTAATATATTTTTCATTGGACCAGAGCTAACATGATCCGTTGTGTTTTTATTACCTACTGTTATCAAAGATTAAAATATACTGTAACAAATGCATTGCTCATTGATCATAAATGCTGGTTAGTACATTAACGTTATTTGATGAACAGATTTAAACACAAACGTGCGTGCATCACACGTGAAAACAATGCTCACTGGATCGACATGAAGTCAAGTCACCTATATTTATATAGTGCTTTTAACAATACAGACAACACAGTCTCTCATATCAACAACAATAATGGGCCATCTTGGTTAATGTTTCAGAAATGATTAAATGAGAAGAGTTACCAACCTCGCGAAATTCTTTGTATAGATCCGGGTGTCGGTCTTTCAGGTGCTTCGCTATGTTAGTGGTGTTAGCGCCTTTTGTTAGCACTGTTCTGTAGCATCTCTTGCATATTGGCTTGCTTGTGTCCTTTGGCTTTCCATGTTCATTTGCTTCATATCCAAAATATTTCCAGATAGCACTCCTGCTGTTTTCTTTATCAACCAAAGCCGGTTGCGTTGGTGCCGCACTCACCATCTTTCCGTTCACTTCAGTGTTGTTAGTGAATGAGACGAGCGCATGCGCACGTCAACGCGGCTTTGGAGAAAAGTGAAAGTGACAGCTTAGCTAGTAGCCTATCGGTATATCGATACTTTGGGAAATAAATATTTGTACCGTTCAGATATTTTAGTATCGATGTTTATCGAAATATCAATATTTTTGACTAGTGATGCGAAAATCACTAGACCGGTGATGCGGCCGGCCGATATGGCCGATATTTGCGTTTTTTATGTGTATCGGAATCGGCCGATACGCGGCTTTCGCGTTCGCCGATAGTTTTTTTTTTCCCCCCCGGCATTATTTATAGACGCTTTCATCAGACGCGTTTCCATGGTGATTAGCTGTCCCAAAGTTAACTTCCGTTCTGTTTATTCAATAGTGTTTAGTGGATAATCTGGCATTGACTACAAATCCAGTGAAAGTTAAGGTGATGAGCAGGTTGTTTAGCTGTGGGGGTGCAACCTGACCTTGGTAGGATTTTTTTAAAATAAAGATGTCAAGGTTTCCTAACAAAGAGGGAGACGGCGGAATTTAAATAGCTATTATCTGATTGATATCCGGTACGGTGTTTCCCATACATTTATTAGTGGCAGCCCACCACATTATCAGCGCTGACCGCCACATATTGATTTCTGTGTTTTTTACAATTTAAGATGGGAAAAGTTGTATTTGACTGCAGAGTTGCATGCAGCACATATTCGCACGCTCCCTCCCTCTCTCTCTCGCAAACACATTGACAGCGGACCAGTCTGTGTATTGGATGGTTTGTTGGTATCATAAACAACGCTGCACAGATCCATCCAACATGCTGTAAATGTGGAGACCCACCTTAAAAAAGGTTAGCAAGCATGTAAGAAGCCTAGCTATGTGCTATGTTAACCTTATAAAACCCCGCCGCCGTGCTCGCCACAGTTTTTTAACACCGCGGTAACGTTAAATCAGACACGTCGGTTGAAAAACATCTTGTCTCCATTTTTTTTTCAACGGGTCTGGTAGTGTCACATTTCAATTTGGCTAGGTAACATTTATTTTTTATGACTGGCAAGAAATACCAGCTACTAAAGTTATTTACTTGTTATGGATTGTCTGCTCAGATCTGACGGAAGTTAAGTTTGGGCCAGATTAATGCACATGCGCGGTACCGTTTGTTTATGTTGTCATTGCTGAAAGCGTCTATAGACCTGTGTTCACGGGCAGCTCTGTAGACTCTGCAGTTCACGTGCCCCGCCCTCCCCCACTAGCAGAGTGCAACCTGCTCTTCAAGAGAATGGTAACTTTCAAAGGATCTTTTAAATGTTTGACTGCTGAAATATTGCCAAACACTTTGAGAATGGAAACACGTTGCTCTATAACTGTTATGTGCTTGCTAAGCAAGTTTGTGGGTCCAAATGGAAAACGCGAATGCCTCGTCTATAAAACTTAACTGCTTGCCATTGTATTAGGGAGCAGCAAATAGCTAAGGTGTAGGCTATCCGTTCAGTATGCATTAGGGCTGTCTATGAATATTCTAAATTCGAATATGTATTAATTGTGAAGGTGAAAATTAATATTTGGACGTGGAAAAACACGCCCGCAGTTGCAGACTAATAACGTTACCACAGGTGCACGGCTCGCTCGGAGCGCTCAATCAACTGAAACTTCAATCACTGAATGAAGCCTGCTATATGTGGGACAAGAGTTGCGACTCGCAACCGTAAATTGCTTGCACAAAACTCTTGATCAGCTCTTAACATTTGTTTGTTGTTCATTTAACCGACGCCCAGAGAGCGTGAGGGCGAGAGAGAGAGTGCCTGAGCGAGTCCGGGCGAGAGTGAGCTCTGCGCGTCTTGGCCTTTAGTTGATTTACTTGCTTTTTGATACATTGTCAAATATGTTTAAAATCAAATAAACTATCTAATACTAGTAGTTATGTCTCTTTGTATTAATGTGTCCTGTTATTGACTTAATGCGTGTTAATGACAAAATGCACAACGAGAGGTTCGAATATGTTTTTTAGAGGTAATATGCAAACGCCATTTGAGCAATTTTGACAGCCCTAGTATGCATACGGGTGCTGTAACGAACACTGGTCATAGGATTAAGTAATGCCAACGTTGTTCTGTGCTTTTTGTGGGAGATTTGGACGCGTGTGGTGTGTTTCTCTCGCCATCGCAGTGATATTAGAGACTTGACATGCTCATTTTATTTTATGTAGAAAAATTGAAACCATGGCAGTACATAGTTCGTTTCTTTTAAAATTAAGTACAGTGTGCACTTTATCATGCTGGTTGCTACTGTGTGCAATAGTGTAATTATTTAATTTATGCTTAAATATTTATTTTCAGCACTGAACCTTTTTTGTTTTACCTCATGTTTTTAATATTTGTTAAATTGTTTATCTACTTGTTCTTGTTCTACCTCACATGTTTTTACTGTTTGTTAAATATTATTTTTTTGAAGTTAATTAAGTGTTACTTTTATTAAATTGAGACCTGTAACATTTGTTAACATCATGTCATTTTTATGATGTAAATTGAGGGAGCAAAATGTATCGGCTCCAAATATCGGCTCAAGAAAATCAGCAGCCCGTATCGGTCATCGGCTAAGGCTGATGGGAAAAAAATCTGTATCGGCACTAAAAAATCCATATCGGTCGATCCCTATTTTTGACAACACTAATACACACACACATATATATATATATATATATATATATATATATATATATATATATATATATATATATATATATATATGTAGCGATGAAGGGCCAAAGCCGGCGGTTTTGCTCGCAGCTATATTTTAAGTCTTGATTTTACTGATGCTAATAGGTGGTTTTTTTTTTTCCCCTTTTTCCAACAGCCCACTGTTTGTCACTTGGAAAATCGGCCGGGACAAGCGGTTAAGGGGTTGTATAGGTACATTTTCTGCCATGAACCTGCACTCAGGACTCAGGGAGTACACCCTTACTAGGTATGCCACATCTTTGAAATTCTGCTTTTCTCTCTCTAATATGTCTCCATTCATATCATAAAATTACTTATTCAAGCTTATTTATTTTTGGGTGGGGGGTTTGGATTTGCACTTCTAATTAGATGTATTTCTAAAATATGAGGGTTTCCTGTTTTAAAGGGTCAGTTCACCCAAAAATGAAAATTCTGTCAGTATTTACTAGGGCTGGGTAAAAATATCGATTCATCAATGCATTGCAATTTTTTGCTTCTCAATTCAATATCGATTCATGAAATCCTATGAATCGATTCAGCCATCCAGGCCAGTGGCGGCGCTCTGGGCTACACTCTAGTGAGAGCGTTCAGCGTTGTACAAGTAGTGCTTTAGCAAAACAGCACAATGACGGACAGCAGCTGCCCTCCGTTCAAGCCTGATTCAAGCCTGCCCTGCACCACTAACATTAAAAGCAGACGTTTGGGCTCATTTTGGATTCCACTGTAAGCCGGGAACTATGGAAGCTTGTTTCCGCCACAGAATGGAAAATAAAAAAGGTAATTGTGACTTTTTATCTCTCAATTCTGACCTTTTTCCTCACAATTAGGAGTTTACATCTCGCAATTCTGACTTTATTTCTCAGAATTGAGAGATATAAAGTCAGAATTGCGTGATATAAAGTCACAATTGCGGGATATAAAGTCAGAATTGCGTGATATAAAGTCGCAATTGCGTGTTATAAAGTCAGAAATGCATGATATAAAGTCAGAATTGTGAGATATAAACTATTCTGAGAGGGAAAAAGGTTAGTCTTTTTTCCCCCTGATAACAAATGCTGTTAAGTGTTATTTTTTCCAAAATTATAGTTATAATATAATATTAGACTTTTATTGAGTATGCACATTTTGTGCTTCTGTTTACATTTCTTTTATAACTTGAATGTATAGGAAGAAAGAAATATACTTTCTACTACTTAGTTACATGCACTTTAGAGGTGTTGTTAAAGCACTGTACAGTGTTTGTCACAGTTGTGTTTGTATTCAACACATACAATATTGTACAGTTTATTCTGCTGAATAAACCATGACAGGAAACAAACATGCTGGGGTCAATTTGTTCTCTAATATTGGTAATACTGTTGCACATTATTTAAAAATATACTCAGGCACTTAATTACTTGTGTATTTACTTGTTATTGAATCGATATCGAAGCTAATAAATCAATATTGAATCGAATTGAATCGAAGCCTCAAGAATTGAAATCGAATCGAATTGTGAAATGCCTAACAATACCCAGCCCTAGTATTTACTCACCCTAGGGGTGTAACGGTACACAAAAATCACGGTTCGGTACGTACCTCTTTTTTCAAGTCACGGTTCGGTACGTTTCCGATACAGCAAAAAGAAAGAAATGCCAGAGAAATTTCCTGTTTGTTTAAAGAAAAAATATTTTTAAATAAGTGCGAGTTTTCCTAGATCTTGAAACTTTCAGGTTTATAAATGGGGGTCATCTTTGAAGGATGAACAAATAATGTTTTGGTCATGACATTAAAAATAACATTTAAATATATATTTATTTATATAATATTTGAATTTTGAAGTGCTGGAAAGAGATGTGTTAAGTACTTGAAAGTATTTCACCATTCCAGCCAAACTGGTTCCAGTTATATTAGTGTTACTATATTAAATCCATGGTGAATGTTGCTGGTCTGTGGACGTAAAGTATTACTAGTTCATTCACGGCACAGTATTTCTCCTGGTTTCCATGACAGCGCTGTTTGATCTAATAGAGACCTACGGTTAATAACGGAGAAATGTGAATGCATCTCACTAGATCTCGCAGCGATGTTATTACCTCTGTGGCGAATTCAAATGTTTTTTTTACCGGATCTCTTAGCGCGGTGTGGTAACAGTGTTGCTTGATCGAGATTGGCTCAAGCTGCACAGATGTTGCTGGTCCGAACTGATAAACGATCCGTGAAGCACATAATGAGTAGCGGAGTTTCGTTCTGCTTTCATTACGCTTGCCATTTGATGTTGCGCAACGTTGTGTTGGCCGCGCCAGCACGAATTTTGCCGGCAGGAAAAATGGTCCAAGTAACCGTTCGGTTTGTATGCGAACCGAACCGGAAGCCTCGAACCGAAACGGTTCAATACGAATACATGTACCGTAACACCCCTAACTCACCCTCATGTTGTTCAAAACCTCTGTGTTTATTTGTTCTGCTATACACAAAGGAAGATATTTGAAATAATGTTTTAATCAAACAGATCTCATTCCCCATTGACTACCATAGTAGGAAAAAAACACATACTATGGTAGTCAATGGGGAATGAGATGTTTGATTAAAACATTATGAACTAACCCTTTAACACACATTACTGCATCTTGATTTAATTTCTCTGAAACAGGGTGTCGGCGGGGTTTTAAAAAGTATTAAAAAGTGATAAATCAAAATTGTCAAATTTAAGGCCATTAAAGTGTTAAATGTAGACTGAGAGGTATTATTTTTTAAAAATTAGGTATTATTTTTTTCAGACTATCAGGTGTCCTATTCTGTGTTTGTGTTAGTCCATTTAAATATGGGCTTTAGCTTATCTGGGCACAATCAAAGATCTTTCGTCTCTGTCTATGTTTGATGCTGACGCCATATTCAATGGTCGATCGACATCATCTGTGAACAAGTGATCACCCGGATTTAGACCTACCTATATTGTATTTATATAAAGCGTTCACAGGCAAATTTGCTTTATGTTTAGGTCTATATTGCTTTTATTTCCCCGGTGCCGAAATCAGGCAAACATAAATGTAAGGCAACACGATTCCTGGCTGCATGTCAATATCCACGGATCACTGGATCTTTAGTAAGTTGTAAGGAACACTATATTGAGTCCAACATTTAGTTTAAATTGATAAAATTATTCGTTTTAGTCGCATTTTCGCAGTTTCCCCTATTAAATCCTGTCACGCAGCAGATCTTTTGCCATTTTTATATGTCATAAATGTCAAAATCTGTGTAAATAATAGAAAGGTTGCGGCTGATTAACACTTAATTCAGTGTCGTGATGGTTTTAAAAAAAATTCTGAAGGTAGTAAAAAAGGTATTACGTAAAAAGTAGTAAATTTAACTTAAGGAACACTGTATATACCCTGTGAAAACAACTCTAAAGGACCTGTCCTTTATAAAGTGGTGTGTTATTACTGCAGCACTAGCCCAGCTCCCTTTCTTTTTTTTTTTAAGTTCACATTGTCCCACCCCAAACTATTGGTTGACCCAGAATTTTTAGGTTTCAAAAAGTAACATTTTTGAAGCGCCACTGAGTTTATACAGGGGTGTTGAAGGCTGCTTTTACACAATGCAGGCATAAATGTCCCAAATCTATTTTTTGTGTTCCCTCTCTACTGATATTATTATTATTAGGGATGGGGCCAATCCGATCCAGTATCGGTATCGGGACCGATACCAGCGTAATTCACGTATCGGATTTTTCCGATCCAACCTGCGGAGAAATCCGATATTTATGAGCCATGTCTGCGCTTTAATGTTATCTCCTGAAATGACTGCAAAAGCAACATGACATCATGACTTTTGCGTAAACATACACGCCACTTTCGAATCAAGTGGCGTGTTCTCTCTACGCATTTTGAGTTATCCGCGTGTATGCGTGTTTGTCTACGCCATTAACGTTCGCGTCATTCCTCGTGTCCGTACACGCTGTCAAATGTCCAGTTATAAATGCCATTAACCCCAGTGACTGTTAAGTTTAGGGATGGGGTTGAGGTAAGTCATATCTTTTTTTTCCCTAGGATGGTAAGGGAACAGTCATAAATGCCATTAACCACAGTGACGGTTAAGTTTAGGGATGGGGTTGAGGTAAGTCATATATTTATATAACGTTAAGTCAACGGCGTTCATAAACACGCTGAAAAGTGATTATGCGTCTTGATAGCACGCCAAAAATAGAAATACGAATTGGCGTGTCATACACACGCTACTTCATGAGATCAGTCTGGCAAAAGGGATTCCCCGGGCCTGCTAGTCCGCTAGCTGGCTGCAAACTGTGGAATGGATATCCTGAACGGAGGTGCAGCTCAATCATAGACTGTAAAAAATAGGGCTCAATGAGACAAACAGACCCCCGCTCAGGAAATCCATTCCGCAGTTTGCAGCCAGCTAGCAGGATAGCCTTGAGCTACAAACATGTTTGCTGTGTAGAAATCATGGTGGAAATACTTCACACTGGAAACCCCGCAGCAGAGCAAGACCGCAAAATGCAATGTTTGCAAAGCCTTATTAATTAAACTATTTGTCTGTGGTGCATGCTTGCAATTCACAGTCCAGAAGAGAAAGAGAGAGATCGCTCACGCGGTGCCACAGCACGCACAACACGACAGCCCTACTTAATGAGTGACGACAGAGGACAGAACTAAACATTCAAACGTAGCCTGGTTACACTTTAGATCTGTGATATTAGTCTGATTTCCAAAGATTAAAGAATATATTGAGGTAAAAAACCATTAAAAACAATAGCCGCATTCTGTCCAGCCAACTTCCTTCCCATCGCGGCGGTGCACTGTCATTTCTCCTTAAAACTCAAACTTTAAAGGTATAGCGGAGGATTTTCTTTTTCCGGGTGGGTAGTCTATACTATTGGTCCACCTAAGTGTCAATCATTCTGGTGATATGTTTACGTAAGGCCGTCGTACGTGCTCATCTCTATGTAGTTTTCACTTTCTGGTGTATTGTCAGAGTTACGGTTTCAGCCATTCCTTTGAAAATGACTCAGGGTCGAAAGAGAAAAAATGTATACGAAGTGTATGATAAGAAGAGAAAGGCCGCAGAATATAGAAACAAGACCAGAGTGATTTTGGGTGGATATCACACGCTGGCGTGCGCTAAAAGCACAGGTCGGGCTTCTCACTGATGCCGCAGTCGCGAAGATTCTACTAGACAGGTAAAGTTTGTCATGCTATTTGGAGAAATCCATTTAAAATCACTAGTAAAAGTTAATGCAAGCGACTTAGCAATGCTAGCCCTGGCACAAGTCATGCACCGCATAGACACGGTAAACATCTCAATTTGTCTAAAGTAGCCTTTTGACCAAATGGTAAATGGTATCGCGCTGAAATATTCTAAAACCGTGTGTGTTCATGTGTTCATATTCTAAAACTGTGTGTGTTTATTATTACACAAACGCAACAAGCTACTTCTCCATGTATAAAAATAACGTATTAATACCTACGTATTAACAATGAGACATGTTAGGTTAAGGACCAACGTAATAGCAGTAGTAGTAGTAGCACTGCTCATATGTTGCCATGTAACATTTGCGATTTGCAAAATAGTTTCCTCAGAACGTATTTCGTGTGATACAGGGTTGCACATATCATGTCTTGAGCCCTCGGTCACTCAATCGATCAGTATAATAAGTAAATAAAACACGGACGGGCATTTGACATTTGCATTTTTTAAAAAAAATTGGAGAGGGCGGGTCTTCTCTAAATTTCGGAAAGATCCTCCGCTATACCTTTAAGACAGAATCAGCACGATCGGTGGTTGTTGTAAAATGCAGTCTCTACTGTTGCTAAATTGCGGGAAGCTTTTAATAATTAAAAGAGCTATTAAAAGCAAAAAATTTGCGCAAGAGATGCTGTTCTCAGTGCGGCGCGCACTCCGAAACAGACCGCAACGAGGCAAGCAAATTATACTCTGGGCTTCATATGCGCGTCTAAACGATCAAATGTAGCCTGGACAAAAATGTCAAACCGACCGGCTTGGAGATTAACACTTAAACCATTTATGTCTAAAATGAACATAGTTATGAAAATAGTTGGGAGAAAATATGGTGAATCAGTATGAAATCTGAACTCGTTCTTAAAGGGGCAGCAGTTTAAACATGTGACAATTGCGACATTACTGAGAATCAAACAACAAAAGGCAAAGAGAAAATCACTCACAGCTCTTGAATGAATTACTTCAGCTTTAATAAGCATAAATCTATCTATGATAAACTTTGCAGTGCTATTTTACTTTTGATTACTTTATTATAATTATTTTTAGACCATACCTGATAATGTTAGTAGACCTTCCTGAAATTAAAGCTCCTTGTAGGCCTGTATAATGTGTATCTTTGTTTAATTGTCTATCTATTGTTTTATATATATATATATATTAGGGATGTCCCGATACCACTTTTTCACTACCGATGCCGCAGCTTTGGCTTTTGCCGATACCGATATTAATCCGATATTTTTATTTTATTTTTAAACTAATAAAAAATATAGCAATTTTCTCAATTAGCCCCTTAAAATATACCTCCAGTATATAGTTTACATCAACAGTTGATTATGAAAGATTGCCACCCATTATTCAAACACTACTATATATATATATATATAAGAAAATGCAGGTACTTCAGTACTTAAAGCTAGCTAGCTACCAACAGGTTTAAAGTTAAAACAATTTAAACAGCAGTATTCTACATTTTAAATACCAGTACAGTTTTTTTTAAAGCAAGTAGAATTTCTATAACTGTGTGTTAAACTGATTATCACTCTTGTGTGTGTTAAACACAATCTACTTAATACAGACAGCTTCATTATAGAGATAAACAACAAATCCCCAAAATATATTATCATAATCTATGACAACAAATGCTGTTATAAACTAGATTAGTGAATAATACATATTGCTCTTTGTATTGTTGTAAAATACATTCATGAAAAACAATAACAAAAATGCAAAAGATAATTATTTTAGATATAGCCAAGGCTACTAAAAAATTGAGACCTGTTTTAAGTGTATAGCACAGCTATTTAATGAGGCAGCAAGATTAATAATTATTAAAGTTAATAAGCTTTAATTGCGTCACTGCATTATGATATGAATGACTCCAACACAGTGCGGCACAAAGCGCTTATGCGCATTCTGAGCGCTGAATGATGCGCTTGAAACCACGTGGAGTTACAGCACGCAGCCGAGTATGCACTCTGCGCGTCGAGTCCGCTTTGAAAAGTTCAAAGCACAAAGGAAATACATATTGATGGACAGTGTATTAAACAGTATCTATCTATACAATAGTTTATTGAGCCTTTTCTTTTAACAGTTTTAAATTTCAGTTACTGTGCGTGTGAAGAACAATATTGCTGACTCTAGTGTTGTGATCTAACCGACAGCGTCCGACACCTGGTAGAAAGTTACACGATTAAGTTACAGCAATAAAGTCCAGCAAGGTAATGTTGTTTTATGCGAAAACATAGACCTTTATCTACAGATAAAGTATAATAGTATTAACATTGAATCATCTTGAAGATAGTTTCATCATTGACTGTAACCGAACGCGACGCGCTGTTTGAGTGCTGAATGGAGAATGACTGACAGCCGCGAGAGGGAAAAGTTTACGTGATCTTGAATTTAATGACTTAAATATTAATTTCCCTCACACAATGGCTTCAGAACACTTATAATAGAGCTCACGAAAACGTTATGGTACTTTAGAATGTTTTTGTGCCTTCTGTGGGGCTTAACAATAACATAATAGTATACGCACAATATCGGATTTGGATCGGCCTCGTCATGATCGATACCCGATCCAGCAAAAATGGCTGGATCGGAGCCGATACCGATCCTGAGTATCGGATCGGGACATCCCTAATATATATACTGTGTATA
The DNA here is from genome assembly GCA_038021265.1 of Cyprinella venusta. Taxonomy (NCBI): domain Eukaryota; kingdom Metazoa; phylum Chordata; class Actinopteri; order Cypriniformes; family Leuciscidae; genus Cyprinella; species Cyprinella venusta. The sequence continues at coordinate 23,367,356 of CM075880.1, forward strand.
TATATATATATATATTGACATACATATGTACATATCATCCTTGCCCGTAGAGAGGAGTTTATTTCAGCGTCATATAAAATCAACAATAATGATAAATAACATTAAAGCAAACACAGCTCTGGTATCGGAAAAGTATCGGTATCGGCCGATATCCAAAGTCGGGTATCGGGATCGGATCGGAAGTGAAAAAATGTGGATCGGTGCATCCCTAATTATTATTATTATTTATAAATATAGCTGCAAGCAGCAATTAAATCACAAGGAATGCACAATAAGTCAGGTAAGCAACCGTAACTATGAGCAATTAAAGGGCATATTAAGATTTTAGGCAAAATGCCTGAAATCAAATACAATCATTACTAATGTGATTTAATTGTTTATCACTTTTGACCAATATGTGGTGCTGTTATGAAACTGATGTGGTGTGATCAGAATAAGGTGGTCATAATTCATGCAAAGTTGGGTGTCAATATGCCAAAGCACTGTAGTGATACAGCCTCAAGAGTAATTTTGGCATCATGCCTCAACTTTGTTGCTGTGCTTTACGAAAACTGTTTCATCTATCGACACGAAATCCATAACTTTTTGTCAGGACTGTCTGAAGATTATACGATTTAATTTTTTCAAATTCTTTTGCGTGTTATTTGAGAACAGGTACGAATCAACTTTAAAAAAAAATGTTGTCAGAAAGATCCAAAGATGATCTGGCTCAATTTTCGTGAAAATTGAAGCAACGGCCTAGGAGGAGTTCAAAATGGCAGAAAAAAGTTTCTAATGGGAAATGACGTCATGACATTCGTCTTGAGCCAAGGAAAAAATTATTTTGTTTTTATCCCTTATCGGTTTTAAAGTAATTAGCATAACCGTGAGTGCAACTTTGGATTTAGAGACTATGAATGTGGCTCAGCTTGTCAGTGATCTACGGCTCGTTGTAGTAAATGCCGCTCCATCTGAAAGCAGGTGAAGGTGATTTACTACTAATCAAGGAACCGGCTTTATTGATTAGATGCGCATAACAACATCGTGCGATTAATCGTGCAGCCCTAGTTTATTACTATGAATGAGAATCATATTTAGGTCATGACTGTCAGTTGTTTGTGAAGTAGGCCTAAATCTGTTGTAAAGGGTGAGCTTTTTAAGCCCATTGTATGAAATGCTTGAATGTCGACACTGGACATGTCCACATTTGTGTTTTACTGTTTGAACTTGATAGGTTTTAGGCAAAAACTAAACAGAACTTTAAAATAATGCAAATTAATTTTTTAAGGAGCTAAATGCAAGTATCTGAGTTTTTGCAGAACTACGCCCCCTCTGGCGACCAGCGAAACTGCAACCAGAGCTGTGCGTGTTCATGGAGGAACACACACACACACACGCACGCACGTTTGCACGAGCTGTTCATAACCAAAGGAGCATCAGCCGCACACTGTGCAGCACACATCTTTTGTTACAGTCATAATGAGGTAATACAGTAATAAATCTGCAAGTCATTTAAAATAAAGGAAAGGCATTTGAGTAAATAACACACTTATGTGTGTGAGAGGGGGAAACGGGGGTAGTAGAAAACTTCGGTTTTTGTTTCTACTGTATCTCCATGTGCTTACTGTATCCACTTATGATTGAATTATTATGGAAACACGTTCAGTTATCACTTTGTATAGGACCCGTTTGAGCCCTAGAGCAGACAGGAGATCTCTCCGTTTGTTGAAAGCCTTCCCGATGTTGACTCTCTTCTTATTCCGACGCCTGGCTCTGGACAGACAAAAGTTTTATTTTCTTTGTCTCATGTGGAGTTTGCGTTGGGGTTTGGAATGAATTACAAGCCGGTCTCTTTCCGCGCTATATACAGATTTAATGAAGTGCACGTCACCGAAAGCAACAGATATGAGCTGCATTTTATTAATCATCGGCTATTTTCAAAATCAGCAAAGACAGCAATAAGAGACATCAGCAACAGGCCTGGTAAGATCATTTCATTTCTTTACTTTTAATGAAGATGGTAGTGTTAAGCGTCTGCGACTTACTTTCACTTTGATTTGCGATAGATTGCGGTGCGCTGGCTTGAATAGGGGTTCAGCTCAGCTGCTCATCTGAGGTGATGCGCGTCATCATATATGACTAAAATAACATGACATATAGCCTGGTTTCAACAACCAGATGCATTTACACTTGTCCAGTTTCGTCTGGAATGCGGCCCAGACCACGTCCTCAAGTGGTTTGAGCGATCGGATTCAAGTCCGTCTCGAATGCGTTTCGGAGGGCATTTACACACTGGTCTTTTCACGATCGAATACCTATCCGATCACAGAAAACGCATGAAGTGACCAGGTGTAAACAGCCCCTTTGAATCCATCATCTACTTTTGTGGAAAGTTGACTAGAGTTGTGTCGCTCGAGTTGTCTTCTCTGATACGGAGAACGGCGGCGAATAGTTACACGAACTTGCCAGACATAGCCAGGTGAGCGTGAACGCGCATGACGTCACGCCCAGTCTCAGATTTGAGCCCCAATCCCTCTTATATTTAATCCATGGGCCAAGCAAGAATTTGGTACCACCAAAAGTGGCAAAATCTCTTTGGTACCAGATTGTTTGTAGAGTCCATATAAGTACTTTAAAACATGATAACCTTTTCAAATGAGTAGCTTTACTAATATTTTGGGACAATCATTATTATTGCCATTGTCGTCCTACAGTATCTGCCCCACAAGCTTGAATGAAGTCTATTATAAGAGGTAACCATACATGCCATATGTTTATTTTTTCAGGACAGTCAGGGCTATCCAGATCTGCCATAATTTGACATGATATATGTGGTATATGTTTTATATTAGCATTCATGTTAAAGAAAACTATTTTTTGCATCTACTAAATTGTATATTTGTAAGTCTATCTCAAAAGATATTGATGTTAAAGGTATAGCGGAGGATCTTTCCGAAATTTAGAGAAGACCCGCCCTCTCCAATTTTTTTTAAAAAATGCAAATGTCAAATGCCCGTCCGTGTTTTATTTACTTATTATACTGATCGATTGAGTGACCGAGGGCTCAAGACATGATATGTGCAACCCTGTATCACACGAAATACGTTCTGAGGAAACTATTTTGCAAATCGCAAATGTTACATGGCAACATATGAGCAGTGCTACTACTACTACTGCTATTACGTTGGTCCTTAACCTAACATGTCTCATTGTTAATACGTAGGTATTAATACGTTATTTTTATACATGGAGAAGTAGCTTGTTGCGTTTGTGTAATAATAAACACACACAGTTTTAGAATATGAACACATGAACACACACGGTTTTAGAATATTTCAGCGCGATACCATTTACCATTTGGTCAAAAGGCTACTTTAGACAAATTGAGATGTTTACCGTGTCTATGCGGTGCATGACTTGTGCCAGGGCTAGCATTGCTAAGTCGCTTGCATTAACTTTTACTAGTGATTTTAAATGGATTTCTCCAAATAGCATGACAAACTTTACCTGTCTAGTAGAATCTTCGCGACTGCGGCATCAGTGAGAAGCCCGACCTGTGCTTTTAGCGCACGCCAGCGTGTGATATCCACCCAAAATCACTCTGGTCTTGTTTCTATATTCTGCGGCCTTTCTCTTCTTATCATACACTTCGTATACATTTTTTCTCTTTCGACCCTCAATCATTTTCAAAGGAATGGCTGAAACCGTAACTCTGACATAATACACCAGAAAGTGAAAACTACATAGAGATAAGCATGTACGACGGCCTTACGTAAACATATCACCAGAATGATTGACACTTAGGTGGACCAATAGTATAGACTACCCACCCGGAAAAAGAAAATCCTCCGCTATACCTTTAAGGGAGTATCTTTTCAGATATGGATAGACAAGACTGTCTGTAATCTGGTGATCTCAGAACCATGATGGTGGGGCAATCCATGATCTAGCAATTTGAAAAAATATGTATGTGCTGTTTATGAAATAATATTATGCAACAACGACTGGTGCTAGTTTCATATTACTCCTCCATACCTCGTTGTATAGATAAGCCACTATGTTCATCTGAAAAGGTGAGTCTTGCAGTTTATTTTGATATATTGTAAGGAAACTAGGCGGTCTGATCGAAGGGGGAATTTGCATATCATAATTAATAATTATTCACACAGATTTGGATCAGACCGGTCTTACATGTTAATAAATCTCCCATTTAGGAAGGCTTATTTCAATTTTACCTATATGCATACATGTGTGTCTCTGCAATTAACCACAAGTTAATTGTTATTAATTGCCAGGACCACGTTTTACAAGACAGGCAAAATCAAATAGCTCAATTAATTTATAGGGTTTTTTTAGAAGACGAATTCTGTGGCCAGTAGAATTAGCCTTCCTACCTATAAAACATACCTTTTCAGGTATCTTCAGTTATGTAAAGCGTGTAGCTTTTGATCGGCACTTCAGGGACTTATATTATGAGCAGACAGTAAACCAGTCAGAAAGTATATTTGCATTTAATATATAAATATTCAATAAGGCAACTACTTAAGCATTTACTACGTTACAATGATACATGTATTTACAAACATTTAAACACAAACTAAGACGACGCAGAGCGTTTAGACAATGGATACTCGTAAGTTAAGTGAGTTGGAGAGAGAGAGTGAGAGAGCATGGAGAGAGAGAGGGTTATATTCACCTAAGACAGTCCAACTTTCTGAGACACACGAAAACACATTCTCAATGCTCTGAAACAGGGGTAACCCTAATTTACTTGCATGTGGAAAAGGGCCCTCATGTGTTGCTGTGTTCCTTGGACGTCCTGCGTGGTCTAGCCGCGTTTCAAGCGGCTGATCCTTTGTCCTCCGTGAGCGTGAGGCCCGCATGGTTTAGATGCGCGCTTGCACTGCTCTTTTGTTCCGTGGGGAGTCACGTGCGAGGCGCGAGTCTGTGAAACAGCGGTTGGAAGTCTTTGCGGTGAATTACCAAAGGAATAGTTCGACTCAGTTCATTTCACTTTGTGGAAGTAGAACGAGTTGAATACGAAGACATACTTTAGACTAGAAGGTAAAGAAAGGATCCAGGATCGGATCATGTGGGCCGACACGCGGACTACATTCTGAAGGTAGACAAGGACATGCTGGGGCGGGCGTCCGGAGCGAGAAGAGCGGCCGGGGCGTTTTGCACGGCCCGTCTCGGCGCGGGCATGTTTGGTCGCGTACGCGTGACTCCTTTGTTCCGCGGAGAGTCACGTGGCGTTCGTTGGCATTCAGCGCGAGTGTTTGAGAGGCTAGAGTCTTTGAGGTGACGTTACCCAATGAAGTAGTTCGGCAAAGTCTGCTTCCTTTCCTGGGAGTTGAACTTGGCAGTCCGCTTGAGGAAAAGATGAAACTTTTAGACGAACAAAGAAAAGATCCAGATTGGATCGGATCTCCAAGAGGAGATCACAAGTTTACATGTTGCTTGACATGATGCGTTTTCTGGAAGAGACCTCCACAGGGCGGAGTTCAACATTTATACTCCTTGAAGACACTCCACCTCATCCTGTGGCTGGACCAATGGGCATGTGTAGAAGTTTATGGCGGGAGCTCTTGGTTTATTGCTCTTTGTTTTCACAGAGCACGCACTCCTCTTGGGAGGGGCGGTGTTACAGGAGGCTTAAAGTAAAACAGTTTGATCTTCATTGGCGATAAAACATATTAAAAATACACTTCACTTTACATCTCTGTGCATATTCGGATAGCCCGTTCCATGAGCATTCTGGAGACATTAAGGAACGCTATGTTACCTTAACAGAATATACACTTATGTTTACAATGCATAAAGAAGTTATTTCTAATTTCTGTTTATGCTGCAACCAAACAAAGTTATTTCATTGTGACATGGGAAACACACATACATAGAAACACATTGAATATATTTGGTTAAATATCTTCAGAACACGAAAAGGAATGCCAACCTCTTTGCTCAAAAAGGTTTTGCACATTCCAAAGTCTTGTAACTTGATACTCACTGGAGTATCTGGATGAGTGTGTGTGTGGTTGGGGGGGGGGGGGGGGGGGGAAACGGTTGATTTGCCTGGCAAACCTTACAATATGTTATCCTTGGAGGCTACAGGCACTTCTCGACTTATTCAACTATGACTCAGCTGTGAGAAAATGAGCGAAATTACAGATTATTGCAACTTTGTTTTAGTTTAATTAGATTTTTCAAACCAAGATTACTCAGACCATTTTTGTTCTACAAGCAATCTAATTGTCATAGTCCGTCTGCACCAGTCTGTCTTTTCATCAGCACTACACTTCCCAGGATCCTCTTGTCGCCACACCTGAACTCACTCCCTCATCAGCCTCCTGTTCATCGTCTTGTTCATCTGTATCACCTGTTTTCACCTCATTATGTTTGATTCCTGCTTGTATTTAGTTTTCCCTCATTCAGTCAGTCTTGGTCGGTCGTTGTTGAATGTTACCCTGAGTTTGTGAGTGCCTGTCTTCGAATACCTGTGCCTGTTTTGAGTCTTCAGTAAAGTAATTGAATTGGAGCATTTGCCTCTTCTGTCTTCTTCTGCCTGCACTCCACAACAAACCGTGACAGAACGACCAACCAAAAGTAGTGGCAGCATGGGACGACTTCTCACCCCAGCTCTCATGCTCTTCAACATTTTCCAAGATGGTCAGGCGATAGAGGAGTATGTCGCCAAATTCCTGGAACTCTCTGATGGGGTAAGCTGGTCAGATGATATCTCCAAGACTGTCTTTTGGTTGGGCCTGGACGATCAGCTGTACCAGCAAGCCCCAGCAGCAGCGTTTCCAGGAACCCTTGCCGGTCACCTGGACCATGTGTTGTGGTTGAGTGGGTCAGCCTTCACTGTTGGTGAGGCTGAAGATGACCGCACCACTCAACCACACACACCCACCATCTTCACCTCACCAGCCATCATCGCCTTCCAGCCTGAGCCCTCTTCATCGCTGGTTCCGTCCAGCCCCGCCGAGCCTGAACCCTCCTCATCGCTGGTTCCGTCCAGCCCCGTCGAGACGTCCAGCCAGAGACCGTTCAGCCTGAGCCCGAGACCATGATCCCACCCAGCCTCCCTCTCCCGCCTCCTCTCATCAGTCTTCAGACCTCCTCATCTCCTCTGCCTTCTGTCAGCCCCGTCACTCACCCTCCAGAATTCTGTGGATTAGTGGGCTCGCTGTGGGGCTTCCAGTCCCCAGCATCATCCTGGACTGTGGATTCCTGGCTTCTGCCTACAGCTGCTTCGTCCAGGATTCCACATCGGCCCATCACTCCACTGTCTCACCCTTGGCTCTTACCTCCCTCAGCTCCACCGTGGTCCTTCAGTTCACCAGTTGCGCCAGGCTCCCTCGTCCCCCCGGATTTGCTTTGGTCTCTCGTCAACCTTCCCTCACCTCTGGACTTCTCTCCTCTGGCTTCACCTTGTCCCTTTGTTCCCCCGGCTCCCTTGGACTCCTCTCTCCCTTCTGCTCATCCTTTGTCCTCAGTCCCTCTGTCTTCACCGCGCCCTTCAGTAACCCCATCTACACTTTGGTCGCCTGAGCCTGCGGATTCACCCTGTCAATCTGAACCCTCCGCTCCACCGTGTCCTAGCAAACTTCCGTCTTCTCCCTGTCATCGGTTCCGCCTCTCTCTGTCATCGCCACCAAACCCCTTGCCCTTCAGCCTCTGTGGCTCCTCAATCCATCGGCTCCACCATGGGTCCGCCCTCAGCCTGCTCTGCCCTGGCCATGCCCTCAGCCTGCTCCACCCTGGCCATGCCCCGGTCAACCTTCAGGTCATCCTTCCTCCCTCCTCTGTTCTACGGCATGAGGCCACGCCTTCCGGGAGGGGGGAGTTCTGTCACAGTCCGTCTGCACCAGTCTGTCTTGTAATCAGCACTACACTTCCCAGGATCCTCTTGTCGCCACACCTGAACTCACTCCCTCATTAGCCTCCTGTTCATCGTCTTGTTCATCTGTATCACCTGTTTTTACCTCATTATGTTTGATTCCTGCTTGTATTTAGTTCTCCCTCATTCTGTCAGTCTTGGTCGGTTGTTGTTGAATGTTACCCTGTTAAATCTTATTCCACTGAGATGAAGGGAACCTTTTTTTTATTACTGTAAGTAAAAGTTGATTGGGGTCGTATAGACCCCATGATCCGATTGAGGGCTATGACGCTGAAATTTGATGTGATTTCAAAACCAGATTACTTCACAATTCTTTCTATTTTTGGCACCACAAATTTAGATGTTCATTGTTCTTGATATACTGTTATTTTCAAAGCAAGGTACGTCACAAAATAGAGAAGTATGGCAAGCAAGTGTTTAATACACTGTTCAGATGATGACTCTAACCTTGTGGCACCTACCCTTGAGGGGACCCTCGAGCAAGATTCATGCCAACGCATTCTGACACGATTCAATGAGTTCCTCAGCTACCATGATGATGGCGAATAAACAGAAACATTTTGCAATGGCCAAATAAGTTTGTGAATAAGGTATAATTATTTTGTTTTTCTTCTGTTTGGCATGTTCTGTTCAAATAGTTAAAAGATTTTTTTCATTCTCTGGCTCAACGGTTTGTGTCATTGAAGGCTAATTTCTGTGACAAAGCTACCACTTACAAAAGGTTATCATGTTGAAATATCATATAGAGATATGGACTAAAAAAAAATCAAGCTAGAATTTGCCACCTTGGGTGGTACTGATTAGTGAAAATTGTGGCCTGGGCTCATGGACTAATTTCACTGTACAGGATTATAGAGGCGATCGCAGTGATCAGAGAAGGGCTCATTCAGCCCATCGGGCGATTGTTTAAGCATGTATGGGTTCGAAAACGGCTATTTTTAACATGAAATGTTGCGCAATGCACCTTTAATAGGGCTGGGAAACGATTAATCGTGATTAATCGCGTCCAAAATAAAAGTTTGTGTTTACATAATATATATGTGTGTGGTGTGTCTCTGCGCATCTGGCGCGATCGGACAGTGGAGACATAAAAACATCCATCATTTTGTTCATACAGGACAACATTCAGTCTGCAAAGTGTTTACTTATATGTGTGTAGGTCTATACTCGCATTAAAACAATTTTAAAATCAAAACATATCCAACCCGTTTGAAACAGTCCGTGTGTTGTAACGTCTGCCCAGATGAAGAATAGGAAGACGGTGCAAACGAACTGGTAGTTCCACGAGTCCTTTTATAGTTGCTTTCTTTCAGTTAAGCACATGTCAAGAGATGTTAACAGGTTAAAGAAAACACTCTGTAAAACGCTACGAATCAAAGTGGAAGTAAATGCATTTTAATAAAACAAACCCGCGATAGATCGGTTACCTTCCTCTTTGCGCAAGCATTCTCACTGAGTGCGCGCTCGCATAACATCACGCATACAACGAACACCATAGAAGAAGTCATCTTAAAGGCATATCAACATGTCATGAACACTACTGAACACTAGGTGGCCGTTACAGAGTTCCATCTTTTGGACATTCATCATACCGCATTGGTTTTCATTTCTTGTCCTCAAAACAGAGCACTAATCTGTTTATTTTTAAGTGTTTGTAGTATTATTTTATCCGGAATTGTTTATAATTCTGATGAGAATACAGTAAGGTTTAATTAAAATTAAGGAAAACAAATATATTGATCTTAGGGGTGTAACGGTACACAAAAATCACGGTTCGGTACGTACCTCGGTTTTAAAGTCACGGTTCGGTACATTTTCGATACAGCAAAAAGAAAGAAATGCCAGAGAAATGTCCTATTTGTTTAAAGAAAAAATATTTTTAAATAAATGTGAGTTTTCCTAGATCTTGAAACTTTCAGGTTTATAAATGGGGGTCATCTTTGAAGGATGAACAAATAATGTTTTGTTCATCACATTTAAAATAACATTTAAATATATATTTATTTATATAATATTTGAATTTTGAATTGCTGGAAAAAGATGTGTGAAGTACTTGAAAGCATTTCACCATTCCAGCCAAACTGGTTCCAGTTAGTGTTACTATATTAAATCCATGGTGAATGTTGCTGGTCTGTGGACGTAAAGTATGTAAGGGTTAATGCCCGACGAGGTGTCCGTTGTCAGGTTTTAATGGACGACGGCGAAGCGTAAACCGGCCGACGCGCAGCGGAGGACGGTTGCCTCCGCCGAAGTCCATTAAAACCTGACAACGGACACCTCGGAGGGCATTAACCCGCTTATACCATGGTCACTTGCCAAATAAAACATTTTTAAAACATTGGTTTATATTTTAATTAGGCTAAATCTTGTTTTTACAAATAATAACTTGCCTTGCCTGACTGTTTAGCAACTGGAGATATTTATAGTCCGCTTAGCTCGTATCCCTTCAGGTTCACAAATGCATTTTTTTTTTTATGAAACACAAAGGTAGGCATAGTTTTTTTTTTTTATTACACATAAAACAATTAATCAAACAACAATAAAAAAACAATTAGCTCTGAGCTCCAGCGATTTGCGCTTAATGTTATAGAGGGCAATAAATTAATCAGATCAAAGAGAGGGTCATTTGCCTCAGGCTCCTTAGGCTTGAAACGCTATAACGTTGAGCCTTCTCCTGCCTTGGTTGTCTGGACAGCTGCGTAAAACTCCCGCAGGGTCTCATTCAGGGGTGCGCGTTTCCCGAAAGCATCATTAGCCAACTATGGTCGCAAGTTCCGTCGTTACCAATAGAGTTCAATGGAGCAGAGCAGCAGCGGTGTAATTTTCTCCGTTTTATTTAGCTACATTTTTTCTTTCTTCAGCAGCATACCAGTCGTCAAAGTTGCCATATTCTCCATAAATGTTAAAAGAAATAGCACGAAGTCGCTCATTGTTGTATTAGGCTATAATATCTAACGTTAGATGATAGAGCATGTGACTGCCTGTTGCTATGGTTACTCACAGCCGTTGTAGGCAGCGCATTTATTTATTAATTTCGAATGGTAAACAGGCAGTTTCGCTAGAACTACTTTACTAGGTGTCCTCTATCACTTTTTAACGGACAACCTGCAGCCAATCAGAATCGAGTATTCACCCAGACCATGGTATAATACTAGTTTATTCACGGCACAATGTTTCTCCTGGTTTCCATGACAGCGCTGTTTGATCTAATAGAGATCTACGGTTAATAACGGAGAAATGTGAATGCATCTCAGTAGTTATCGCAGCGATGTTATTACCTCAGTGGCGAATTCAAATGTTTTCTTTACAGGATCTCTTAGCGCGGTGTGATAACAGTGTTGCTTGATCGAGATCGGCTCGCGCTGCACAGATGTTACTGGTCCGAACTGATAAACGATCCGTGAAGCACATAATCCGTGAAGCACATAATGAGTAGCGCAGTTTCGTTCTGCTTTCATTGCATTTGCCATTTGATGTTGCGCAACGATATGTTGGCCGCGTCAGCGCGAATTTTGCTGGCAGGAAAAATGGTCCAAACAGTCGTTCGGTTTGTATGCGTACCGAACCGGAAGCCTCGAACCGAAACGGTTCAATACGAATACATGTCAAAATAGCAAATTAACTTTAAATTCATTCAGGCAAAATTACCAAACATATCTCAAAATCTTTTTATTAGTTTAATTAATGAACTAATTATATGAAACTATTATCAGTGCACTATAACTAAACTGATTCTATGCCTTTATTAATAAAATGAATTAAAAACATACAAGGCTTAAGACATTTACAAAAATAGCCCCACCCCCACCCGCCACCAACGACCACCCCACTGTCACCTTTTTACGCTGAGGAGTTTGCAGGTCTGTAATGACACGTCCAATTCGCGAACTAATGACTCGTTTGAACCGATTCACTTTTGAATGGTTAAAACAACTGATCTATCCAACACTGAACTCAAGAGACATCAATCGGAAACGCTTTACAATAAGGTTCCATTTATTAAAGTCTAGTTAACTACATTAGTAAAAACTACATTAGTAATAGTAGTTTTTATACATTTTAACTCCATGACAAAACCACCCCAGTCTTTCTAGAATGATTCATTCTTTCCAAATAGAGCTATTTAAGTCATCTGGAGAAATTGTTTTTTTTATCGCAATATATACCGTGGAAAAATAAAATATCGCAAATGCCTTTTTTACCAATATCGTGCAGCCCTAGTAGTAATAGTTATCAGTGTATGACACGTTTTGGTAATAAAATAAAATGTCTTGGAGATCAGATTTGCATAATCTTCCTTGTTCACTAATGCTGGCTACTTGACAAATGTTAATTAAGGTTGTGTATCGGTTAGGTTTTATTCGATACAATTCCTACTTGGTATTTTTTTTAACTGTTCCGGTGCTTAAATGGTTCTTGAAACGGTACTTAAGAAACAAAACCGCACACACTTTGTCAAAAAATAATACCCTTTTATTTAGAGGGCCAAACAGGACACAATATTAACTTAAATCTTTAAATAATATAAATACAAGTAGCAAAAATTCGCATTTACATAATCAAATCAAGTAAAACAATATTGTATCAATGGTAATGCTTCCTTTTACAGTCCAGTTACCCATGTAAATACTATGTACTTATTTTAGTAACTACAATTACTGGGTAATAACTAGTACTAACCCTGAACCTACCCCTAAACCTACCCCTGTTCCATGTACTTACCTTATATTAGCAGTACTTTCTAGATAAGTACACTGTAAATACCCTGTAAGTACTGTACTGTAAAAGGAAGCGTTACCAACAATTTAATAATGCTGGAGATTTAATAGAGATTACTACCAGGGTAATCTAATATCGACATGGCTACAGGTTCCCATGTTTTGTCTCCTTGAACCAGTCATGTTAGACTGCATTTGCACTGCAGGTCTTGATGCCCAAATCCAATTTTCTTACTATATCCGTTTTTTTTGACACCCCGCTTGCATCATCTTTTGAAAGTGACCCGTATCCGATTTTTGCATTTATACTATACACTGCTGAAACTACCAAATATAGACGTTCTGACCCGGAAAGGGGAGTAAGCGGGAAAAAAACGCATGTTGTGCTGCCAGTCTATGGTCAATCAACAGAACTTTTTTCCCCTCCTCTTTCATTGAAGTCACAGGTGTGGAAGTTTTTTGGATTTCCAGTGAGTAACGTTGACAACATTCGCGCTTCAAAAAAGCCACAGTTTGCAGACATCCCAAGCCTCGTGGAAGTTCCAGGAGTTTCCCGCATATTGATAGCGGCTCCCTGATGCACGTGAATTAGTTAAAATCTCCCGGAATCTAGAGTGAGCGTGCATGCGAGACAGAAAAAACTGTGCTCCAAAATGTATTGCGCACACAGCAGAGAGTGAGAGACCTTGCGTGTGTGCCTCATGAAGCACATGTAAGACAGAGACCATCGTGATTGGCAGATTGATCAAAATCGAGAATCGAACTGTGACCTTAGAATCAAAAATGTAATCGAATCGAGGATTTGGAGAATTGTGACACCCCTAGAACAGACTGTGCTTCAAACCGTAGTGCGCGCATGGCAGAGAGGGAGAGAGCGAGAGACTTTGTGTGTGTGCGCCTCATGACACAGAGACTCAGGCACCGAAATTTTCGTTCTTATTCGGTCTGGTTCCTACCGTTTACGTGAGAACCGGTTCCCCATTGGCACCGCGTTTCGGTACCCAACCCTAATCATAATTAATAATGTCAGACTGAGCTGTAACCTATTAAGATCCATCTGTGTCTGGTACATTTATTTACTCCCCTCCCTTCCATCACTCCACATATTTTGAGCAGTAAGAATAATCAATCAGTACTTTTTATTTTTAATACTTAAGTATTAAAAATGCACTGATTTCAGTATTGGGCCCGAAACTGCACTCGTACACATTGAAATGCTCCTATACCAGGGGTGTCCAAACTAGAGGTCGACCGATATTGGATTTTACCGATAACGATAGCTAGGTTGGGCTGTACTTGCCGATAACCAATTAATTAACCGATAGTTTTTAAAATTGATACTGGATAAAAACAAACATAACACTCCAAGTAAAAGTGCTGAACTTTATTATACTATATATGAACTATATATTACACTGTGCTTTCCCTGGCGATACCTCAGTAAAATACTCCCACACTGGTACTTTCTTCAAAGCATTTACCATCTGAAAATAATTTAAACATTAAAATATGTCAAATGTGTGTTTCTTTAGCTATAACAGGTTGCATGTCCAATTTGTTAACAATGATTTATTAGCTAGTTTACATGAACTATGTGCATTATGCAATATAAATGTTTACAGCATTAATATTTGAGCAATACAATTTCACCTTGATCATTCATGTTAGTTCATAGAGTTTTAACTATGGTTAACAAATAAAAACCTTAATTTAAAAATGTAGTATGTTAATTAACAAACAATGAACAGCAGTTATTAACCTTAGTTAATGTTAACCTTAGTTAATACCCTTGATCTGCCATTCCAAACGTGGATGTCCTTTTCACTAATAAACAAACATTATGTTGTTTTGATTGATACTGTGAAGCTGCTTTGATACACTCTGTGTTGTGAAAAGCGCTATATAAATATACTTGACTTGACTAATGTTACATTTGGAATTTTATTGTGAGTGTTATTTCTTAAAGATGGCCAACTTTAAACATCTACAAAGCCAGAGCATTGAAATTACATAAATATTACATGTATAGTCTCACACATTTGCTTCTATTTTGTAGAACTTAATGAATATTTAATAAAAATCAATATGTATTAAAGTGATGGTGAAAAAAGAACCAAAATCGAATGCTTCTCTGATTCGTTTGTTTTTGTCGGCTGTATGAACATATCAGTTTGCTATCAGACGTCTCTAGCTTATATGCAACGTCGCTGCATAATGAATGCATCAAAGTGACCAGCTGGATATAAACTAATGCAAATAGATGGTAACAATTTGTGACATTAGGTGTATTTGTGTCAGTGTTTTAACCGCTTGAGGTACTACTAATGTGCGTCCTCTCAGCCACTCTCGAAGGCAAACAAACATACTGTTGTGCGGTTCTTTCTCTACTAATGCAGCATTTAGTCAACCAATTCATCAGTTTATAATGATATGACAAAATTCCCTGTGTACATACCTTTTCGCTGTCCGTGCTTTAGCACGCGCATCAGCGATCTCCACTCTCCACACAGCGCGCGCTCTCAGTGCAGCGCGCAGTGTCACGTGTCAAAATAAACAACACAAGGCATCAGTTGATAGTTTTTATGACACCTCTAGAGGCCGCTCTTGTACTGCATGATGCCAGCAGACCCTTCTCAGCTCTCTCGTACTGTGTAATGAATGACAGCGCGCACTTCTCAGCCGCCCCAGCAACGGACGAAACCAGGAAATAACTATCGGTGCGGATTTTTGCCAAAAACGATAGTTCCACCAATCAACTATCGGTGCCGATTAATCGGCAAATCCGATGAATCGGTTGACCTCTAGTCCAAACTTGGTTCTGGAGGGCCTCTGTCCTTAAGAGTTAAGCTCCGACTTGCCTCAACACACTTTCCTGAAAATTTCTAGTATGCCTAATAAGACCTTGATTAGCTACCTCAGGTGTGTTTAAAGGGGTCATAACATGAGAAACCAAAGTGACGTACCAGTCGTTTGCATATGACCGCCTCCAGCGCGAGACAACTACGCCTCATTTCGCATCATCGCATGCGTTGTCGTGCAGCGAGTGGGTCTGCTTACAAGATGACTGTGATGCCGCGCAGATGTGCTGTTGCTGCTGTAGACAAACAACATGTTTGAATACGCTGACGAATGATCCAGACATCAGGGAAAGCAGTCGGATGCCGTTTATTCAATGCATCATATGCAGCGCGCCACAGCTTTATTTGAACGGTGAGTGAGATGAGTGTGACAGGGCATGTTACTGAAAGAACGAGCAGAGAGCGAGCAAGTCTCGCCGTACGCGCGCCTTCAATCTCTCTCTCTCTCTCTCTCTCTCTCTCTCTCTCTCTCTCTCTCTCTCTCTCTCTCTCTCTCTCTCCCCCTCTCCCTCCCTCCCTCCCTCCATCGCGCATATGCATCAAAATCAATTGAGAATTGACACGATGGTAAAAGATTGGAAGACCGAAGTTTCACGTGGTGGAGCATTGTGTAGTCTACATGTGATACAAAATGAAAAAATTATTAATTTATGCATAAGCAGCACTGACGTTAGCCAGTCATAACAGTATAGGTGTTAACACTGAAGTCTTAAAGGGGAAACACCCCAAAACAGACTGTTTGAATCAGAGGTGGGAAACAGGATGGGAAAATGTCATAAATCACTACACTTTTTTATTTATTTTTTTGTACAAAAAACTATAGTAATACTCTAATTGCACCTAAGGGAACATAATAAAACAAAACAAAAAACCATGTCATGACCCCTTTAATTGGGGTTGGAGCTAAACTCTCCAGGACAGTGGCCCACCAGGAGCAGGAATGAACAGCCCTGTCCTATACCAACAACCGATATCACGCAGCGTGTACAGTGCTTGTGACAAAGAAAAACTCACATCAGAGCGAACAGAACAGATATATCAGAGAAGGATGTCTTTGAAGTAAATATATAAATATAAGTTCTCCCCCTCTACACTAAAATCACAAAATATAAAATAATAAGAGCAGTTTTGGAGACCCCTACCCCCTCCTCTCCCCCTCTACACTATCCACAGCTTTAGACAGCCTTTTTGAGATTTGAGGTGTGAACCAGTGCTGAGAGTGCTGAAACTGGGGGGCTTCATGAAACTTTAAAGGAGAACTCCGGCGAACAATGAACCTTTGGTCTAATAAAACATCGGTACCTCGTTAATCGTTCTCTGAGGATTGTTTTCATGATAATCGAATGTAAAGAGTTTTATCTCTAAAAACTGTTTAGCGTATAATGCTAGTACTGGGGGCATTGACCAACTAAAATGAAATCGCTAGTTTATACCACTAACAAGGCTTAAAATAGCCCCGCATTAACGCAGGAACATAACAAGGCTCCATACATGCAAAACGAAGCATTGACAACTTTGTAAGTGTACAGACCGTTTATTAAGAACATAAGTTATAAAGACCGTTTACTTCGTGTATACATTCAGAAGCCATCTTAGGAAATAGTCTCGATAAGTCGATCCCCGAACGTCGTTCATACAGTTCAGAAGTTCGTTGAACTTTATACAGTTCAGCTCACTCATCACGACGTTCGGGGATCGACTTATCGAGACTATTTCCTAAGATGGCTTCTGAATGTATACACGAAGTAAACGGTCTTCATAACTTATGTTCTTATTAAACGGTCTGTACACTTACAAAGTTGTCAATGCTTCGTTTTGCATGTATGGAGCCTTGTTATGTTCCTGCGTTAATGCGGGGCTATTTTAAGCCTTGTTAGTGGTATAAACTAGCGATTTCGTTTCAGTTGGTCAGTGCCCCCAGTACTAGCATTATACGCTAAACAGTTTTTAGAGATAAAACTCTTTACACTCGATTATCATGAAAACAATCGTCAGAGAACGATTAACGAGGTTCCGATGTTTTATTAGAACAAAGGTTTATTGTTCGCCGGAGTTCTCCTTTAAGGGGGCTTTTACACTAGCACTTTTGGTCCGCACCCGGGTTCAAATGATTCAGTTCATTTGGATGATGTGCGTTCGGTTCATTTGGATGATGTGAATGCTGTCTTCAGAACTAGGGTGCGCACCCGCGAACCGTACTTGAGTCTACTTAAAATGGTTGGACTGGGGTACAGTCCATGTGAACGCGCTGCTGATATGAATGAACGCAATTGCGAATTGCAATTATCACCAAACTGCGGAAGTGAACCACTATTGATGACAAATATGCGGTCGATAAGACAGTCGTCAGTGCGTGTGTGTGTATACACTTACCTTGACAAAAAGGGGGATTGACACACTGCAAGCAGAGAGATGGTTTATGCTTGCCTTTGGAAAATTTGCATTTGGTGGACAGCCAGCTGTCTTTTTAGTAAGATTTTAGAAAGATTTTAGTACTTTTGCCACAGACGGGCGCAAGTGTGTTTCAGTTTCTTTTCTTTGAAAACAAAACCAATGGTTAAAAAAGAACAAATGTGAAGCAATTCTATCTATTTTGACACCTTTTTATTCATGTCGGCACCGGTTACCAAGCAACATTACGCGCCAGCTGCAGGTTGATGACGATGATGATTGAGTCCATCGGGGCATTGAGAAGGGGGGAGTGATTGAAAATACAAAAAATAAAACATTTATATATAATATTATAGTTTAAGTGCTGAAAAAGCATGCACTGCTCTGTCCAAACTAATATTGGTCCAAACTAATAAACGGTCCGTGAAGCATATATGAGTAGTGTTTCGTTCCACTTTCATTTTGTTTGCATTCGCTGCTTGGTAATGAGTCGATAGATCACTTATTGCTCAGACGCACATTGCAGGTTGTGATATTTGTCTCCGTCTCCTTCCCACAGACGTTTTTTTTGCGCAATATTTTTGTTACGGGTTCATTGACACGCCCCTTCCACGCTTAACCATGTGTTTAACGTGTGGCAAATTTCCTGGTCGCACATGGATTTAAAAATTCAGTCACACACTCAAAGTTGGTCGCAGTCTGGAGCCCTGCAAAATAAAGTGAAACTGAATTTGAAAGCGTACACTTACAGTGATGCCTAGAATCACTTTGATCATGTAATGCAGTGAAGTGCAAGATGTGCAGTGCCAAACAATCATAGACATAACATTATGAAGAGAACAAGATTGTAATAGAATGTTGTAAATTCTCTGTGCTTTAGTTTTTCAGTGCAAAGGAAGACAACATCCACAACAATAGTTATACCTCAGACCAGCACAGTCAAGTTCATGTGTCCATTGTCTGTCTGTCTATCTATCTATCTATCTATCTATCTATCTATCTATCTATCTATCTATCTATCTATCTATCTATCTATCTATCTATCTATCTATCTATCTATCTATCTATCTATCTATCTATCTATCTATCTATCTATCTATCTATCTATCTATCTATCTATCTATATGTCTGTCTGTCTGTCTGTCTGTCTGTCTGTCTGTCTGTCTGTCTGTCTGTGTAAACGGCCCCTTAGATCGCTTTCTTATTAACAATAGGAGAGCGCGGGACTAGCTTTCGCGTGGTACATTCGCAAGGTCTCTTTCACTCCCTCTCTGCCATGCACGCGCTATGTATGTTATGCACGGATTCCAGGAGATTTTAACTAATTTGCGGCCATCAGGGAGACGCTATCAATATGCGGGAGACTCCCGGAACTTCCGACGCGATATGACAATCACATCACCTCAGATCTGAGCCTATTCATCAAGCCAATGCGCCGAAATCTATCGCAAATCAAAGTGAAAGTAAGTCGCAGACGCTTAACACTACCATCTTCATTAAAAGTAAAGAAATGTAATTATCTTACCAGGCCTGCTGCCGCTCTCCCTTATTGCTGTCTTTGCTGATTTTGAAATTAGCCGATCAATAAAATGCAGCTCATACTGTATCTGTTGCTTTCGGTGACGTGCACTTCATTAAATCTGTATATAGCGCGGGAATTGAAGATCGGATTTATATCTGTTTTGCAAAAACACATTTATGTGACCAGGTGTAAATGGAATCGTTTTGATGATATAAGATAGCTATCCGATCGATCTGAGAAAACGCATGAAGTGGCCAGGTGTAAACAGCCCCTAAATGTTTATTGTAGTAATGTTAGATGTCCCTCTAGTGGGCCGAACGTGTAACAACAACCAAAGGCTATAGTGGCATTGACGATCCATAGGAATGTGTTATGTCGTAAATATTAATAATAGGATCAATTTGAGCATTTAATATTCAAATATTATTCGAATATTACATAAAATAAGGAATGGAATTCGAATAGTATTATAGAGGAAGATTGACAGCCCTACTATCTATCTATCTATCTATCTATCTATCTATCTATCTATCTATCTATCTATCTATCTATCTATCTATCTATCTATCTATCTATCTATCTATCTATCTATCTATCTATCTATCTGTCTATCTGTCTATCTATCTATCTATCTATCTATCTATCTATCTATCTATCTATCTATCTATCTATCTATAAATTACAGGAACGTCTGTCTGTCTGTCTGTGTGTGTCTGTTAATCGCATATCTCTCAAACCGTTAGTCCGATGGATCTCAAACTTAACAAGTGTCTTGCTACGGGCACGATTAAGTGCAGTGCCGAGTTTGACGTTGTTTGGATTAGAAATGCAAAAGATATCACTAAATATATCGCTAAAAGAAGCACACATTGGCTTTTGCCGCTCTAGCCGCTGGCCCCTACCCCTCTCACACTTCAAACTTAAGCCCCTTTTCCACCAAAGCATTTTGAGAGCCGGTTCGGAGTCGGTGCCTGCGCGCAAACCAGTTCTTTGTGTTTCGACAGCCAAAGAACCGGTTCTCGGCCAGGAGAACTGGTTCCAAAGCGGCACCAACTCTTTGCTGGACTAGAACCGTTCTTTTACCACGTCATGCTTACGTCGGGGGCTGGGGCAGGTTTAGATGTGTTCTAAACATCTTTTCTGACCATAATAAAGGATCGCAAAGCCAGGAGAAACATTTGCAGAAACACGATGGAGTGTGCCTTTGTAATCGTTATGCTTGAAGTTAACACAAGCGTTTCTATTTTTGTCATTTTTTTATTGAAGACATAAGCAAAGAAGAAAGTCACAATATACAACAAATAAGGCCCGATTCACATATCGCGTCTAAAAACGCGTAGATAACGCTAGGCGTGTGCGGTTTTACTTAGCAACGACAGACGCCACCGGAGCGCAACCGCCCTAGCGCTTCTTTGAAAAAGGGATAAAAACGCACACGCCTAGCGTTATCTACGCGTTTTTAGACGCGATATGTGAATCGGGCCTTATCCTTTTTTCAAAGAAGCGCTAGGGCGGTTGCGCTCCGGTGGCGTCTGTCGTTGCTAAGTAACCATCAGCCGCACTCTCTGTAGACCTACCTACGTGACCTACGGTGCGCTTGCGGCATTCTGAAAAGTTGAGATGTTTTTATCTCGATGCGGCGCGGACGCGCCTGGAAAAAACGAGCGCGTCGCACCGCGACCGCGTCGCTTCCATTATGAGCGCGCATACCGCGCGCCTCCATTTATACCTCAGACCACCAAAATAATGAACATGAGCGCGCAAAAGACGCGATATGTGAACGGGCCCTAAATGGAAAGAAAAAAAGACACAAGACAGGGGTATATAACTTATCAGAAAAGATTACATACCAAACGAAAAGACTTACATATTTCAATTGTTTATAAAGGAGCCCTCTGGCATAAAAAAAATCAAATCATACACCATATTACATACCAGATGGAGGCAGTATACCTCCAGAAATACCTCCGCGGCTGTGCGCCACTCTCATGTCTTCAAACAACACGGGCGAGCGCTGTGTTGCTCTGTCTCCCTCGCGCATATTAATCAAATCAATTGACACGATAGTAAAAGGTTGGAAGACCGCAATTTCACGTGGATCATTTGGAGATTTTTAGATATTAGAGACTAAATGAACAACATCTCAATACTAAATTATAAAGGCCGTCTCATAGACAAGCCGGTGCATTTCGATGATATGGGAAAATTAAAGCCCAGGCTATTATTTCTAGTTTTATGGTATTCGTTTTGTTCATATTACATTTTTATCATTAGGATGAATTAATTTGACAGACAGCATTCCCTGATGTGGACCAAGCTAGTGCCTTTCAGAGCTGCCAGCTCTCACCAATTCACCGTGAGACACACAATTGACACTTTTCACACCCTCTCACGCCAAACATCAATTTTGTCATGCACAGAAAAGGACACGGAGACCAATCTCAGCTCTCAGATTCTGTTAATTTTATTACGCAATTCAAACAATAAATACAGTTTTGGTGCTTGTAAATGTTACACGACAGATCCCTAGCGCACGTGAAACGATAATCTCTACTAGCTAATGGTAAAAGAACACGAACACTGTTGAAAGATACGTTATGTTACAACTTACCAAAATGTATTCCTCATGCATAATATCGACCAATCATTTTTTTTTAACTCTTCCCGGAACTGAAATGTAGTAGTGGGCTGCATTTTCCACACGACTGACATATCAGGTTCAAGTACACACAAGCTGTGCGAGTTACTCATCTATTGCAGTTTGGCTGATGGTTATGTTGCCCGCCCGCATACCGCCTCCCATGGCCGAAACTGGTATTACGTCATCTGCCGTGCCAGGGCTAGTAATTTAGCATGCTAATTCAGGTTAATATCTCAGCTGCACTATAACTTGTCATTTTCTTAATGACATCAACCTTATTTCTTCTCATTCTTTTGATGCATATAGCTCATTTTTGGGATATTTTAACCTCAATTTTTACAGAGGGCACCTTTTAAAGCCTTCTTGGTACACGAGTTAGAAATAATACCAAAATATAATGTTGTACTTGCAAGCGTTTCTAGCTAAGACGTATGGCGACGTACACAGTGACGTAACGACGTCGTTCCCTGGGCGCTCTAGTCAGTGGAAAACCAAATAGGTTCTGAAGCGGTTCGCAAGTTGAACCAACTCCGAACCAACTTTGAACCAGCACCAGTTCCGAACCAGTTCTTTTTTTTTTGGTGGAAAAGGGGTATGAGTGAGCACAGCGCAGGACCAGAGACAGAGGGACGAAGGAAGCAGATTTGCTCCCTGAATCATCGCGCTTATTCATTTGAGCACTCAAACGCACCAAACCAACAATTGCTAAAAACACATGGGTGTTATTTTGCACGGGCATTTTGCACTAGTCTGATTAATCTCAAATATAAGACACATTTGATTGAGTTAAATGACCAGCTAGCAAAACACTGCAGTTTACGGACCATTCATTAATTTTGAGCTCAAATGCATTATTGACTCATTGGCATTAATAATGTAGCACTTTTATTTTTTCCTCTTTTTTTTTTTACAGTAAACTTGTTTTATTTAAAATTTCTCGTTATGGCTTCGAAAACATGCAGTAATGACTAATCACTTTCTATCATGAAAAATAAAATGATGTGCAGTGCCAATGTACATGCCATGTATAGCATTATAATGAGAACAGGATTGTGATAGAATGTTGTAAATTCTGTGCTTTAGTTGCCAAACTAGCACACCCGAGTTCACATGTGCATAATCATCCTTTTGTGCAGATGCTAGTGGTAATGTTATGTAGGAGTGTGCACGAATATTAAAATTTTCGAATATTTGATCTCCAATTATTATTCAAAAAATAAAATGCTATTCGCATTTTACTATGTTGCTTTGCTCGCCCTTAAATGCAGCGAATCCATGATAAATCCCAAGCACTAACTCGCAATTATAATTAAATAAACTGTGGAGTGGCGCTGTGGAGTGTGTTAACAAGTTGTGTGTATTTGATCACATAATGTTGTTGTCTGCCTCACAAAGTTTGAAATTACTATCTTACCTAATAATCTTACAAAATGGAATTACTTTTGCATCCTGAAAGCATTCACAGTGCTTCACCTTTTTCACGTTATTTTACAGCCTTATTCCTAAATGGATTAAATTCATTATTTTCCTTAAAAAATCACATTTACATACACATTCACATCCTTTACAATGACACTCAAAATTGAGCTCAGGTGCATCCTCTTTCCACTGATCGTTCTTGATGTTTCTACAACTTGAGTCCACCTGTGGTAGATTCAGTTGATTTGGACATGATTTGGAAAGGTACACACCTGTCTATATAAGGTCCCACAGTTAACAGTGCATGTCAGAGCACAAACCAAGCCACAAAGTCTGTAGACCTCCGAAACAGGATTGTATCGAGATTCGAGGCACAGATCCTGGTGAGGGTACAGAAAAATGCCTGCAGCATTGAAGGTCCCAATGAGCACAGCAAGCATCATGTCTGGAGGAAACCAGGCACACTCATCAACTGGCCAATACCATCCCTAC
The DNA here is from genome assembly GCA_038021265.1 of Cyprinella venusta. Lineage (NCBI taxonomy): Eukaryota > Metazoa > Chordata > Actinopteri > Cypriniformes > Leuciscidae > Cyprinella > Cyprinella venusta. The sequence continues at coordinate 23,391,279 of CM075880.1, forward strand.
AGTGAAGCATGGTGGTGGCAGCATCGTGCTGTGAGGATGTTTTTCAGTTAGAGGAACTGGAAGACTAGTCAGGATTGAGGGAAAATGAATGCAGCAATGTACAGAGACATCCTTGATGAAAACCTGCTCCATAGCGCTCTGAACCTTAGACTGGGGCAACGGATTGTCTTCCAACTGGACAACGACCTTAAGAACACAGCCAAGATAACAAAGGAGTGAATGTCCTTGAGTGGCCCAGTTAACCTGACTGAACGTCTCTGGAGAATTCTGACCATTCAATTCTGAGACCATCCAACCAGATGCAACATTGAGTTTGTAGCATCAAACTCAGACATGAGGCTGTAATTGATGCCAAAGTTGCTTCAACATATTGAGCAAAGGCTGTGAATACTTGTGGACATGTTTTTTTGTTTGTTTGTTTTTGTTTTTTTTTAATAAATTTGCAAAGATTTCAAACAAACTACTTTCATGTTGTCATTATGGAGTGTTGTTTGTAAAATTGAGGAAGATAATGAATTTAATCACTTTTGGAATAAGGCTGTAACAAGAAATTGTGGAAAAAGTGAAGTGCTGTGAATGTTTTCCGGATGCACTGTAGATTCATGTTTTTTTTTATTTGTCAACATTTATTTTTCATTAATATCAATCTATTCAACATGACCCAAGGAATCTGCTGAGACCAAGGTTATTTTCTGGAAAAAAAATAAAATAAAAAAAGGGATATGAGCAAAAATATAATTTTCACATCTCAAAACCCGTAGGTTGTGCTGTTCCCAACTTTCCCATGTACCCTCAGAGCTGATGTATTTAGTAGTCTAATTTTTGCTTTCAAAGAGCACCAGACTGATTGTATTTAACTTCATCTTTAAAATGAAGTTAAATGCAATGCATTGTACTGCATTTTCTTCCTGGGGGTTATATTCTCAGCCACCCCATAGAGGAAAAAGTCCACCTCATAGTCTCGCAAAATCCTGCGGGAAATTCTGATGCGATTTGCTTAGCAATGTTCTGATGATGATGAGCAGGGCTTGAATATCGTTTTGGAAAATAGGAGGGGAATTCCCACCTAAATGTTTGCTTCCTCATTGTATTTGGGTGATTCCACAGTTTAGGCCTAACTGCAAGGACAACAGTCTGCAAAATTCAATCTTCATGCAGAAAGCCATTGTCCTCAGGTTAACATCCTGAGACAACCTGGGATACAGCTGTGTGAAAGGCAGGATAAATCTGGCAATGTTAAACTTGTAAACTTTGATCAAAGTTGAGTTGATGTAAAATTTAACGTGTGTAACGTGGACGGAAAAACAGTGTAAGTTCAAGCAGAAAGTGTACTTAATGTAATTCAGTTTAATAAAATTCTGTTTGAATCCAAGTTCATGTTTTGCTTTGTTCCTAGTTTGGTATAGTTATGAGTCATGCGTTGTGCATTTTTCACAAAACTGCAATATGACTTCCATGCAGGCAGGGTGGCCATCTAACATGATCTGTTCTATAAACTTAAAATTGCATTTTTGAGTCTGGTATGTTCATAAATTTAAAGCCAGTAAAATTACTAACAAATACCACAGGTATATTTTTCAAATTTATTTGCCAAATGTAGAAGACAAAGGAACTCCTAAGCGTGCAAAGTTATAACGTGTGTAACGTGGACGGGAAAAAAAAAACAATCCTGCAAGATTGCCTCCAACACTTTTTATTAGGCATGGTGTGCTAAATATGATTAGGAGAAATTAAACACAAAACTATCGGCTCATTGTACAGTAACATCCACTTTTGGTATGGCGCAATGTCTAAAAATTGATTTATTTTTCTAACATTTAAACTCAAACTACATTATTAGATTACTCTTTGACGTTATGAATATGCATAAAATGACAGCTTAATGATTTTTATATATTTTTGTGCATTTATTTAAAGACAGCATGTACCATTTTGTTCACAGGTGTATTTAATTGTCTTTAATGTCTTTTTTGTCTTTATTGACAATTAATATTGGCAATATTAACTTTTTCAGCACATGTAGTCAGAATTACCGAAATAATAATAATAATAATAATACAACAAATAGGGAGATTATGTTTTATTTATTGTAAGGTTTGTTAAAGGTGTGCTTGGAAGAAGAGGTTAGTTCGTTTGCACATTAAACATTTGAAAACAAAATAAAGTAATGATGCAATCCTTACCTTAGTAGCAGAGTCTAGCAGAATTAAACGGATGTAAAATTATTATTTTGTGACATTTTATTGACATTTTTTTTTACCACAAGCTAATGTTTAAACTAGCTTAATGTGTGCCGTCAGTGCGGAAAATCTGCGCGTGTGCCTTACATGCCCGTTCACTGTTGTTTAACAACCTGCGCTTGACGCCGACAGATTATTCTAATGGCATTTGTGATATTGTGTTAACGCACTATTAACGTGTTAACTTGGACAGCCTACGCTATATTCTTACTGACATTTTGACAGAAAATAAAATCATCATCATCATCATCAAAAAAAAAGTCATTGACGATGTTGACTTTCATGAAAAGCTCATTGATTCAAAATACGTGGAAAATAACGTTCGAAGTTGGATAGCCTGAACATTTCTGTCCAATTTACGAACATGAAGTGCATAGTCTGTCAAAATGAATACAACCACCATTTATGCATGATCTTTATGAACACGACGATGCTTTCGGTCCGAAACCATGCACTTGATATCGACTTGATCACTCTTTTATCCTTTCTCACCACAATGATCCTATTTAATGTTTACTTAACCAAAGTTTACCACGTTCGTATCATTTTAATGTTCGTAACCTTTTGGACAGAATCCACAAACTTACCCATATTCGTCTAAATCCGTGAAATCCTGTTAACTCTTCCATCCACGCAGAACGACCGTGACCTAGACAATCTTATTCCTGACAGGTGAACCGTTGAGGCATTAGGAGATGAAATTAAGCGTCAGAATAAAATGTTCGAGCGTTATGATTTTTGGACAGAAAATCTCGGCCCGTTTTATCCCGATTTATTAACAATTTATCATGTAGCTACGTACATGAGAATTTAGTCCACACAAGATGTTTTTATCGTTTTGTTACTGATAGAATTACTTGGAAAATTTATATGTCTGCTTACTTTAGAATCATAGTTTAACGTGTGTAACTGCTTTGACGGAAAGTGTAACGAACGTTAATAAATCTTTCCATTGTATCGTGGTAGATTAAGGGAATTATACTTTCAGTGTTAGTAGATTTATTTTGTAGAAGACACACCAAAATAAATGTTGAGTGCCAAAATTCAGGATTTTATTAAAACAAATTAAAGAAATGACTTAGGAAAAATCCAGATGCACTTAATGTCCCACCCTGATATCTGCAATTTCTGGGGACAGAAATAAAATAAAGTCTCATTACATGATAATACCAAGGCTTAGTGGGATAAAAGTAAGTTTATTATTTCTAACATCTATCTTTAACAAAATTATGAACTAAAAATTTAAAAAATGACAACACCTGGGTATTATTCAATCTATATAGTTCATTACACCCCTTGTGGACCGAAACTGTGGAATCGCCCATTTCTGTTTTTACAATGGGGTAATTTTGTTGCTCTAGACTTTGAGGAACACTCCATCGTTTTTTGAAATAGGGCTTATTCACAGTGTCCCCTACATTAAAATAGTTGGGCAAAAGCGTTTTTTTCAAAGTGCATGCATTGTCTTAGTTTGGCAGCGCCGACGCTAGCTTAGCTTAGCATAATGAATGGAATCCTATGTTGCCAAGTAGCATGTCGTGATTAAAAACAAAAAACAAAACCAAATTACTTCTTGTGGTCTGTATGGGCTGAAATATGTGCCACCAGAAACTGAATTTGAAATAGTTAAATTTGAATGGCTAAACTTGAATAATTGCATTGAAAAACTGAATTTGAATCACATAATTTGAAATTGTATTGTTTAATTAAATTTAAATTTATTAAAAAACTGAATCTGAATGGTATCATTTGAAATTGAATTTATTTGTTTGGAACTTAAGTCCAATAAAATTTGATCCTCACTGAAAATTAAACTCTCTATATATCTTCACATTCACTTCAGTTCTCAAATTCAATTTCAAGTTACTGAGACAGACATCCGGGTAGTTGGAGCATGAAGGAGCAATCGAGCGCAGATAGATAGCGTTAAATTGCGCACAGGACTTCTCTTGGGCCAATCACCATCTACGTTTTTGAGCACAGTACGTTACCCGCCATGAAACGAAAGAAGTGCTTGCCTGACTCGCTGAATGGCGTGACCACCATCCTCCTTCTGTCGGTCTATTTCCATTGCACGCAGCTCCTCTTCTGAAAACTGGTTCGTAGAGGTATGGTTTTGGATCTTGACTGTCTGAGAAGTCACCCTCTTGGTCTCGCAAAAAATCCCCCATGTCAATCACCATTCACTATGTCTACTTTCATAAAAATAGCCAGCTAATATTCACGCTGGTATGTTGACAGAAGTTGGGGTATTTCAGGTGTTGCGTGATATGACTGCATCCAAACAGCAGTTCTTCGCCTGTGATTTACCCTAATATAGTCCCAAATTAATATCTGCCTATTTAATTGCCTAGTCTTTAGTATTTGAAATTATATTTGTACTCGTTATGAATACACAGGCCACAAGAATAATTAGGGTTTTTTTTAATCACTTTTACTCACGACATCCTACTTGGCAACATAGGATTCAATTTATTATGCTAAGCTAAACTAGTGTCTGCACTGCCAAACTAAGACAATGCGTGCACTTTGAAAAAATGCTTTTGCCAAACTAGTTTGATGTAGGGGACACTGTGAATAAGCCCTATTTCCAAAAAAATGGTGTAGAGTTCCTTTTAAACAACACACAAAGATTTCAATCTTTGAATTAAATTGAAAAAAGTTGCACAAATAAATAAAATAAAAAAGACACAAGTGAAAAAAAGATAAATTTCGAGGTAGGTGTGACACTAGCATTCAGGTACATGTATAATAAAGAAACTAAATAAAAAGAAATCAAATTTAAAATAACACTGGATAGTCTCTTAAAGGGCACCTATTATGCTAAATTCACTTTTACATGGTGTTTGAACATAAATGTGTGTCGGCAGTGTGTGAGCAAAACCACCCTAGAATGATAAAAATCCACCCAGTGGATTTTTTACAATCTCAATAAATCATTTGCACTGTCTCAGAACGAGCTGTTCTGAGATCCAGATATTAGTGACGTAGAAAATGAGAAAGGGGTTTGATTGACAGTGTGGTTGTGGCCAAGACCCCTCCCTCGGTGATCTGTACACGCATCCTGCATTGCTTCAACGACAGTTGATGTCTCTTGGAAACATAAATGTTCGTCGGTTAATCCTGTTGTTGTAGTTTAAAAGTTAATCCTCAACTGTGGATCTTAATCTACTGTTTGCGATCCACCGTCACATCCAGTAACAGTAATTGTATTTTATGATTTTTGAGCAAATAGTCTTGTCAATGTTAGCCAATTCAACAACAAATGCGTCTAAAGTTGTTGTCGTCGTAGGATGTAGGCTATAATTTAAACCTTGTTTGTATAGTGTGTAACCACTCGTTTATATATATTTAAAGATATTGTATTAAAAACTGCATATATGTTGTTGTTCTGTAAGTTAGCCATCTCCTCACATTTGCCACAGAAGCACCTGTATGACAAGTAAACGTGACGCCACAGGTCCCTGCATAACTGTAATTTCGCTCGTACGCAGCAAACTTTATCACAGTATGTGTATGTAATTTCACAAAAAATGCGCTAGCATTAGTGTTTGTGTGTGCGTGTGTGTGTGTTGTATGCCCATCATTTCAAAGGGGACGTGATTACAACGCTATAAGTACATAAATGTATCAAATAACCATACCGAGACGTACTGGTCCATTTTCATTTGTGTTTATTCTGCCGGAGTCTTTTAGTAGTATTTATATATATTCCGATTCAAACGTACGCTGCTGAATGACAACTGCGGTTTCTCCGGTTTCTCAGTCTCTCAGTACCGACTGCCATATCAAGTTACACCCTCGTCCAAAGGCAGGGCGGGGATATGCAGCTCATTTGCATTTAAAGCCATACACCTCCGAAACAGGTCATTTTTAAGCAGGCCCCAAAATGACATTTTCAAATGGTTATAATAAATCAACTGTGGGGTATTTTGAGCTGAAACTTAACAAATACATTCTTGGGACACCAGAGACCAATATTACATCTTGTAAAAAGGGGCATAATTGGTGCCCTTTAAGGCCAGTTTATACTTCTGCGTCGAGGGTACGCCATAGTGTACGGCGTTGGCTTTGCACGTAGCCGACGCCGTTGTGAGCATTTATACTTCTGCGTTCAGGTCTTGGTTGCTCTGCAGTACTGCTCCGAAACGCTATTAGGCAACGGAGGGTTTTAATGTTCCACTGTGTTTAGATTCCTCGCGGCTAGGTTACTACAAGCAATAGCGACTGAAAGAGAGTGGATCATGTTGAAGTTGGAGCTTATTGAGGTGGAAAAACAGTTAATTTTAGTGAAATTACTAAAACTGAAAGGCAGAAATGAGAGAAGACGTCGGAGGAGATGGTACGTGTGGAAATGCGTGAGAAGGTACGTGCGGAAATGCGTATGAGGAAATGCGATGCTACCAAGCCGACCAATCACCGATCTTGCGGTCCGCGTCGTCGCGACGTGTAGTTTTTGAAGAGGTGCGCGTCAGGCAACGCGGAAGGGTACGCGGTATGGGGCGCGTCTGTGCGTATGCTACGCCGTACCTACTGCGCGCACCATACGCAGAAGTATAAATTGGCCTTTAGTCCTGTGTAAATTAAATGCATGACCATTCAGTCACTATATTTTGTTGGTTTATCAACATTAATGACAGACACTGCTGCTGTCACTTTAAGATCTAGTGCATGGATCCATGTTTTCTTTATCAACTTTAGAAATCAAGATTAGAAATCATAAATATTTTGTTTACGAGGATGGACCAGATTTTTGACATTTTTGTGTTTTGACCGTTAAACGCTATAGGCAAATCAGTGCTCAGTTTTGTTACTCGCAAGCTGTTTGAGATGCTGCCTCATATACGTATGTGCGCAGAGAAAACCACCTTTCAGAGAGCGAATGATTAATGGTGAATGATGAATTTAATCGAATGATTATAATTATGCGCAAAACCCATACCGAAATTCAAGCCCTGACGAGTCTCGCATTCAGAGTGCGATGTTTGAACCATCGCTGGACTGAACATCTTCACTTGGTGTCTTAAACATTCCTGGTTTATACTGTTCAGGAGGAAGTTAACCTCCAGTTGGTTTACTTTAAGTTGCCGGTGCATATAAGTTACATGTACATGCTTTGCTTATAAAGAACATCTTAGACATCTCTATCTCTAGCAGTTGCTTGACCTTGCTTCCATGTCATCCATCTGTAGATCTACAGCCACATTCTTCCCGCAACAGGGACGGAGACACCAGAGCAGATGCTTGTGCCTTGGCTCAGTTCAACCCAGTATTCGCTGCCAAATTCCCACTTCTCCATTCTCTCATTAACTTTGAAGCAGCTTATATAACCAATAACAATGTCTGTTTTCTTTTTTCTTTTTATGTTATGAGTATAGTAACGAGTAGATAGAATTAAGCATCACAGGTGCTGCTGCCATAAACTTTTTAATTAAGTACAATCGTTGCATTTCTTTCTAACACAATAATTTGCTGTAAAGTGATGGTTATATTTTTATCAACATCTGTATGCATTTGTTTCCTGTATGCAAATGTCTTTTTTTTTTTTGTCCGTACAATAAAACATTAATGGGGTCCAGTGTTGTTTTGGAAAATGTTAAAATAGACAAAGTGAAAATATCAATATTTAAGTTTCTTAAGTGTATTTAGATGCATGAAAAGGGGTAATGAATTGCATTTTTAAATCTTGTTTCTTGAGCTGCATTGTTGTTGGTAGCATTTTTACATCAAAAATATTATATAGAAATAAAAAGCCATGTACCCTGATTTAAGCCCTCTTATTTCAACACTTAAAGGGGTCATGAATTGCATTTTAAAAAAATTATATTGTTCTTTATTCATTTTTTTAAATTATTATTTATTTATTTTTAAATTATGTTATTAGCAAGATTTTTACATAAAACCCCCCACAAAAATAACATCCTAATTTAAAAGTAATAGGTTATTTTCTATCCTGTTTTTGACCCTCTTTTTCAAACACTCCGTTTTGATAGGCGTGCCGCATTCAAGACTTGGAAGTAACTGCCTACTGGTTTGATTGGGTAACAGTTTTGCATATTAAAATAATTCTCAACGTCCTCACTACACGTATGGAGTTGTTTTGAAAACTTCCGATGTTCGCCTTACATGTTGGAGCCAGAGTCTAAATCCGAATCAGAAGACGAAACACCTACTCAAATACCAAGGATACTGCAGTCTGCGACAGCTTGGTAATCATCTTTATTTATATTTATTCATTATGTATTTGTGAGGTAGTATTGTATTTTATTACATTATATTAGTGTTCAAATGAAGACACTAGAGAAAGGTGTTTATATTGTTCATAAAAAACATTTGCCAACTGTGACACATTTATGCATATTACATATTGTAGTGACAAATAAAGTTGAAGTATTTGGAGTTACCACGTTTATAGTTGACAGGATAACTTGCGGTTTTGTATAAATCAAGTATGAAAGAATGTACCATCGTTTGTCACACCGTCATTCTTATATTCATGAGTACATAAACGATCTGTAACAAAGCAATTCTTAACACATGGTAAAAACAACATTGCTACTCGCATTACTGTCGGATCCAATATAGTCTGCACTGCATCATCTTTTAGTCTCTGAAAAGCCTGTCAATTTTTCTCATCTAAAAATTAAGTGAACAAACCAAGTGTCTTTAGTGAAGCTATCTGGAACTTTGTTAAAAATAGTTCATCCTTGCTTAGGTAGGGGTGCAGCGATTGGATTTTTGGGGGCCAATACTGACTTTAACAAACAATTATTGTCCAAGTCCGATACCAACATTTTTCACTCGCTCTCTTTTTTTTTTTAACTTTTGTTATGAAAATATTGATAGTGTTTTGATCACGTTTTAAACCCGTAAAGTTCAAAGGAACCATGCATTAAATTATACTAGCTAGTTTATTGTTGCATCAAATAATTTCTATTGAACGTGGATTGTATCTATTTAGCATTCAGCAGGCTTACATAAATACAAAAAATAAATAAACAGTGCTTTTAGGTAGGTTTAACAGTTTTCAGGTACAGAAATAAAGTAAACAAATATAAAATAACATTGCATATTCACTGTATTAAATACATTTATTATTATTACATTCAGAACGTTGCTAAATTCTACTGTAAAAAAATGAATATTTCTGTCAGAATTACAAGTTAAACTGAACTTTGATTTTGACGGGTTGCCGTGAAGACCTTCTAGTTTCTGTGTGTTTATGATATGACAATAGATTTTCTCAAATGAAATTGTAAAATGCTCACAAAGTGACTGGAGATGAATCTTTTGCTTCATGCTGCCATCGTTGAAAACGGACACAAAATACCATAAAACTTCAAATAATAGCCAGGGCTTTTATTTTCCCAAATCGTCACACTACACCCAGTGTTGCCAACAGCGCCTTTGTCATTATTTTTAGCGACTTTTCAGAACCCTTTATCGTAATTTTTTTTAAAAAAGTGACTATAGCGACAATTTTAGCGACTTTTGGACAAACCTCAGTAACCTCCGAATGTTGCCAGTACCATTCTGCAAGCGCGAGCTCTTGCTTTCTCCGTCATCACTCTCTCAAGCTGCTTCTCCCGTTTGTGAATGGCTGAGAGGAGCGCACGGCCGCTGGCAGACCCGAATGAGCAGTGTTTTTCCACGTACTTATCACTTATCTGCTTTTCTTTTTTTTTTTTTTTTGATATTTAAAGAATTTAGTTCAACCATTTTCATTTTATTTATTTTCTTGTGCTTGTTGTTACTTGTAACTGTAACACTCACTATCACAGAGCTTAGTTCATCCGGTTCTCTAACTTTCTCAATTCAGATAATGTTCCACATAGGCCTATAAAATAATTTAATCATTCACAGTATTATAGTTGCTCATTCTATTGTCTGACAACAAAAAAGATAGGAAATGAAAACAGCTTTATTTGACGTTCAGCTATATTATATTAAAAGCATTAATTTAGAGACAAAATAGGCTGACAGAACGCAAGTATGACTTGATGATGTCATTAATATGCTAATTAGTGTATGACATTATCTAGCGACTTTTAGGGAAGGCCTTAGCTACTTTCCTTAGAAAATAGTTGGCAACAGTGACTACACCGGCTTGTATTTGAGACAGGCTTCTTTATAATTTAGTGTTGAGATGTTCATAGAGTCTCTAATCTCTAAAAATCTCCAAATACTCCACGTGAAACTGCGGTCTTCCGACCTTTTACAATTATGTCAATTCATTGATTTTGATTAATATCCGCAAGGGAGAGAGAGCAAGACAGCGCTCGTGTTGAAGACGTGAGAGTGCGCATGCGCGGCCGGGATGCTCTCTCTGCTCGTTATGCGCCCTATCAAGCACAGGAGTCTCTTTTCTACTTCACTCACCGATCAAAATAGGCTTTGGCAGGGCGCCAAAAAAAGCGGTTTTATTAGATTTAATACAACCCGAAACTAAAAAACAGACCATGCCATGGCCTCTATTTGAGAGCAGCCTTTATTTACCCAAACCTGTAGCTACACCAGGCATGTAAAAGAGTTTTTATTATTAAGTTTTACGGTACTTCTTCACCACATGTGATGGTTCCTTTTGTTGACTTTGCATGGCCCATGCTGAGGCTGCTTTCTCTGAGTCCAACTGTGGGCACTACGGTGGACCCGGTGTCTACAGTGTTACTCTCCGGCCTTAACCGGATTATATGCCTAATGGTGCGTTAACACTAAACGCAAATAGAGCGTAAAATTTTCATCTATTGTGTTTAGTTGGACGCTTGAACATTTTGAATCCATTCGTGAGTCCAGAGCGAATATGACGTGGGTAAAAAGCAAAAATCTGAACCAAAATTTATGTTCGTCTGAGGCGAAATCCGCTTCTTGTGGGAGGGCTAAGTGTTAGCCGGTTGTCTGTTTGCAAGATGGCTGACGTTGAACGAGCTTTCGTTGAGAAAGTCACCGCTCTGGCGAGCAGAACAGTGGAGTAGGGGTCGCCGTACTTGGGTCATCGTCGCTGTACTTGGGTCATCGTCGCTGTACTTGGGTCCACCAGACCCTCCAGATGCGTTCTTAGTTTGACGAGTTTCACCATTTGATCCAGGATCTGTGCCAGGATCTGTACTTCCACCCAGTTTGATGACCTGTTGTCCCCCATCGGAGCGAGGATCACCCTCGCCCACTTAATCTCTAATTTATTTTTGTTTTGATGATAAATGGAGCCAGCCTCCCAAAAGTGATTAACCTGTCCTGTTGTTTTTATTTTTTCTCACACAACACTGTCCAGACACGAACTGTGTTCTCGTGCACTAAACTATGTTGGTTGTCTTTACAGTAGAGTAATAATGTTTCATAATCTAGATTAGATATGGAATAAATAGCATTCAATACAAAATGAATACGTCTCATGTATTGAAATCAAATTTTTATGTGATAAATATTTGCTGTGTTGTGCATTAGAATCACACCAGGGGTCTCATTTTCATGCATATACGCACAAAATGGGGCTGAAAACGTATGTACGCCAGTTTCCACGCAAAGGTTGTGATCTATTAAAAACAAACTTGATGGGAGAATGTGCGCACCTTTAAGCAAACTTTGAATTGTGCATACGCTCATTCTGGAAACAAAGGGAATTGGCGACACTGATGGTGAGCTGGAGTTAAATGTCTTTTTGGTCACTTTTAGACCCAAATTCTAAAAAAAATTATAGCCTATAGGCTACAGAAAGATAATAGCCTACAAATATAATTTCACTCACCAAGCCTATCAATTGAAGCCAATATCCATCCCTTCTTAAATCTCCGCGCCAGCAAGCGTGTTGGGCCGTTTAGTGAAACTGACGCACATATAGCCTATAATCTAACGGCAGATGAAGTAAAACCGTAAAGTCCTAATAAATACAGTGCATGTTCTCAATAAGAGTTTAAATAAACGAAAGAATGATTTAAAACTATGGTTTTAATTTTGAAATGAACATTTAGATTAAATATGCCATTCTCATTAATAGAGTTAAACACTTAAATTACATGAAATAATTACTGAGAAGTTACAAAAAAATTATATTTAATAAATAGAAATTATATTTGCTGTGGATGCAATGCTTTTGAACACTTTCCCTCTGGCATGCTGTGTTTTAATGTTTTAACTAGAGATAATTGCTGATCATGATAATAGCAGATTGTCTGAGAAAATGATTCCATGAAAATAATGCACAAACATGTCTATCTGTTTCCATTAAAAATATAAATTAATTAAAAATACTATTTGGCCAGTGGAAAAGATTGAGAAAATCTTTCTCTGAAATGTATTTTACACTATTTGATTTATTCATTCAAAAACAAGGCAAATAGGCTACTAAAAAAATCATATTTTCCTAACGTCTTGTACCTTAACATGGTATCACGTGGATGAATAATCATATGCAAATGATATGCAGATGAGGATATGCATATTTAAACTAGGCGTTTTAAGCTCCATATATGGTTATTTCAGGGAGGAGACACATGTGCACACAATCTTCGGCTGACTGGGATTTATAAAGTGAATTTTGCGCAGGTCACGAACGGTTTTGTAAATCTGAATATTTTTGGCGTACGCCATTTTTGGCTTTTGGGCGCACATACTCTCTTAGTAAGGATCCTACCATGGGGTCCCATTTATAAAACCTACTGTTTTATAAATGAGACCCCATGTATTTAGTCATATTACAAAATATTTTATTGAGGCCAAACATATAAAATGGCATTATTAACTGAAAAGTGGACCTGCCCCAATTTATCACGTCACTTCATCACGTGACAGCAGCAAGCAGGCTCCTTATTGATTAACACGACGCGAACTGATGGCAAAGCTCAGATTTTTCAACTCAGGCATCAGACACAAATTCATGTCAAACTTGTGAATGCACAAAATGTACCAAATAAAATCACTCATGCGTATCACGCCAGACGCTCAATACACGTAATCTGTCGTGCTAAACGCCTCATTCGCGCCACAGGATGCGTTTACATTGACAAGGAAATCACTTGCTCCAGACGCTCTAGTCGCGCTTGGTATGAACGCAGCATATGTCTCTTTCTACACCTACTACTTTGTATTCAGTGCAGCCTGTTCTCTTAAGCTGATCTGATATTGGTGTACCTGAGCTTGCAGTTCATTGGTTTAAGTCCACCTACCAGCTGGAAGCACTCCTAGCGGCATCACTGTTTTTTGAATTGTGTGCTATTCTACTCCGTGACTAGTGGGCTGATCATTGCTACTCACGCTGGAATTGTACACCGTTCCCACAGTGTTGCTACGCAATGTCGAAGTGACCGCTTTTAAAAGGGAATGTCTCCGGTTACTATTGTGACCTCGGTTCCCTGAGAGGCGGGAATGAGACTGCATATACTGTCGTGTTTGTGGCTTGATCAGCGCTCAGATCAAGCGTTCAGTCTAGATTCTAAAGCAATTGTTACTATACTGCCTGAGGGATCGTCAGCATTTGCATGTGATTTGTATATTTGCAACAATTGGCCAGTTATTTTACTGGTGTTATATCAAGGTTTCAGGAAATTTGGAGATGGGGAAGAGTTCCCTCAGCGTTGCTACACAATGTCTCGTTCCTGCCTCTCAGAGAACTGAGGGTACAACAGTAACCACACGTTTCTAAAACTGAATTCCGTGATTCTGTCCTTGTTTTCCATGTTGCGGAAATCATAGGGTCCTATACATACCATGCATATTAATCCTCATGGAAGTTACAAAAGTTATTTAGTCAAGAGTAGTGAGCTTTTTTTTATCTTTTGTTGTTTGATTTAATATTATAAAGCAGACAGCTGCACAGCAGGAATGTTAGACTATGGATCAATCTTGGATTACACAACAGACTTTAAATGGTGTAGTGCCTTTACGCAGTTAAAAAAATAAACCATTGTTGTAAATTGATCAAAAAACGCGCCGATAAATATCGGTGGCCTATACATTTGTGCATCTCTACAGGGAAGGCAGTGCAAAGACTGTTTTTCCACAACGTTGTACAGCAGAACATCTTGCAATTCTCTATGGCATCTCTATACCATTTTTGTTGCCCGAGAGATGTGTTTACATCTCTTTCTCATATTTATTACTACATGACATGCACGAATTGGATGGGGTGAGGCAATGATGTTGAATTAGGCATTGATCTTCTGCAAAGGCGGTCTTTCGTCACATTATGTCATACTTCAACAAGGAAGTTCTGAAACTTGCAGGATATTTTTATTGTACAAAGGCCTGATTTACATCAAAATCTCAAGGAAAATTTGAATTCTCAATTCATGACCCCTTTAAATGAGCAGTTTGTTGTAGTAGTACTAGTTCTTTGGTCTGTTCATATAATGTATAAGTGGGATGGGCTAAAGAAGCAATGATGAAGAATTAAGGCTCCGAAATACACATGGCAAAATTCTTTTTTGTTGTTCACTTAGGGATAAATAGAAGTTCAAAATATGTGACAGAGATTTCTGTTTTCCCTCCCCTTTTCAAAATTATTATATTCAATATATCAATATTCAATATATACTATTTTTTTATATATTGCCTAGTGTGCTCTCAATGGTGACTCTTCATTTGTTTTGTCTGTTGTCCCATAAATACAATGTAAGCAAATTCATTGTTAAAATGGAAACTTTATGGAACATAATTTCCTTTATTAAGCAGACAATATCTTTTTTCAATGACCAATCAACCTTATTGATTTCCAGAATCTTTGGACATAGCTGTCTTTACATTTTACTAATTTGGTATTACCATCAACAACACTAATTACAGAACAAGTACATATCTAACATCCGGAAGCCGGACTGAATAAGCAAGTTGTTGCTGTACTCCCAGCATAGCCAGACCCGCTGTCTATTAGCTTACACCACAGCCGGGACCAGACATTCCCAGTTTGGTTCAGCCACCCTTGTATACCCGAAACAAAATACTTTTCCCCAAAAGAAAATATTTTAGATGTCTCTTACCAGAGATATGTTGGTTTTCACGGGTTTGCTTTCTTTTGATTCCAGTGGAGCTTCTTCCGGACCCGATAGCGGTCAGCTCCCCCTCTCTCAAGCTTACGAGTTAGAGCTGGAACTGCTCAGTCCAGGTGGCCAAACACAGTCCGCTCTCGGGTCCAGAGGGCACTTCCAAGGAATCCCACTATTCTGACACCAAATTGGTGTGGCAAAAATCCTGTCAAACATCATCACTGCATAAGAGATACTCAGAGTCAAATTAATAAAGAAAGAAAAGTATGTATTCTTGCAAGAAAAGGCCCAGTCGCCAACACAGCAGTAGGGCTGGGTATCGATTCAGATGTTCAATTTCGATTCGATTTTCGATTCTCGATTCCTGATTTGATTCTCGATTCGACTATAATGAATATAATATATATATATATATATATATATATATATATATATATATATAATGAATATAATACAAATCCTATAGTGCTGTGTTGAAAAACGAACACGTTCAAAAAAGCAGATTCATTAAAATAGATGTAATGAAACAACTTCAAGTTGTTAATTATTTTTAACTTTGAGTTCCACTTAAGGCTCAGCTGAGCAGCAATGCGTCGCATGGGCAAATGGCATTGATTCAATGCGTGACTCACTGATTTTATTTCCCCACGGTTTCCTCGTGCTGTGGGATGCTGATCAGCGCTGCTGCTGAAGCGCATTTATGGTAAATACCCGTAACGTGAACGTTAAAAGGATGATTCGACAACTATTTCGCGTTCCTTTGACACGGCACGGCAAGCTTTCCGCGCATACACTCTCTTTCATTCACTGTCTGTGCGAAGCCTCTGTAGGTTACACATCACCACGATAAACAGTCTCGTTATCATTATGAACTTGTCTAAAATTCAATACACATGCATGAAGTTCAAAACAAGAAGGGTATAGCCTTATAAAAAACGTTAATATCACGGTTCCTGCGGTTACTTGCAATCCTCCTGCTGATATAGCCTACCTTTGCGTCCTCTGTCGTCAACACCAGTGCAAGTTAAAGCAGTTGTATCAACACGGAAGGGGGATTGTTCTTTACAACAATCAATAGGCTAATACATTTATTTGCAGTTGAATGTCTATAATAAATTATTACTGGACTGTAGTTATGCAACATATTGATACTATTATTAATAATAGTATCAATATGTTGCATAACTTCGGTCCTGCAATTCAGGTAACAGCTGGAAAAAATGCTTTTTTCAAAAACAAATATCCAAATCTCGAAGATCGGATCAGATCGGATCGAATCGAATAATGATAATCGATTCAAGATCTTGAGAATCGGAATCGAATCGATTCTTGAAATTTGAATCGAAACACAGCACTAAAATCCTATGTTTATAAAAAAGGACAGTGGACATAATTACTAGTGGTTAATTAATACAAAGAAATTAGGAAACAAACTTGTATATAAAACTCTTTTTATTTTAGGTATACTATACACTAAATGCACAATGAATTGACAGGATTTTGATGCAAGATGCAAAATTGATGCTGAAAATTGGACAAGTCAGACTGAATAAAGTAATCCTGAATAAAGTAAAATAAATTACTTTATTCAAACTGAATAAAGTAATCCATTGTAAAATAACACTGGATAGTCATAGGCTACTAATTCTGATTACTTACAATTAATGCTATATTATGTTGTTATGACAACAGAATTAATGACGGACACAAATGGCTATGTTTCCTTTAAGAACTAGTGCACGGTGACATACTGTCTCATTATAGTAGGCTACTGTCTGTCTGTCATACGCGTTTAACGCTTATTTAAGACATTACCGACTGTGTTTACAAGGTTACTCACCAAGACCAGAGTTTTGACATAATTTCGCGTGTTTTTAACTGTTAAAGCGATATAATCCAGGGATAAAACTTTTGTTTCTGGCGAGCTGTTTGAGGCGGATTTAGTCTGTACTGTATGTGCATTAGGGCTGCACGATTAATCGCACGATGTTGTTATGCGCATCTAATCAATAAAGCCGGCTCCTTGATTAGTAGTAAATCACCTTCACCTGCTTTCAGATGGAGCGGCATTTACTACAACGAGCCGTAGATCACTGACAAGCTGAGCCAAATCGTGTTAAAATCGAGGACAAATCGCCAACGATATTTAATGCGATTTGGCTCAGCTTGTCAGTGATCTACGGCTCGTTGTAGTAAATGCCGCTCCATCTGAAAGCAGGTGAAGGTGATTTACTACTAATCAAGGAGCCAGCTTTATTGATTAGATGCGCATAACAACATCGTGCGATTAATCGTCCAGCCCTAATGTGCATGCAGTGAAAGACATCTCTGAGAGTGCGCGAGCACGGGATGGTTTAACATTGCTTGAATATTTAAACTGGTAAAACTTAAAAAGACGTGAAAATGAAAAAAGTTAGTTACAATCCAATACTGGCCGGATTGCGCAAGTGAATATTCTGTCATATCCCGACTCCTGACCGCGAGTGTGTATCGACGCCTGCAGCGCTTGGCGCTTGCCTAGTGCAGGGAGAGAAGACGCAGCGAGCCATGAATATAGAAAAATCGATTCGTGGCCGTTGAGAATCGATTTTGAATCGACCCCATTTTAAAAAAACGATTAATCGAAAAATCTATTTTTTTTTTTTGCCCAGCCCTACACAGCAGTAACACTGTGGAGTGAGTGAGACCCCTTCAGGGAGACATGAGACGTCTTTTATTCTCTTTTCAAGGTTTCTCTTCACCGCTGTACCTTTCACCCACCCAGATAAGGTCCTTACTGCTGTTTAGTCTCTACTTAAGGACACAAACTGGTACTGAAATAAACTGGCCGTCCCTAAGGTCAGAGGTCCTGTCCCATATGTTCCTGAAACGTCACACACAACCACGCAGACATCTATATTTTACTCGTGGAATAGGTTCAATGGAAACACATGGCTCCGACTACCTAGTTATCTTTACTAATGATTAAAATTCCCACACCACTTCAGATGTTGACTAACAAACTTTCTTTCTTTTTTTAATTTACTGTTCATGCACAAGCACGTTTTTTTATGAAAATGTTCTTAGGCATGAATTAGGAGGCAGATATCTAGGAGCCATCATAACAGCCATTGTCTGCATATCCTGTCTTTGGTGAAGGAGAAGGTGGATGATTGTTTAATATTTGATGCTGCTTAGTGCTGGGTGATATGGCCAAAGATTAAAGATTACAGCGACTTTTTGTTTTTGTAAAAATGTCTGGAAAAATTACCTCAGGGAATACTAATCCCGTGTGAATAGACTAGAGCTGGCCGAATTTCTGACCATAACCGCCCGATCCCAAAACGTTTGTGTTACACTGTGCATGTCCACTGCGAGAGACATAATCTAAAAAAAATATCCAGAAATCACAATGTTTGACAGAGGTCAAAAGTTTCCTGTAGTTTTTCACCAGGTTTGCACTGCAGGAGGGATTTTGGCCCACTCCTCCACACAGGCTGTCGCTGAGAAACACACAGTTTGAGCTCCCTCCAAAGATTCCTTATTGTGTTTAGGTCTGGAGACTGGCTAGGCCACGCCAGAACCTTGACATGCTTCTTACAGAGCCATTCCTTGGTTATCCTGGCTGTGTGCTTCGGGTCATTGTCATGTTGGAAGACCCAGCCTCGACCCGTCTTCGACTCATGTTCAATGCTCTAACTGTGGGAAGGAGGTTGTTCCCCAAAATCTCGCAATACATGGCCCCGGTCCAATGGATTAATTTTCATTCTCCAATAGCTTACCCTACACATAATGGTGCAGGGAAGTTTTAATTGAATTGATTTATTTTAACAAAATAAATAAATAAATAAATAAAATAAGGAGAAAGGTTACATCAAACCTTATCAAACAGGCCAAACAGATTTTCACTTTTTTTTTTTGAAAATGTAAGGCTTATTCAATGTTATTCTAAAAGCGGTTCAATTTATATCTTCTAATTTATTGCGTTTTTTGGTTTACTCTGTTTATTTTTATACACTTGCAGTGTAGGCCTATGATGTGCAAATGAGCTCTGGCTTTCAGCTCTTAGGACATATTCACAATAGGTATGATATAATAATTATTGTTAAAAGTTCATTAATGTTTCCTTTTTATTATATTTTTTTTGTAACCTGATTTATTTTACTTATTTTGCAATGGTAGGATTATCCCTTGTGACGAGTATAACCAGTAAGTGATAAAGGCTGCTTTAAATATCAGGCTCCATAGCAATAGTCCTAGCATTATATTTAATAGTCCTAGATAAAAATCATATAATTTTTTACTGCTGCTTCTTTCTTGTAATAGCATTATTGATTCTAAACTCCAGATGTGATGATGTGATGACTGAAGCCTTTTTTGTTGTATTAAAGGGTTAGTTCACCCCAAAAAAATCAATATTCTGTCAGTAATTAATCATCCAACCCTGTAAGACTTTCGTTCATCTTCGGAACACAAACTAAGATATTTTTGATGAAATCTGAGAGCTGTCTTGCTAACCATTTAACCCTTGTGCATCCTTATGGACATTTTTGTCCTTTTCAGTTTTGTTTTCTTGATCACTTTGCCTGTGTTAAAGATAACTGCAAAAAACTTGGCTCAGGTGTGTATTTTTATTGGAATTTTACTATTTCAGCGTCATTTTCTTAAAAAAAATATTTTTTGCATTAGGTACAAAAAATACTCCCTCTCAGCACCTTTTGGACAAAAATGTCCCCATTGAAACCCATTAAAACTGCCATTTTTAATCACCGGTTCAGTTAACTATAAAATTATGCAATCTTTGTTAAGAGGCTTTCATTCTGATGGCAAGGCTTCAAAATTTTATTTTTTACTATTTTTTATCAGATGGTGTCATTTTTTTAAGTTTGGCCTATAAAACAAATATCGCTTTATTCCTGTTTTCTGCTTCGGCATACTATAGAGCCAACTGGATAAATTATGCAACAATATTTGTGTGGGTGTGTTGGTATGGATGTCAGAGTGTGGTTAGTATGTGTGTTATAAAAAAATATGTGTGTGTGTGCGCATGTGTGTGTTTGTAATTCTGAGAGAGAAAAACTGCAAAAAAATAATCCAATCAGTCTAAGCTCCAGTGGGGTTTTGCTGGGACCCAATGGGGAAAATATGTTACTACGCCCAAACAAACTGTTACAGAAAGCTCATTTTTTGAGATATCATCCTCAAATTTGGAACACAACCTATTTAGATTTATGGCTTTGATTTTATTGCAGTTTTGAGTTCAACCTGATTTATAAAATATATATTTTATATAAAATATTTTTTATAAATAATTTTCATAAACTTATACCTATATAACTTTTTTTTGGATTTACTTATTATTATTTTTTTTACTTCAGCAATAATCTGCAAAGGGTCTTCTTTAAAACGATACCAAACTTAAGTCTGTGCTCCAAAGCGTCACATTTTTATGACAGTTTTTTGACATGGACATTTTTGTCCTCTTTTTACCTAAGTGTAACTTTTTAAAATTGATGCACAAGGGTTAAGAGAGATATCTGTCACTAATTCCCACATTTGTGATTTTGATTGTTTGGAAAAACTAACAAAGACTTAAGATAAAACTTTCAGTGGTAGAGTCTTTACACACACACACACACACACACACACACACACTGCAGACTGAAGCTAACATATTTTGTGTTTTTGAACGAGAAGTGCCTTGTCGGGCCATGTTTAAAATTTGAACACATTGTTTTCCATGAGTGTATGCACACTGGTGGCTCCACTTGGCTTCGCACACTATTTTTTTTTTTTGATATTTCTTCGCACACTAACCTCAGTGCGAAATCATTTTTCAGTGCGACATCAACTTTGCCTTTCGTAATTACATTCACTGTCGTGTGCTGCCACCTACCGGAGGAACCAGGTGCATACAATACATATTACATACAGTACATACATAATCTTAAAGGAGTGGTAAAGTATGATTTCACTTTTCTAACTTTAGTGTGTAATGTTGCTGTTTGAGCATAAACATTATCGAAGTTACAATGCTCAAAGTTCAAAGCAAAGGAAGATATTTGCTTTTAAAAAAAAGGACTACAACAAACGGCTGGACATTCCTCTCGGGTTAGTGATGTCACCAACCCTAAAATGTGCATAAACCCCTTCTTGAGTCTTTCCATCTTTGACTGTCTCCATTTTAACATTAAAGCGAGAACCGTTTCTGTCATTTTAGTGTGTCTGTGTGAGGAAATCGCAGCTGCTAACACACATGAGCTCTTGAAACCCCGCCCTCTGCAGCAGCTCATTTGCATTTAAATGGCCAAGCACAAAACGGTGTGTTTTTGCAAACTCTCAAAAAGTGACAACTTTAACATGCTATAATATATAAATATAAATAAAAATATCTGTGGGGTATTTTGTGCTAAAACTTCAAACACACACTGAGGACATCAGAGATTTATTTTACATCTTCTGAAAATGGCATTTTACCACCACTTTAACCATTAACCATAATCTTAACTCACAACAGAATGTGAGTGTCTGGTGTGCGGTACAAGACACAAACCTGCGCTTCTCATCTGGTGTGCAACCACCTTTAGATGCTGACATGGCATAAAACAGGTTCCTGATCCTGGAGGTCTGTCTTCCTGCAAAGTTGAGCTCCAAACCTGATCAAACATAGCTGAACCAGCTAATTAAGATCATCTGGAGCACTTGATAATTACAGGCAGGAGTGTTTGATCTGAACTCTAGATAGGTAGATCTCCAGGAACAGGATTGGGCACCTTTATTTATTTGTTTGTATAAAGCAAACAAATAAATAAAAATGAAATAAAATGTTAGCTTGATGTAAATTATACTATTTGGGTTGTCATACTGCACCCATGGCATGCTTTGTCTTAAATCTCATCTTCATGTCCCCTTCACAGTGCCCTTAAAGACAGTCGCTTTCCCCCCATGACGAGGGACGAGCTGCAGCGCCTCTTCTGCTCAGTGTCTCTGCTCACCAACTTTGAGGATGTTGGGGATTATTTAGACTGGGAGGTAAGAGCACAGAACCAATTACTACCATATATTAATGCACGTGTGCTGTGATATTTTATCCACAAAATTAACTAAACAAACACAAAATTTGTTCACTTAAGTTTTTTTGTTGCACACATTTTAAAGGTCCTCTGACATGAAACTTTCATTTTCTAACTTTTTAACATTAATACAGGGTTCCCGCGGGTCCTTAAAAAGTCTTAAAAAGTCTTAAATTAGATATTTAAAATTTAAGGCTATTAAAAGTCTTATAAAGTCTTATTTTTACGTATTAAAGGTCTTAAATTTTAGATGACACTTCGACTTAGTCATATCTTAATGTTTTCCAAATTAAAACCATCTAATTTGCGTATGTATTAATTTTTATCTATCTTTGTGGATTTGCTTGTTCACCTGACAATTCGCGTCACATTCGCGGCAGAATAACGTCTGTCTCGGTTCTGTCTTCTGCACGTGAGAGAGGAGAGGAGGAGAGAAGAAAGTTGGCAAATGTCAGTTCAGTTGTAAGTTCATTCTTAATGTGCGAATGAGTGTGCGATGTGTATTGTCTATTATGGTATTCTAATTGTTTTAACGATGGACGAGGCACTGTGAGAGTGAGCAGACATCGCATTTTTCTCTTGTGTTTTCACTGCATGATGTGTGCAGTTATAGGCATAGCCATGCATTTATTATGTCTATGGTTATAGGTATGTCCCCAAATTGGTTTTTGCCTTATATTTATATCATGTTGTTATATTAGAATATCACATCAGTAAGAGTGCTGTTTTCCCGTGCACAAGTGTGATATTTATATTATACAATAGTTAAATTAAAAATAAATTGACATTGTGAGTTAGTTTTTAGACATAACATTATCAATATTGTTTGATTTCCCTTTATTTCGCAGACTAGAATTTCAAAATGAAACCATAGCAGAGTCTCAATGCAACAGACAGCGATGATTTCTTGAAGGAAATCCGTGTTTTGAACGAGTCATTTTAACGATTCAATCACTTGCTTCTTTCCTGTTTGAACAAATCGGCTGAATGAATGACTCCCTCAACTCGCTTATTAAGACAGCGATTTACCGCCGCCTACTGGCGGTTTTAGTTTCATATTAAAAGTAAAACTTTAAAATTAGAAATCATTTCACATATAAATATTGAATATTGATTAAAAAAAACTTATGGCTTGATTTATGCAATTGTAAATGGAGTGTATATATTAATGCCACTTCTAATGCTGTTTCTGCGTCACTTCTGCACTGCAAAGATGGATTTTTGATTGAATGATTTCATTTGACTGCTAATAGTGGTACTGCATAATTATTGTGTAATTAAGTATTATTGTATAAATAAGTATAATTACTGTATAATTGAAAAAAACGTGATGCATAACTGAATAAGTTTAGAAATAAAAAATCTCCATAAATAGGTGAAAATGCCCCTGGAAATCAATTTAAGGTGGCAAATATTGCACATTAATAATTTCTGTCACTGCTGTGAACTGACCACTGCATAGAATATGAAAAATATAAATATCTCCGCGAGTCTGCTGTCAACAACAGGCCTAAACAAGCCATGGCACCAGCACAAAAACACAATCAGTAAAATATCAACAAATTATTGTCAACAAAATGTTGAAAATATCGAGATATATTTTTGTCAATATTGCACACACCCCTAATGTATGGTATTAATTTTTATTTCTTCAGGTCTTAAAAAGCCTTAAAGGGGTGGTAGATTCCAGTTTCACTTTTTTGATTTTAAATAGTGTGTAATGTTGCTGATGGTGCATTAACAGTATCTGCAAAGTTGCAGCGCTGAAAGTTCAATGTAAGCAGAGATATCGTCTTTTAAAAACCAGGAAGTGTAAACGCCTACAAAAACGACTCGATTGGGACTACAACGGGTTATGGTACGTCACTAACCCGCACATTTGCATCAACCACTCCCTTCGGAATATGCAGGAAATGGCATGTGCATATTTCTGCAGCACGTCGAGTGAGCTGTGTTCACGCAGCTGTCAGGTCTTCTGTGTTTCAAGCTTCCCACGGAATGCTACTTCATCAACAATGGATACAATTTATGTTTGATTATGTTCCTGAAAGTGACGATCGTAATCTAGCTCTCTGTGCTGCCCATTTTACGGAAGACAGCTTCTAGAATCTCCACGAGATCAATGCAGCAAGAAACTGTTAATAAACAATGAAGCTGATCCAACTTTAAAACCAGAGGCAGCAGTTGTTGGACCACAACCTGTAAGTAGGCTAAGACTTAATCGTTTTAAATGTATTTGCATGTATAATTCCAGACGTAACGTTAGCCTGTGTTTTATTTATGTTTTATTTTTTCAAAATGCCAGCGATGGCTTTCTAGCCACTAGGCTACTAGTTATGCTAGTATTTTGTGTCTACGACAAACGCGTACAAACATTATGGACCTGAATTTTGTATAAGTACTAATGTTTTAAACGTATTTTTCATGTATGCTTTATGACGTTATTTTCGATTTGATCAAGAACGTAAACTTGCCACCGCTGTTTGTGCTTAACATTAGTAGCCAGTCAGTTGCTCAGTTGCTATCGTTGCCAGTCAGATGCTATTGTGTAAAACAAACGTGTATATGGTTAAAAAATATGTCAACTTATCATTCAGAAACGTTTAGTAAGAGCCGTGTGTGGTGTGGTTCTGTTTGACTCGCTTCATCGCGGCTTTCTCGGTCTGATTCTGCCTCACTGATACTGCAGCTCGACACCATTATTTACATCTGGACCGGAGCTGGCGTTTCCCCGTAAGGTAATAGGCGTTAACCTTCCGGACAACGTGAGCGACAGTTTAGCCAATCACAACACACCCGCCCAAACGAACCAATCTGAGCCCACGACGTGTTTCTGAGGGAGTGTTTTCATAGAATCAGGAAGTAAACCGCTCGTTCAGGGGACAGGGGAGAGCGCGGCTGACGATAAAGGTGAAGTTTATGAAAAATAAGACTTTTTAAAAAAGAAAAACCACGAATACATGTTATATTGCACCCCATAAACACAATCAGGCAAAGAAAAAGAGGACTAAACCACCCCTTTAAATTTTACTTTAAAAAGTGTGCAGGAACCCTGTAATATGAGTTCCCCTAGACTGTATTTGGTCCCCTCGTGTCTAGAATTTTCAATCGGTGCAAACCGAGCTTTGGCTATTTTTCTCTTCTCTGCATCCGTCTGCATCTCAGTCGCGCTGATCTAGAATCTCCCCCTATATAACTTCATACGGGGGAAAAGTTACTCCCCTTTCTCTGCTTTGCCCGCCCAGAGACCGACCATGAGAAAACGAGCTAGGAACAGGAAGTATAAACAGATTTGAGTTTTTCCTCGAGAAATACCGGTATCACGGCTTGCAAACAAACGAAGCATGGCAGTTGCTCAGTGTTCGGATGTACAAATGAACACAAAAGTATTTTTTAGTTCCTTCATCCGCGCAGGAGACAGGTTAATTATTCTCTCAAAATCATTCGATACTGTTTATGCATCAGTAAGTCAAGCCAGACTATAATCAACTTCACATCATTTCTTTGAGTAGGATGAAAATAATCTTATTTAAAGAAAATGTTTAGCAGGATTGATATTCTAAACGGTAAGCATGCGCTGCTTTGTTTACGTTATGTGTATCTGCACCCGGCAGCGTCAGTTTTCCTTTTTGAATGATGAATATAGACTAATATATCTGCAGAAATAGACAGTTGGCTCATTAAATGCAGGCGCAGAACGCACATTAGGCTATAGCTGACAATCGGCTGCTGTTCTCTCGGTGAGTTCTCTCGTGTCTGCATTGGTGAAAGCAGAGAGTGCAGAAACTGCGTTATACAATAAGATCTTCATTCTGGCGATCGACAGACTGTCATCTGCTGCTCATCACAGCAACATTTTATGCGATGAGAATCTAAATACTTCAAAAACTTCCCACAAATCAGTAATCTCGATATCTGTAATAGTAAAAAGTATTCAAGAGAGTTTCACATGTAATATGTAGCTATTTCATATGCAAGCATGTCA
The DNA here is from genome assembly GCA_038021265.1 of Cyprinella venusta. Taxonomy (NCBI): domain Eukaryota; kingdom Metazoa; phylum Chordata; class Actinopteri; order Cypriniformes; family Leuciscidae; genus Cyprinella; species Cyprinella venusta. The sequence goes on from CM075880.1 coordinate 23,417,530, forward strand.
GCCAATCACAGCAGTGGGCGGTTACATTGAATCCCACAGCAGACACGCCCCTTCAAACAGACCGTTCTAAGCAGAGACTAAAATCAATTTCTTAAAATAGTTTAAAAAAAACATTCTAGGGCACCTTTAAATGGTGTAATATTAGTCTATAATTGGATTATACTCATCCATTTCCTTTTGAGTGCCGTCAAGATTAATCTCTGGTGCCGTGCACTTGCCGCAAGAGCCCGCCCACACGCTGTTCTGATTGGCTGTGGGTTTTTATTGATTTTGTCGCATCTGTCTCGTCTGGTGTGGACAGACAAATTGTCGCTGGAATCTTATCGCGTTAGGTTAGGACACGGTGTTAGTCTTTTATTTTATTGTTGACTTTAAGAACCGTTTTACATCCTTTGTAAAGACTGGTATAAAGTCCACCTTTGATTAGTCTTTTCAAGCTAGCATTCCACTAAGAGTGCACTGCAGCTCAGTGTGGAGCTCACAACACCTTCAGAGATGAGACACTTTCAAGATCTGCTTACATACGCACAAAAAGCCATCGGCGCTCATCCTCCAGTTTTGACAAATGGTCCAGCCACTGCAGCTTGTTGAAGTGCAGCTTGCAAATTGCATGATCAGAGAGCAAATCTGGGCTGTGCAGAATTGGCACAGAATTCACTTTAGAATGAACCAGTTTGCCACCGACTTAGCCTGGCATTCTGTGGAATCTTAATGATTCTGGTCATGCAAACAATGCATGACTCTAGACAAAAAGTCCTGGGTAAGACCTGACAGTATTGTTGTGTATTGTGCATGTGTCTTTTCTGTAATTTTAGCAGTGTTGGGGATCCATTATATATAAAAAACAGATACATTTTATACATAAAACATTCACATCGTGAGTTTTATGATAAAAACTGTTAATTTTTGTTTTTCCTCACGGTAATAATCTGACCAAGACTCCTCTAAACTTGGCTTGCAGGTGTTTAACAGCTGCATCCAGACAATATACAATCCCACCTTAGTGATAAATACTGATATCGAAATCAGTACGTGGAGAAAAAAACTTGAAAATTACAGTACTGTGCTGAAGTCTTAGGCACACTAGTATTTTCGCCTCAAAGAAATGGTTTTAAGCCAGTTATTTATATATTTTGTTGTAGTGTCTCAGTAGGAAATATCAGTTTACATTTCCAGACATTAATTGTGCCATTAATTGTAATAATCCAGTGAAATTTTTGAATGCACAAGGATTCTGACAACAGCCAATGCTCTACACGGAGGTCGGATCCCACCATCATCGAGTGCATCTAAAATTATATGAAGAAACAGAAAAAACAGAAACTAAGACCAGAAGAACTGTGGCAACGTTTCCAAAGACGCTTAAAAAAACCCTGGAAAACTAAAAACTATGTGCAATACCTGGACAAAAGCTGTTTCAAACATAAAGGGTACTAAACAACTATTGATTTGATTTAATTAACTGTTAAAAGTTAATAACAGTTAATAATAGTTAAATAATAAAAGTGAATTGTTAAATAAAATCTATTTGTCATTATGTCATTATTTTTGAAAACATTCTCTTTTACAGCATTTTTACACAAGTGCCATAAACTTTTTCACAGTACTGTAGCTTTGCAGGCAGGCACTACGAGACGTTGCCACAGTTCTTCTGGTCTTAGTCTCTTTTTTCTGTTTTTTCATATCATTTCAGATGCACTCGATGATGGTGAGATCCGACCTCTGTGTGGAGCATTGGCTGTTGTCAGAATACTTGTGCATTCAAAAATTTCACTGGATTATTACAATTAATGGCACAATTAATGTCTGGAAATGTAAACTGATATTTCCTACTGAGTCATTACAACAAAATATATAAATAACTGGCTTAAAACCATTTCTTTGAGGCGAAAATTCTAGTGTGCCTAAGACTTCTGCACAGAACTGTATGTTTATAATTGTCACTCAGATGTTAAGAAATCATATCTTGATTCTTGACCGAATAGTATCAACTTCAAACCTGTATAGAATATTAAAGGAAAATAAACCTATAATCACCACTTTTAATAATAATGGGTTTATTTTCTGTTCTCACTTTGTTCTCCACTCACACTGCCTTTACTTAAAAAAACTAAAATAGCATGACAGTTTGATTGAATGTGTTATTCAGCCACCAGTCAATCCTCTTGCCTCATCATTTTCACATTCTTTTCCCTTCTGTTCACAAAAACATCTTTTGTTCAGATCCTGGAAATTAAAACCGAAGTATTTTTTGTGTTATGTAGTTCTGCTGTCATTCCATATGCATTTGTACCTTTTGTCAATAGTGACCCAGTTAGACTGCTATACTGTGTTTACACATCACAAACCCAGAGGTAAAATAGTCCACAAGAAGTAAAGTGTAGCAGCTGATTTAGAAACCTCTCATCAGTGGTGTTTGGCAATGGAAGAATCACTATTGCTCATACCTAGGGTTTATTTGAATAAACACTTGAGGTGTGCTGTTTTTTTTTTTTCTAAGTAATGAAACGGGCCAAAAGTCCCATAGATATACATTGGCTGCATTTACATGCAAAATAATATCCTGTAATTATTATTAACGTAATAAATGTATATCTTGTAAAAATGGCATTAAAATGTAGTGATGGCTATAAATATAGATTATATAAATATAGATTTAGATAGCTATAAATATAGATTATAAATATATATAGATTTAGATACCATAGCTGAACACTAGGCTAACTAATGTAAGAAAAGTCCTCAGACAGTGATACAATAAAAACAAAAATAGGACAAATACAATAAAAAAAAAATCTAGGCTATAAATAATCAGTGTTTGAGCCTTTTTCCCTTCCCGATACTAATTCCGATACCTGGACTCGGTATCGGCTGATAACAAGTACTGATCCAATACCTACGTGTGTATCTATATAGCTGCAATTCATACTAGCCCTGTATGAATTGATAGAATTATTTTATGGTGTGCTTCAGACTTATCCCTTAGTAAAACATGAACATAAAGTGAACTAGAGTATTTTTAATATCTGACATGCATTTCACAGCAAAATATTGTTGAATATTAAGTGTCCCCAACTAAGCCAGCCAAAAGCCAAAGGTGACAGTGGCAAGGAACTCCATCAGGTGACAGAATGGAGAAAAAAAATCCCTTGTGAGAAACCATGCTCAGTTGGGGAACCAGTTCTACAGAAATTCAATAATCAAATATAGAATAAAACACAGCATAGTCTTCATTGTATGAATTAAACTTGCTTTGATTCTTATTAAAGCTTCAACAGTTATTCAGTTACTTGTTTTATTTTGTTGTTTGGTTAACATTAATGGTCACAAAACACTAAACTACATTTTCTGCGAGTCATGCGTGTTCCACAGCATTGAAGACAAGTTTACCATCCGTTTTAATCGTAGGAGCAAACTAGTTCATTTTAAGCTTTCTTTTCCTATTTTCATCATCTGGGTTTAAAATGGCCTTTTTGTCAACTTCAACATTTTCTTACAGCATTGACTCATCGTTGTCTTATTATTTCTGAAACTGTGTGTCCTTATTCATTAAATTGATCCCCTCTCCAAAAGCTAATTGATTAAATATTGATTAAATGTACCCCCTCTCTTTATTGATTAAAGAGATTTTTCAAAATGTCTTTATTTCTCAGGTGGGTGTTCACGGCATTAGGATAGAATTTTTTAATGAAAAAGGATCAAAGCGCACCGCCACCTACCTGCCAGAGGTTGCGAAGGAGCAAGGTGAGAAAAAAAGTACACTTGCCTGAGTTTTATCTGCATTCAGTTACAGTATAACAGCAGAAACAAGATGAAGAATAAGCCAAAATGTAACACTCAAGCAGTGTGAAAATACAGGATTGAATTTGTTCTCTCTCCATAGGATGGGACCACATTCAGACCATAGATTCCTTACTTCGAAAGGGAGGTTACAAAGCTCCCATCACAAATGACTTCAGGAAGACAATTAAATTGACCAGGTGACAGAATTACTTTTTCTAAACAACAATTTTTTATCACTAAACAATACAAGGCAATATTAGTGAATCTTTTAGTTCTTGTGGCCAATGGTACTAGTCTCTTTTCACAGGATGTCATAGGCAGCAGATTTAGAAGGTTTTTATTTTTCATTTGTATTTTCTTGTTTAGTAATTCTAAACAGATATTTTTCTTTTAAACCATCTTTTGGCATCCCCTTGTGGTTTGGTATCACACCTTGACTGGTTAACTATATATAAGCTCTAAACAATTGTAACATTTAGTTTTTGCTGTTGCACTGTATACGTGCAATTATGAAGTATGCAGATTAGCTTGAATTGATTGAACAGATTGAATTTAGGCTTTTATTCACTTATTAACATTCATCAACTCACACATAAGTTGTGGTAAACAGAAGCTCAAGCATGTTCTCACGTTTGAGCTTCCGAAAGAGGTATGTATTTCGTGTCAAGCAGGTTTGGTTGAGCTTCTATGTTAGCTGATCAATGTTTATATATGAAAAAAGCCTAAAAAGCTTTCTACGGAGGTATAGAAAGCTCTCAGATTTCATAAGATCTTCATTTGTGTTCTGACGTCTTACGGGTTTGGAACGACTTGAGGGTAAGTAATAAATGAGAGAATTTAGAGATGTTTTGCCTGAAATATTTTTTTAAAGTAGATCATACAAAAAAATGGTTGTCACTTCATTCAATTTGAGGTTCTCTTACATTGTCAAGTGTCTGGTTTCAAATGATACCAGGATTATGGCTGTTGACTGAAGGGTTCATGAAATGCAGCGATTTCATTTTGGGCATGTCATTTTCAGCTTGTGTCCTTGCTGGTTAAGGGGTTAAAGAGGCATGTCTCCTTGAAGACTTAAATTTGAATGCCGGCTGCTATAATTGGACTATGATAATAATTTCTTTGCTTATAAACATTGCCTAACTATTTTGGAAAACTTCTATTATGGTTTTACTATTACAACTGCCTCTAATCGTGAAAATTGTTGGCTATAGCAGTATGTTTAGATCTAATCCTATTGCACTGCTAAGCATTTGTCGCCAACTCGACTTCTGCACTCTCACAAATAATTTCATAACTAACAAAGTGTAAACACTATTTAAATAACGTAGAACGAGTTCTCAACCACCACAAGCGTGCATCATCCACTTAGATGATGCGACGGCAGCCACAGTACAACAATGCCAATACACATAGGTATCACACATAGGTACACCTACTGTGTATAGCTGATAGGTGGAGAGGAGAGAGAGTGATGGAGCCAATTGAGTAGATGAGGATTATTTAGAAGCCATGATTGAGTCAGGACCAATGGAGTGAATCTGGCCTGGACACCGGGGTTGAATTCCTACTAAGAAGTGCCATTTGAATTTTAATGTCCACTGAGAGTCGGGACCACAGTTTTATGTCTAACCCTTATTATCCATTCTTGAGTCTCTGGCAGCCCATTGAACCATTTGCAGGAAAATGATCAAATTTGGCAGACTGATAGAGGACAGTCTCAACATTAATGTGGCTATTTGCCACATAGGCAAATTATTGAACTCAAATTAATTTGATATATACATGGCTTAAGTAATCACAGTACTGTGAGTCATCTTGAGGTAAATAAAATATGATTTTATTTTGATCTGTAGTCCACACTCTCTCACTCTTTCTCGCAATCATATTTGTAATTTCAATCAAATAAATGTAATAAATTTCTCCTTTTGTGTTCCACAGAGGAAAGTTTAGTGTTTGTAAAAATGACGTAATCAATAACCTTCATGTTTCAGTCATCTAAAGGCCTGTGTTGTGAACAATATTTTGACAGTCTTCCACGGTTCTGATGCTTACCCCTTCTTCACCATTGTTTTAGGTACCGTAGTGAAAAGATGACAATGAGCTACGCAGAATACATCGCCCACCGCCAGCATCATCACTACCAGAATGGCATCGGGCACCCTCTCCCTCCATACAACCATTATTCCTGACAGCGAGCCGCATGACCAGTCACTGGACCTCTCTGCGGACATCTTCCCCGGAGAGCCCGCCTCCTCGTGGTCTAGCTATCTGTACTACTGTACCATTTTATGATGATAGTTTCCGTTGCCATGTCCACAGTCAGATGGAGGCATGGCAGCGGGTGCAAAATAAGCATTAGGTGATTATAAAGCGAAAAATTCATTTTGTCATTTTTATTATTTGTATTAATTTAGTTTTTGCAGCATATATATATATCGACCCCTTATTTTTTTTTCTTTTTTTAACAAATAAACAAGTACTAAGTTTTTTTGTTGTTTCAACAAATTTCCTAATCAGGTTTCTTAGTCTGTGGATGGAAATAAGTCATATTAAATGATGGGCTAGTTTTGAAGATAGTATAATTTTGCTCAGATTTTATCTATGCTAAGCTTTAATGACTTAATGAAGAGGGGGGAGGGATTGCCTCATTTGTTACTTATTAGTTTGACTTTTTATCAAGCAGGGAACCACAGGGTTTAAGGGATGTCATTTCCTCTCTGTGTTATTCCTCTGATAACTTTCCTTTATGAGGGGTGATTTTCTGTTTGCCTTTTTTTGTCAATTTTGTTGTGGGTAATGCAGAGTGGCTGAGTTAGGCAACGAAGAACTAGTTGACTCAAACTCATCAGATAATTGAAACCACTGTATTAAGTTTGCTGTTGGGAAGACCAGAATATTTACCTTGATGCGAAGGCCTGTTGTTCTTAGCATTATTGTTGTTGTTGATTTGAATTGTATTACTTTTGATGAACAGTCAGTTAGCCCATTTTTGTGTAGATTTGCTACTCTTAGGGAAAAAGGCATATTAATCTGTCAGTAATCCATATCTTATTTAATTTCTCGTGTTGACGTGCTCTAGTAGTGTGTGTTAGTGCTGTTCGCAAGTATAAGTCTGTATTCAGAATAAGGGAGTAAATTAATGAGTCAGAGACTAAAGTTAGTTAAGATCAACTGGGCTCACAACTGACTTCATGGCCAAAATTTGTCTGAATTTGTGTTGTTTTGCTCCAATTTTGTCACACAGAGAGGAAAACCCGAGAGACCAAGGTCAAATGACAGGGACGAGCTAAAAAAAAGCCATACTTTTTTCTTTTTCTTTTTAATGCAGGCTGTAGCAGGGTGGTTGCTCTAAATGGCTATTTTAAATCCATTTTCTCCTGGCATGGAAAATGCTCCAGAAAGCTCTTTTTTGCTTTGTTTTTAATGATCTGGTCTTATGGATGAATATGATCATTTCTGTCTCGCATAGCAACAATGTTTACATCTCCATACAAAAGCCACTATATTTACAGTTGCTGTAATTGAGAAGATCATTGAGTAGATACAGTTGCTATTGTGGCTTTTTAATCCCCTCGATCTCTTGAACTGATGTTTGCTTGTCGGATCTCCCACCTCAAAACCAGGAAATTAATTTACATACGATGGTTATAAATGTCTCCATAGTTTTCTCACTGACAATTTGTGTCACTGACAAAGTTAGGTCTATTCTGAAAAGACCATGTCTAAGTGTTTCTTATCTGTAGATCGCAGTGAATTAGCTTTTTGAGGTTTCAGTTTTTAGATTGACAAAACTATTTCTTGTCATTTGTTTTCATATGCAAAATGTTAAGGGCTTTTGGGGTTCCATCCACAGTCATTATTCAGTCCACTATAAACAAAAAAAACCAACAAAATAACCTGATTTCAGTTGTGTTGCCTTAAAAATGGTTAAGACATGGACCAGCAAATGTTGCCGCGATTGCTCAACTACCGTAAGACGGGTTATTTTGGCCAGCATCACAATGGGTAGGTTTTTTTGACCAGCGACGACTTTGTTCAAAACTTTCACACATTTCTTTTTCCAATGAGGCCCTCCACTGCCCAGTTACGACCTTTAAAAAAAAAATATATATATATATAATAATAATTTGCTTATCTAAATCCTACTTACCAATAAGACACATTTGTGGTGTCTCACCGTCTCAGTCTTTAAAAACCCTTTAAATATCTCCACTTTACTGCCTCAGTTTTAAACCCAGTTATTGTTTTATAGTTGCACAATCCAGGCCTCATTTTTGGTCCATTAAAACAGCACAAACTGTTTCAAAGTTTTTTGTTTGTTTGTTTGTTTTTGTTTTTTTTTCTGCTGCTGCTGCAAAACCAAGTCGAGAAAATTTGATGTATACAAATTTGCAATACATTTTTGCATGAATTGGAGGCCTCCTGTTAAACATGGCATGCTTGTTTCACTGCTATATAGATATGAGAAAACAGACTATATAAAATGGTGCTATTGGACCTCATGTTGGGGGTGGTCGCAGCGAATGTGACTGGTCATGCGGACTCATTGATCATATCAGACTTTTTATTATCCTCAAAATATGCAGATCTGTTTTACAGGTGTTTTTTTCCTACCAGTGTAACAAAATCTCCTGCAGGTTTGAAAGGACAAGTAGTGACGAGTCTAACCCCATCTTTCCCTCATGGCCTGGGGGATTCGGGCATATGCTTATATCATCTGTTATAGATGTGCACATTTACGCAATACACAATTACCCTGGAAATTCACTCTCTGTATCCGTTGATGTTTGCATTAATTTACGTCGCCATTTTGAACTTACGGCTGGATTAACTAGCTGTTGCCGAAATATGGCCAAAGCGATAATGATGGTCAATGTGCTGTGAGTTTATTTTGCTAACATTGTTTGTGCAAATATCATTGTTGCGGTGATGAAACACATTTGTTTGTTTCTTTCATAGAACTATATGTATACATTTATACGTTAACTTGCAGTCGTTTTACGATTTTTCAAAACCTTCCTTAAAAAGTATTTTGTGATTCCTAGTGTAGTTTGAACATGCAAAACTTTAGCAATCTCTAGCACATTTGAACATTGTAGAGACTATCAGCACCTGTCCTACATTGCTCAAAGATGAGTTCAAAACATGCTCGTCTTGGCCCGTTTAAAAAAAAAAATATATATATATATATATATATATTCTCTTTACACTCTCTTGCATTTTCTGTAACTTTTAACACAACTGGGACTAGTGTTTGGTATGTAATGCTAATGCTCATTTTAGGCATAAATGTTGGGTTGTAACACCTTCACACGACCTTCACGTTTACTGTTAAAACCATAGTCATTTGGAAGTTAGGCTCATGTTACCTTTGTGTGTTCAACCGAACCAAAGATGCCTCCAGCCATGTCCAAATGCTGCTCTACAGACCTGCCTTCCTGTCCTTCCAAAAACTTTCCCTGCAAGAGAAATGTCTTTTTGTTTTTGTGTATTTACTTTTTTTTTTCTTTTGTACAATTTCTAATATTGTTTTAGGTTTTTAGCTACCTAAGTTCAATGAATTTTCATTGTAGCTGTTTTTGAAACCTTGCACGGTGTGTACGACCGTAATACTAGGTTGCACTTTTTTTATTTTGTTTTCATCATTGTTATTATTATCTATTTTTGTAAAAAAAAAAAAGAAAGAAAAGAAAACCCCATAGCGTGCCTCTTAGATTTATGGGTTTCTTAATGTGTTTTGTGTTTTTCCCTAAGACCAGCAGTTATACTTTATACAAAAGATGAGCTAATCCTTATTTTTAAATGCCATTTAAAAGGAGAAAAAAAGAAGCCTTTTTTCTTTACTCTGGACCCAGTAGCTGCACTGGCATACAATCGCACTGGTAGATATAGAGGGGAGGGGGGGACTATAAATAATAATAATGATGATGATGATAAAAATAAATCTAAGAACTATGATAAACTTGTTTGAAAACTTTTTTTGTAATAAAAGAAAAGAAAAAAAGTTAAAAAAAGAAAAAGAAAACGATGACTGTTTTTGTACATCAAGTTAATTCTTTTCAAAAAAAAATATTTTGGACCTAGTTTCTAATTATTATTTTAGTGGTTTTCTATGTTCTGGAACTTTGAGAAGCTGAGTTTTGAACGTGCCCTTCGATGATTGACATCTTGCGGCACTGGGGTTGCCTGGCGTAGCCCTCGATGCCCACCACTGGTTTATTTCTGGTTTGAGTTTGGATTCTCTCTTGCTTTATGAACTTGAAATTTTTGAAGTAAAGACTTGGTGAAAAAAAAAAAAGAAACTTTTTTATCCTGTAGAACTAGATCCTTTACCCCATTGAATTGCTGTTAGAGTGATGAGACTTGAAATGGGCATTTATTATGAATATGGTAGTATGGCTCAAAAAAAAAGACAAAAATGACAAAACAACAAAAAAAAATGTTGGGGGGAGGGTGGCAAATAGATGGATTAGATGTGAACTATGGCTGTGGCAATGATAATGTAGTTTTAAAGCATTATTGTTATTACCTTTTAAATCATTTATCCAATAAAAAAATCTGAAAGAACATGTACTGGGTGTCTTTATGCTTTCACAGAATAACTTGATTTTTGATGAACAGGCATGAAGCCAAGACAATCCTCATGGATGCTACACGTTGGAGAAGACCTTTAATATAGACCATATTTCATAAAAACATATGTACAAAACTGTGATCAGAACTAATATTTCCCTTTCAGTCAAGTTGCATACATTGAAATGAGAGTGATCCCATAATTCACTAGACTGCACTGGATTTCTTCCATTTGCTCAACAGCCACAAACTGCTTTGATTTTATGTTTGGATCTTTGAAATGGAGATGTTGGAATACACTTCAAGTGCTGAGCAGTTTTTGGGGCCAAAAGAACCTTCTAATGGAACTAGTTTTTCCTCCTCATTTGTCTACACATTGAACTTTTTTGTACATCATTTTCATGTATAAGGTTAACACTCAGTCATTCATGTACAGTATAAGGTAAACACTTTAATGCAAGTCTGAAACAGCCATGCTCAATTTCTAATAATCTAGTTAGTTTGTAAAATAAATTTCCACTGAACTGAATCGAATCATTTATAGATCTTTAGTAGAATATTGAGACTGTAAAAAATAAGGTTGTAAAATAAAGGGAAAATGAGTGAACTGTTTTAACTGGCCCAGTAAAAAAACATTTAAAAGAATTATTGGTTAAAAATAAAAACTACCCTTAAACTGATCCTTCGGTCTATCTACAAACAGTCATTTCCCTTGAATAACATCATCAGTAGAGTGCGGCTAATGGAATCAAATGGACACCTTCAGCCAACAGCTAATAGCTTCAGTGTAGAATGTATAGAGTTTTGACTATTTACATAATGGTATTAAAGAAAGATGCTGCCAGGGGATTGGAAATGCCCTGGAAAATCTCCTAGACATACAGTACCGCCTCATTTATGCTTTCCTTAACAAGCGAACAATAACAAAGTGTAATTTGACTCAAGGCGTGAGGAACTGTGCAACCGTTATTCAGCAAATGAGTTGGCTCCCTTTCACTGTTCGATGAGCATAAACTAAAGAAGGCAACATGAGAAGAACGGTTACGTCTGTTGAGAGTTCACCGAATCTTCATTTTGCTAAACATTTAGACTGAAAAGAAAAAGGCATGGTTGATGCTCAAATCCTGCTGTCCCCTGCTTCTATGGTGTAAAATCAATTCTTCGATCCAGCTATGAGAAACCAGGTTAGGACCAAACAACCACAAATTGGAAAATAAAGGTATGTACTAACGTTACGCATCTAGGATGCTGGACAAGTTTTGGTTCAGGAGCATGAGGTTTTGTCCATGTGAGACTACTGAACACTAGTCCATCTTCTTGTTCCGTAGACGCAGACGTGCTATATCCAGTAAATCCCGGCATGTGGGAGCAGTGTGTTGCGAGAGGATGGTCAGAGCCTTGCCGTGCAGTAAAGTCAAGGCCGTCTGGTGGCCCGTTGCCCACACTCGATACCAGGGTCCATAAAACGGGTCAGAGACAGCAGGACACAGCATGTTGTTCAAATTCACTTCGGTCAACTAGTGGGAAGCAAAATATAAGATTGAGTTAGTATAGGGACACAATATGACTAAACATGCATATTCAAAACATATGAAAGCAGATTATTCAAGCAGAATTTGCTCGATTTCATGCTTCATTTTACGAAAAGTACCAGGATGCAATTAATACTGCAGTGCAAGTTGCATATTCAACACTGCCACAAGGGGTGCTATATGCCTTCATCACACTCCAACGCTTGCTAGAGCTGAAGCTAGATTATCAAGTAAGGCTAAATATTTTGAAATACTCTATTTAAGTGAATTTCCTTGTCAAATTTAGCCACCGTCCATTGGTGGAAATTTATCATGCTACTAAACGGAGCCTGATGTGATGAGATGCAGATTGTTATAAAGCAGCCATTAGTGAAACGGTTTTAACATTGTCTATTAACACAGTGACCAACCGGAACAGGAACTGTTTTGTTCTCCCTCAATCTTTCAACAAGTGTGAATGATCGTACATTTCTTAGGACTCCCAGGAATAGAAAAGTTGTGCAACGAAAGGAAGGACAGCTCTTCACAGATGACAACACAAAATGGAAATCCTCTCCATTTCCACTAAAAGATCTATATTCAAGTGAATGAGTGCTGTTTGGGACACAAGGTATACATAAATGCACAAGTGAAAGTTCAACATTACACAATCCTGTGGTGTTCAGTACAATGCCTAGGTGAATCTGGAATTGGTTTGAAAAGTGAATTATTAGGTTCTAACTGTGAACAAATGCAAATAATGATCATGGCAATTCTAAAACCCTCCTGCTCAAGAAGAATCGAACGATTCACTGAGACACAGAAAAAGTGTTTCTGTGCTGTAGCAAGTTTAAATCTAAGCAGAGAATATAAGGAAGTTCTGCAAGAAGGGAGTTTTAGGTGAGCACAGAAAAACCAACAACAACAATGACCAAGCATTTGCCCCCAATTTAAGACCTTCTCCACCAACTTTTGACACTGCTTTTCCAGAGAACATTCACCTTCAAGGCTTCTTTCCACTGCATGTTAAAGACAAGAAGCTTCTCCGTGCTCCAGCAGTTCACAGCGTTCTTCAGTCTTATTGTTTAAATGGAGTCCAGCTCCTTTAATTCCACTGCAATGCGACCCAGCACAGGTAGTGGAAGACATCACCGGACTCACTTATCACATGTCCAAGTCGAATGCAAATAACACTTTTATAATGAGCTTAAACACTTTAACACTTAAATAACCAAGGTCTCTGGAAAGAGGTTCGGTATTCATTTCGTACCACCTGTAAGACCCACTAAATTCTGGAGCCTGTTGTGAGATGTTTGCTAAGGGTTTGTGGTCTGCACAGCACCATTCATTCAGCAGAATAAGTTTGTTAAATATGATACATGCATGTAGAGTGATACTGGTCTATACATATATATGTATGTATGTATGTATCTACATGTATGCATATTTGTTACATGCCTTATACATTATTTCTATATGTATATATATATACACACACACACACACACACATATACACAAATCTCTATCTATCTATCTATCTATCTATCTATCTATCTATCTATCTATCTATCTATCTATCTATCTATCTATCTATCTATCTATCTATCTATCTATCTATCTATCACAATGAACTCTTAATTCTTAAGGTAATTATTTATCTCGAAATGTGAATCTGTAAGAATCTGTCATGTGATTCTTCAGAAATCCTTCTAATATACTGATTAGGTGCTCAATAACATTTATTATTATCAATGTTGAAACTGTTTTTTTTGTTTTGTTTTTGCTGCTTAATATTTTTGTGGGGTAAGATTTAAAAAGAAAGAAAGAAAGAAAGAAAGAAAGAAGGAAAGAAAGAAAGAATCGAGCAGCTTTGAGTGCGACCATAAAACGCAACAACATGTTCTCTGTGGAATGGGCAACTGCAGGCACGTGCTTGTGTGTGTGTGTGTGTGTGTGGGTGTGTGTGTGTGTGTGTGTGTGTGGGGGTGGGGGGGGTGGGGGGGGGGGGGGTTTGGTTTGCCCCTTGGTGCCCAAAGTGCCCTTTTACTCTCCTTTTTGTATTTAAAGGTACTTTTGTGGATGTCTGCCCAATCTAACTAGTAGTGAAATGAATGAATAATAATTTAGCCGTAAATAAAATGACCCACATGATGACCTTTCACCTGACGAACTCATCCGAGACGATTCCACGCTGCACGCGCATTTTTTAATTTCGCGCGGCTACGCGCAATCGCGCATTCCCAGAGGATATCTTCAACTCTTGCGGGCGGCTGCTGGTAAGTGCTGTTCTATTCTCAGCGAAGTGATTTTGATGTTTACTTATTATTATTATTATTTTACTAGAACGACGTGAAGACAGCATGCAGAGAGATATTGTTTGTATTGCTGTGTGTAGGCTGTAGAAGTAAAGTTAGCTTGCTGTTTGAGGGAGAAAAGTTTCACGGGCGTGGAGGGGTGTTATTTGATTAAAAACTATTATTTTTACTTTAAACTATTATTTTATTATTACAGAATTTATTTTAAAAACGCAGAGTGCCATAAAAATTATTATCACAACTCTGGTAAGTTATCACATAGGCTTACCAGTTAGTATTTTATGTTTTGTGTGCAGAAGCCTCTGTGAACAATGTTACTATTATATACTATTGCTGTATTATTTTTATTTCTAAACTGCATCAATGCATTTGCTGCTGTATCGATGCAGAATCATCTGTATTGATATATTACTGTATTGATATTTTGAGCACAGCCCTATTTTAAACAGTGGGTACTGCATTTGAATTTTCCTATTGGATCTTTGCGGTTCTTCGTGACAGACGCAGGTTTCAGCTCACCACACTCTTGGTACGAGCTACCACGCCCTTGGTACGAGCTACCACGCCCTCGGCAGTTTAAAAATCATCTTGTTTCGTCAAAACCACTGCGAGTCAAGATATGGAATTACGAGTTTTGAAAACAATCAGGATAGAGTATTGTAGCATCTATTTAGCATAGCATTTAGACAGTTATTTTGTGTAGCCTAGTTAGTAGAATAGTACAGTTAGGATAGCTTCAAGATAGTGTAGATTTATCTGTTTAGTACAGTGGTCAGAATGGTAATGGAATAGAGGTGGACATGGGCTTCTCCACACAGCTCCACACTCAGTGCCAAACACTGCTCCTCCTGCATGGACTCCACCACTGCAGTGGTGTCTTGGTGTGAGTGATCATGTATATTTTAATCACAATCTATGGTTAGGCTAAAGTCAATCCTCTGGGGTCGACAAGCGTGCCAGCACATTTTGCTGGATTTTTTCACATAGCGGCAAAATATCAATATGCCTACAGAGCGAGCGCTATTGACATGAACTCGACAAAACTTATCAGATGCCGGTCGCGATGCGGGAGTTAAGCCCGCAGTTTGATATGGCCCTGTGTCCACAGACAATTCACCCTCTTCCACTTCAGGTGAAGTTGGGGGAGAAAAATCACCGCTCTGTTGCAAAGCTACTCACTCCAGTCGTTCTCCATTTTAGAGTCTGACAGCAGCTGTCACTGCTCAGGTGCACGTATAGTGTGTCCCACAATGCATCTGACTTGATATTACACTTGAAGTGATGTATTGACATGATATTTGATTAGACTGCCAGAGGTTGACATTTTTACACAATATTGGATTAAAAATGCTAAATAAGCACTTGCTGAATTAAATACATAATGTGATGAGGTCATGTGACAATGTTGTGGAAAAATGTCAGCTGTTTGACATACCTGAAAAGTGTGTCTAAGTAAGGCAAGTATTCAGTAAATAGTAAGATAGTATTCCATATTTGACATAAGCTACCATACAACTCTTTGTATTTCTAAAACAGTAAGAGTGGTATGCTGTTCTGGATTCTGCAATAGCGATTGATTGTCATACCATTCCAAGGCCCTGGAGGAATACAAAGTGGTAGAGGAAGAGGATTCCTGAGGACAGCAGTGCCCACCACATGTCACCCAGCGGCTCTGGCTTATACACACCTGACAAACAAGACACATGACAGACGTTAAAATGCATGTAAAGTCCAGGGGCCGGCTGCACCAGCTGTACACAAATTACAACTTAGTTTTGTTTTGTTATATTTTGAAGTTAAAAGTTAAAGTGAGGTTAATTCCTCAATAGGCCTACGATAGGTCACACTTCCTGCTTCCGGAACGTGGAGTAGGGATACAGAACTTCCAGTCAACAGTATTTCTTGATAAGGATTTAGATTATCAGTCCTAATGTCTAAACCATCCGAGATGGACTGACCACGAGCTATGAGGTTGAGAAACGAAGGTTTTTGCTCTTGTTGAAGCTATAAGTTTGTATGAAATCAACCTTGTTTAAAGAAAAACATGTTTTATCTGCGACCTTATGAAAAAAAAAACTACACTACCCACAATCCTAAGCATAGTAGCAACATCTGCTGATTGGTCCAACTCGCTGTTTACCATAGAAACGTTTACCTTATTAGCGAACGGCTAGAGCTACCCGCGGCTGTTGTTGTAGTGTACCAGGTTGCTCTGCATCAGGACGTAGACAGCCATACCTCAGCTTTCACGCGTTACCATTTGAGAGTTTTCATTTACCATCAGAACCACATCATCATATGTGACTTCAGGCAGGTTGCGGAGAGATTTGGTCCAGCACTATCTATCAGACTCCACCATTGTAAAAAGCTAACCGGAAAGAGCCGATCCCTACTAAAAGACGTACTTCCGGTCTTCAATTTCTTCGTGACATAGGCCTATTGGACAAGAAGGCCCACGGTGACATGTTTTCATCATTATATTCAATAATTATTAAAATTCAGTGAATTATTATATTCATATTTCCATAAATTACAAATGTATCTCATATCTTATTTATCATAACCTACAGTCCAAATAAGGAGAATCATTCAATCAGAACAGGCTACAACTATTATGATATCCTATCAACTAAAAACAGGCCTATAGCCTATATAATGTAATTCAGAAGATGGTGTTATTTGACGTATATCTTTCATTATTCAACTAAATATTTAATGTAATTAAATGATAAATGATTAAATGATTAATTAATGATACCCTTTCCCCCCAAAAAACAATTGTACATAATCAATCCTTTGTTCACACAAAGCATTGATATCCCAGAAACTGTGGAGCTGTAGTTGTCCTGTTTGAACATTAGGAGACACTACAGGTTTGCTTATTTCTCTCTGAGCATCATTGCTTCTCTAATGGGTCTTTTACATGAAGTGCCATTCCATCCAAAATGGTCATATCAGTCGAATTTACATTTATTCATTTAGCAGACATATATATAAAAAATATCTTAAAGATGCAATACACACGAGAAACGCTAGTAATACAATGTTGTAGCCATCCATCGTTCAGGATAGTACAAGCTAGAATAAGGGAGGGATTAAGGGATGGCCAAAGGAATAGTGAAAATGCTACCGAATAGTGAAAGTGCTACTGATTTCAATAGTATTTACAGGGAAGCTAAAATGACATTGTGGTGCACATGTGGACAATGGAAGATATAATCATGTGGGTCCAGGGGTGTATTCCAGAAAGCAAGGTCATTTTACCGTCAAATGTACCCTGAACTCTCGATTGATTAAACCAAACCTTGCTTACTCGAGGTACAGTATGCTGGTTCCAAAAACACACCTGGGAGTAAGTTCATCCAACTCAGAATATCTATATGATTAACACACCAGACATTCTCAACAAAGCAATGAAGCAAAGCAAAACATACCAAAAATTAATTTCAAAGTGAACTCTCCCTTTCAGATGTTAAGATGACTGCTCTAAACAATTCCCAATTTAGCTTAGTTTGTAGGCCTAACTGTTGATTATTAACTGTGGTGATATTAAATCATGAATACCAAAACTGATATGTCGGGACAAAATCTTGACTCGGACTTGCTTCCTCAAAGACTCTGTCTTGACTGTATTTGAAAACCAACAGACTCGGTCACGACTCGGACTCGACCCTTCAAAGACTCTGTCTTGGCATAGGTGGTCTTGTCCCCATCACTATTACTTAAAAGCTACCTCCATTTTTTGGAACCAAAAGGTGAGGTTATCTGATTACTTTCCCTTAGACACACACACAGGTATGTCACATAACCTGCTTTCTAGAATACAACCCAGGACTAACTGTTCGACCATACTTCAGAAACTCACCTCCTTTTCTGAAGAGGTAGACAGGAACAAGATACAGCATGGAGTGTTGAATATAATAGATCTCCTTTTCAAATGGAAGCTGTGACGGGGGAAAAATATGTTTAGATGACAAAAACATACAGAGAGCCTTGTATTCTAGTCTTATTTGGTGTCAGCATGTTGTACTATAACTACTGTATATCCTAATGCAATAAGCATCTAAACAAACAGCTAAACCATTATAGGAACGATGCAAGCAGTGATGACGGGCTCGAGCACTATGGTGCCATCGCCACCTGGCGGCTCTAAGAAAACAATAAAAGTCAAAGTCAAGTAAAAAAAAACACTTCCTGTTACCATTTGGTAGTACTATGATGACCTAAGCCTACAATAACCATAAACATGTGATCAGCCCCCATCAACATACAGCACCAATTTAACCTACTGTATGTAGGTAGTCAACCAAAATAACCATCACCACCTCCACAAGACAGTGGCGGCGGTAAATACACACAATTCCATCTCTCTGACTACTGTCACAGTGAAATATTACAGTGATGGAAGTGCGCTTATTTTTTCCTATGCAGTACCCAAAAGATCTGAAGAACTTGATGTGAGGATAGAAACTATGATTCACTGTTCGCTTGTTGGCCAGAGGAGTGAGCCTGGGTTCTCCAGATGATTTTTCTCCATTATGTCACCTGATGGAGTTTTGGTACAGTCACTGTCACTGTTGCCTGGCTTTTGGCTTGCTTAGTTAGGGACATTCAACAATATTATTGATCTGCCTTTCTTCTTGAAAAAAAAATTGTTGTATTATTTTAATTTTATGAAGCTGTATTGTGAATCTGTATTGTAAAAAGCGCTATATAAATAAAGGTGACTTGACTTGACTATGAATAAAAACTCTGGATAGTGTTGCACCTCTCTGTTTGAAGAAAAAGAGAGACCCCCACACATGGGTACAAATTCAGACTCATGCCCTTAAGAAAGCAGGTGAAGATTACAAGTTAAGAGAAAATGAAAATGTGATCTCATCTCATCGGAAAATGATGAGATCTTCATATTTGAATGCTCATAAAAAAATGACAAAAACAATCTCAGGAATTTCTCCTCACAGCACTGTAATAGCTTAATGAACTTCTTCAACAATAAAATTAAGACAAGCAGAAAGAATTTTAGCATCTCTGGAAATTTTTTAGGTTTCCTAGTAGAGCCTGACCGATATGGGTATATGTGTATATTAAAATACAGTAGCAATATTTTTTATGTCTATATTATAGTAAAGAACCAGACAATGTTTGGACACACACCATTCTTGACTGGTACTGTATATAGAATACAGTATACATATTTTTTGCAATGATCACTCAAATGTGGTGATCAAACACTTGTATGACAAAAATATGTAATGGAGGCAGGGTGAATGATTGAGAATGATAAAATACAAAATGGCCCTATATAAAGTGTTATAATTATAAAAAATTATTGAAGTATTGCTTGATGTTGTAACGTAGCGTTAGGCTGTATAGGTTGACACAGTGTCTAAACCAGTTGTTGCTTGCGTTGCAACAGCTGTTTACCCTGGACGTTACAAAGCAGAACGAGGCATCAGTTTACCTTTGGAGATTTGTCGCTCATGTAGCACCGCATCCAGTGTAGACAAACATCACTGATTATAATGGTTCTACGGTCTTTTGTCGCATCGCGCCACTCGCTTCCAGTGTCTTGTTCAGGCAGCAGCAGACAAGCAGTCAAGCGAGGTCTTAACGGCAAGTTGCAAACTAGTTAGAATGAGTGGTGTTGGCTTGAGACTGTTGAATGGTGACTTAACACTACGTTGTCACCCGGTGAGCTAGCCATGTTTAATACCTTGTCAGTGGAAGCTAATGTGTGTGCGCATCTTACACCGTTACGCTTGCCTGATAGTGTATACTGGATAGTGGCTCTACTTCTACTATCATTACTGAAGTGAAATGGTTTGCTGGTGTACAGTAACCTGGGTCGCCAGTAACAAACAATGAGTGCACTTTGTTGGACAAACTACTTAGTTATGCAATTTATAAGCCTTTTATCCGCGACGCGTTATATGTTCTGCAAAAAAAAGTTTATATCGGCGGCATATCTGCTTCATATACACCGATACCGATATTTCTGTGATAGGCTTATATCGACCGATAATATCGGAAGACCAATATATCGGTCGGGCTATATGCTCATAGTATCTCCAGCGAACAGCTTCAGGCATTTGATGTTATAGGACAAGAAGAGTGAACAAAACTTATTAAACATATGCTGTAACCTATATCCACTAAGCTACTGAAAGAGTTGTTACCTGTAATCTCAGAATATCGTCTGAAAATTATTAACTTTTCCCTCTCTTAAGGGCATGTCCCAAAAACTTTCAAGCTGGCAGTAATCAAACCCTTATCAAGAAGACCCAGCTTGACCCAGGAGAACAGATTATCTCCAATCTCCTGTTTATGTCTAAAATGTTAGAAAAAGTAGTGTGTTAAAAACAAAACTATTTGTTTCTGCCACATAAAATATAATAAACATCCAAAACAGGCACAAAATCTAAAAAATTCAGTTTATTGCTCTTCAGAATGGATCTCCCCTCCACCATTAAATACATTAGAATCCTAAATAGGAATACTAGCTACAAAACCAATATTGGGTTCTATGTAATGTGGAACTTAAACAACTGGTAAAACAAAGTAAAATGTAGAATATAAACATATTATGCTCATTGACTGTCTCTGTTGTCTATCCTTGTTATTGAACATGACAACATTAAGCATGCCTACAAATGAACTTGTGCATGTGCATAAAAAACCAAACCCCAATTGCAAAAGCCAATATGGTGCATACGTTTTAACTACATACCTTACATCGCCAATTGGCAGAATGTACAGGTGCACTCAGTGCTCGAAGTGGGGCGGTACTCACCGGTATGCAGTACAGGCACTTCTACATTTTACTCTTAAACATACCTGCACTTTTTCTTGCGTACCGTTACTTCTCGCATGTAGCCGGTACTCTATACCACTGACAGAAAAAGCGCGACGGCCGTTTAACACACACATATATCTGCGGCGTGTAATGCGTTGCGAAACGGCAACTGGAGCTGATCGCGGCCACCGCAAGCGTGAGTAGAGCGTATCTTTTTCGGCTTGCATGTTAATCTATGAGTGGGTTCACACCACGAGGAGGAGCGTCGGGGGTTCGGTGCCGTCGCACCGGTCTATTTTTGTTGTGCTCACGCTCATTTAAGGTAAAAGCACACTTGTGATGAAGAAAATAAATATGATTTCACACAAAATGTGACCAAATGCACAGAATTTGCATGTCTAGTGTGTTTTAACAAGAACTGGAGTAGGCTACGTCATAAAAGAAAAAGACTCAAAACATATTTATGCAAGATTTACCCATTTAAACTTGTCTTAATTATTCAGTTTGGGTAAAACTAAGTTTTATAAATAAATGAAACGGGCTAGCAAGTCAGAATATAAGCTTTCTTTTAGTTTATGTAATAGCCTACACAGACAGGTAGCCTACATGCCCAAATCAAACCTAGTGTAGGCCTATACTTTTTTATGTTTGCTGTCTTGTAAACATATCGAATATGACTGAAAAGACAATATCAGAGTTGTTTTTGTAGTTTACCATTTACATGCAAAATGTATAGGCTACTTCTCATCTTAACAAATTTCAAGAATCAAGTTTATTAATGACCAACTTCTAAAAAGATGTTTCTTTTTAAAGAAATGTGCACGCACACACGACTTGTTTAAATACATTTATCTTGTTATTAATTAACAATAAATTGTTGTTGTAAGAGCAATATTTCCAAGTTTTGTTTTTCCCTGTAAAAATTTCAAATGTCATTATTTGCCAATGCAAGAGAGTACCGGCACCTTTTTCCCCCCACTTCAAGCACTGTGTGCACTAAAACATACATTACGTCACTACACAACGTCATCGCGCTACAGTCTACAGTGAGGAATACTTGACAACTGAAGTGTTTTCAACCACTGCTTTAGAGTAATTTTAATCAAGTAACTTGGTAACTTTATTTAATAACTTTACATTATTATACTCACCAGTCTAGTGTTGACTACTGGAAAGAGAAGAGCAAGAAGGGCTCCATTCAGCATGTGGACCTGAAGTCTTCAAAATAACAACAAAAAAAAGTTAAAAATCACAGTAGAAAGCTCACAGCAACACTATATCTATCAACACTACAGGAACACAGTTCTAAATATCAACCAAACAAGGGAAAACAGTGACATAAACTGACAAAGAAATATCATTAAACTGACAATATCAGAAATGTCATACAAAACCTGATGCTATCATAGGTCAGAAGCAATTGCACCACGAAAATGACTTCATCACAAACAAACCTGTTTATATACTTTGACATACATATGGCTTGCCATTGCCAGCAAAGTTATGCTGCCTGGAAGCAGCAAAATATGTGGCATGCATAAAGAAGGCAATCCCGCAATACTTAAATAAGTTGTAAATACAGTTTTTCTCAGTCGCTTTGGTGCATTTCTCACATCACTATTTACATTTGCACAACAGTTAGTTCAACCTCCACAACATTTAATCATTTGTGCACATCATAGTAGCAGTTTCTCATTCCTTCCAACAAATTGCAAATGCTTTTGGACATGCATCAATTGCTTTCATACAACTCTCTGCTGTTTTATAACATTATCATTTGCTTATGTCATATCAGTCCAAATTAACTATACTTGTGAATGCTGAATAGTCATTCCATATAAAACTAATAGTCCTCATTTCATTCCTTGAGTCATCAAATACAAAAATGTTGAACTAGTTGTCAAAATCCGTCAAGCAAATTTTACATTTTTTTTTTAATCTTTTAAAAAACTTTTTTTTATCCTAATTTGAACAATTTCTCACTGGTGAACCTTAGCTTTCACTGATGACAAGAGATGTGCATGAATGATTTACAGTATATGTATGTTGTATGTTCAGTTCCAATATGTACTGATATTGTTTACAGTTGTGCACTGATCTACCCAAAGGGAGTTTATGTTTGTTGTAAATAAGGGTGTATTTTTTCTTTTGCACAATGCTCTGAACAAATTAGAATTGCAAAGACCATGCAGTAAAAAATGTGAAACATACATATTCAGTGTCTTGTACTCAATTACTGTACTTCAGTAAATACAGTAATGTGAAACTTTACTGTAGTTTTCAAATGGCTGAGCAAATAGTTTATTATAGGACTGTCTTGAGCATTTTCAGGTAGTGTCACCAAGATCTGAATTTTTTTGCATTGTCAAACACTTACAGAGTAAACTGTCATAATGAAAACATGACAAAGCCATTTGACTATCTTGTTCATAAACACTGGTGTTAGGACTTTTCATCTTGACGACACTGACACTTTCAATGACATGAATACTTGCTTTTGAGGAATGAGTTATCCATTTTGAGCAAGTGACACACTTTTGCAGGTTATCAACTAAGTTTTGCAGTTTGTACTAATTGTTTTGAGAACTGCATTAACTGTTTTGCAAATGTAAATAGTGATGTGAGAAATGCACCAAAGCGACAGAGAAAAACTGTAATAAAAAATACAAAAAGATATTCAATAAGTTGTAAATAATAAAAAATACAAAAAGATATTCAATAAGTTGTAAATAATAAAAAATACAAAAAGATATTCAATAAGTTGTAAATAATAAAAAATACAAAAAGATATTCAATAAGTTGTAAATAATAAAAAATACAAAAAGATATTCTAGAAGATAGATAGATAGATAGATAGATAGATAGATAGATAGATAGATAGATAGATAGATAGATAGATAGATAGATAGATAGATAGATAGATAGATAGATAGATAGATAGATAGATAGATAGATAGATAGATAGATAGATAGATAGATAGATAGATAGATAGATAGATAGATAGATAGATAGATAGATAGATAGATAGATAGATAGATAGATAGATAGATATCTCTGCTTTGCCAGAAGACTGTTAGCAGTAACAGTATGCGCTTTTGCCAAGGAAATTATTGTGTCAAGGGAGAGTGGTTTAGCGAACTCTGCAGACTAGCCTATCTCGCAAGCTCCCCATTTTCAAAGGGGAGAACTGGGAACTCTAGAACCAGAAAGAAAGAATCCTGATTTTAGACATACGTGACAAATAACAAATACATTACATTTTGACTACGGGTTTGAAAACCTCAGGAACCTAAGGAAATTAAACTGTTTCCTGAGGTTTAACCTTTGCAACGCTAAGGAAATGAAATGATCATAATGAACTGTGTCTACTCGGGCGACAACTTCAAAAAGAAAAAGAAACATGGCACCTTATAAAAAAATAGGCCCATTTTTTTCAAGACACATTTCACTGTGATATCAACATGCACTTATTCTTACAATCATCACCCGAATGTCCACCTTTATCATGAACTTAAAATGAAGTTCTTTTCAAATTTCTTCTACAGTTCTCAAGAAAGGAAATTCATTTCAAGCACAAATTCGATGAGAACAAAGAGGGAATTATTAGCAACACCAACATAACAGTAAAGCTAAAGTTCTGTTATTTAAGCAAAAACTAAGTCTAAAACTAGTCTAATTACATTAGACTAACCGAATCACAGGCTATCATTGATAAAGTACAGCCAAACTAAAATGAGGGTACCTCCCCAAACTGATTTTTTGAAGGACTTCTAAGGCAGCATAACATTTTAATGATCTACACCAAAATAGACAGAGCTTTTGTGATAATTAAGCAAATATATAAATATTTCTCCAGCCCCAGAGAGCTACCCTAAACCCCGCCCTTTACACGCCTCAGGAGTACACATTAATAATGCTGAATCAAACAGTAATTCACACATAAAAGAGAACACTCATTATTTCACACATAAAAAGAGAACACTCATACAGTACCTATTCAGTAAAGCCTGCTTCCATTTATTCGTGATCACAGGAATGCACAAAACAACTAAGTCTGGACTTAAGTCCAAAGGCTTACATATTTAGAAAAATACTGATATGAAAATATGAAAATACTGAAAATACCATATGTTTACATCACATTTCTTTAGAAAATGTGATCATTTCTATTAATTTTCCACAAAATTATGAAATATGAGGACGTTTGAGTGATCTCTCCAGTGCAACTTATTGTATACTGTATACTGTATTATATACTTGCAATCAGAGCAACAAAGTTAACTAGAGTATCAAAATCTAGTATCAAACAAGGCACAAAGGCACAGGGAAGAAACAAATGAAACATGAAACCAAACAAATATTTGATTGTAATCATATGCCCAAGTTCTTAAAGGGCACCTATTATGTCCCTTTTTACAAGAGGTTTCGGGTGTCCCCAGAATATATTTGTGAATTTTCAGAACAAAATACCCCACAGTTAATTTATTATAACCATTTGAAAATGTCATTTTTGGGGCCTTTTTAAAAATGACCTGTTTTGGTGTCTACCACCTTAAATGTAAATGAGCTGCATCTCCCCGCCCTGCCTTTGGTTGAGCACGTAACTTGCATACCTATGGCAATAAACAGTCTGTAGAAGCAGAATGGCTGAGAGAGAGAGACCCGTTTTGTATGGCATTTAGCCGTACATGTTTGAACAGGAATCAGACCCAGATGACGAAGAGACTCCGGCACACTGTAAAAATGAATATGCTTTATCTAATCAATAAAATTGTGGCAACATATTACAACCAATATTATTAATTAAATTGTACAAATTAGAATTAATTAGAATATTAATTTGATTAACTGTTGCTCAATTCTAATTTGTTCAATTTAATAAATAATATTGCTTGTAATCTGTTGCCACAATTTTATTGATTAGATAAGCACATTCATTTTTACAGTGCAGAAGAAACACAAATAGTGTTTGTTTGTTTGTTTGTTTGTTTGTTTATTAAGATCCCCATTAGCTAACTGCAAAAGCAGTTGCTATTCTTCCTGGGGTCTGGACTTCAACACAAAAAATATTCTTATAACATAAAACCATACATTATGTAGACAAAAAGGAGTGTACACATACCTACATGACAAAACAACAACGTACCAAAAAAAAACAAAAAAAAAAAACAGCTCTACATTATACATTAACACAATACATAGTTGTCGCCATACTCTTAGGGTTCATAGTTATCACAAAAAAAAAAAAAATATTCAAATGTAAATAAATAAAGTCTTAATCTTTTACGAAAATTCATTGTATTCATTCCCAGATTCAAAAACTGAGGAAGAGAATACCATGCCACCATTGCTCTATACAGCACCATCTTTTGTCCAAAATTAGTTCTACACGGAGGTAACAAAAAGTGATTCCCTGTTGACTGGCGAGTGGAATATTGATGTACAGTACTAAAAAAAAGACAGTCTGCTGTGTAGTATTTCTGGCATTTTTGTAACAATAATTTTCCTAACAAAGTTAACAATAAAATAATTAAATCTACTTTTCACACTCAACCAAGCTAACTTAGTATTCAATTCACTGACACAAGTCCTAAAAGGGCAACCTAAGACTACCCGAGCTGCTTTATTCTGAGCAACTTGCAATTTTTTTAAATTCATATCAGTCGTACTAGACCAAATGACTGAACAATAGTCCAAATGGGATAGAACTAATGATTAACTTAATCACCCTATTAGGAATTATTTTTTTACAATGATTAACAACTGCAAGACTCCTGCCCATTTTCAATAGTATTTGATTTATATGACTGTTCCAACTTAACAAGTTGTCAACAGTCACACCGAGCAGCTTTACCTCCGTAACCTGTTCTATTGCAATCCCCCCCACAAACAGACTCAACCCCGGTGAATCGTCTAACAAATATTTGGAACCCAGTACCATACATTTACTTCATTAATCACCATATTATTGTCCCTAAACCAATTTTCAATTAATCTCAGTTCAACCTGTAAAATTCTATTAAGTTCAACTAGGGTTTGCACGGATATATAAATTGTGGAGTCATCTGCATATAAAGCCATGGTGGAATTCTCTAAAACAAAAGGCAAATCATTTGTGAAGATAGAAAATAAAAGCGACCCAAGGCAACTCCCCTGTGGCACACCACAATCAAGAGTCTGTATTTCAGAATCACTCCCATTAAATGTAACAGTAAATTCCCTATTGGCAAGATAATTTTGAAACCATTCAATAGCAGATTTTTCAAAACCATAACAAATTAACTTTTCCAACAAAATTTCATGGTCAGTACATCAAAATCAGCACTCAAATCTAACAATACTGTTCCAACAATCTTTTTGTTATCCATATCTTTTCTCCAGTCATCAGTTATCTGAGTTAAAGTAGTTGTTGTAGAGTGCTCCTTTCTATATGCATGCTGATAAACAGAATTTAAATCATTTATACTAAAATACAAACTAATTTGTTCAAAAACAATTCTTTCCATAATCTTGCTCAGAATAGATAAGATACTTATAGGTCTACTATTTTTACCCGAAAGTGGTTCTTTATTATTCTTTATAAGTGGCATAATTTTAGCTACTTTCCAACTTGAAGGACAAATACCTTTTTCTAGACTTAGATTTATTATATAACTTATAGGCATAGCAATTACATCAGCTACATATTTCAATAATTTTGCATCAAAGGTATCAGCACCTGGTGGTTTCTCTTTAATTCCTTTTAATACATTCTCAACAGTAGTAGAACTTACTCTTTCAAAAGCAAATTTGCATGTTTTATTACCCATTATTCTATTACTACTGTACTATTGTACTTTTATTAAAATAACTTTTCTGTTTCAGATTCATACCTTGTCTTAGCGTTGAAATTTTATTCTTGAAATAAGAACCAAAATAATTTGCAATATCACTGGGTTTAGTCAAAAAGGATCCGTCAACTTCAATAAAAGATGGCAATATTTCAGTTTTTCTCCCCATTATTGTATTAAGCATACTCCAAATTTTTCAGATTTAGATTTAGCCTCTATAATTTTATTTTCATAATACTTTCTTTTTTTTGATCTGTTTAATTTGTTAACAAAATTTCTAAATTTCCTATACTTATTCCACAAAGTGCTGTTTCCTGATGCGATGGCTTCAGTCTTTAGTTCATTTCTCAACTTAATGTGGTCCTTGAGTTCTATATCTACCCAAGGAGCAGCAATTTCTCACAGTAATTCGTCTCAAAGGTGCATATTTATCCATGATTGGCATCATTGAACTAGTGAAAGCCTCTAAGGCTCTATTAGGATCATCTTCAACTAATATCTTTGACCAATCCACATTTCTAACTTCTTCACAATATTCATTTTCATTAAAATATTTAAATATCCTTTTAACAATAATTTTCTGCCCTGCTTTGGGAACCTTAGTTTTCCTATTAATTAAAGGGTTAGTTCACCCAAAAATGAAAATTAAGTCATTATTTACTCACCCCCATGCTGTTCCAACCCCGTAAGACCTTCGTTCATCTTCGGAACAAAAATAAAGATATTTTTGATTTAATCTGAGAGCTGGATCAGTCTTCCATAGACTGCCTAAGGGACTGGCTCTTGACGGCCCATAAAGTCATTAAAGAAAAGGTTTAAATATTCCATGTGCCAACAGCGGCTCAATTATAAGTTTATCAAGCGACGAGAATACTTTTTGTGCGAAAAAACATAAATAACGACTTTATTCGACTATCCCATTACTTCCTTATTGGCGCATGCGCGAGAACTGAGAGGAGGACATTCTCCTTCGCTTACTTCTTGGCTGCGTTCCAAACCGCATACTCAATGAGTAGGTACTTAATTTCAATAAGTACTTACTCATCGAGCGCTAAAAGAGTAGGTACTTTATAGCCAAATCTCGTTGAGTATGAATGCGAACCGGTCATCTGCCATGTTGACGTTATCATGTGACCTACGACGCGTTATCTCAAGTGCAACACCATAAAATATATGAACGATACGTTTAATTCATCTATCGATAAATATCTTGATATTGATTAAACTTGCTCATTTTGTTGTGGTATTGTTAAAGAAACAGCTGCCCATTTATTTTGTGAATACATTTGGGTTGATTTAAGTTGTTATATTATTAACCCTAGGCTACTAATGTGACCAACAGTGTTATTCTTATAACAATATTTTTTTTAAGAAACCCCAAAATCGTCATTTCTTGATTATGTTGTTAATTTCTTTATTTTATACCCAAAAAGTTTCTCCTTTAAGTTTTCCTTTTTCTTAATGAATTTACCTCGTTTCATCACTCAGACATATAACTTTTTTATGTATTATGAAGAACTATAATGAAGATATTTAGCCTTTTTTGTTCTTTTTTCCTGTGTATAAATATAATTTTATGTCATATTGTGAAGTACACAAACCAATGATCTTTATATTTTCTGTTTTGTCATTATGATTGTTACATAAACTATAGTATCTTATCTTTCCATGATCTTGCATGTAATAAGTTTAAATTATATGAGCGACAGGTGCACTAACACATCATAAGCACATCCTAGAACAGTTTTCCTCTGCGTTTGTAATGTTTGCACAAAGGAGCCAGGCAGCTGCTCGAAGATCTCTTTTGGAGAAAACTGTTAAACATCGCTGATCTCCGCGGTGTTGATATTAACGTATCCTCTCGCGTGGCATCCTGGGATAGATGAGTATCATGAGTACCCATGGAAAAGCACTCAAAAATCTGGGCGGAAGCAGTAAGCCATCCGGGAACTTCTCCCCTACTCTTTTTATGAAAACTGATGTTTCGAACGTACTGCTTCCTTCACGTACTGTTTTCGCCTACTATATAGTAGGAAAGTAGGCATATTGGAACGCACTTAAGTCCGAATCTCGCGACAATTATTACGTCACCCAGGTAATTCTCGCCTACTCTTTTGGATTCATTCATACTTTTTTGCTCGCCTACTCTTTTTCCCATACTAAATAGTAGGGAAGTATGCGGTTTGGAACGCAGCCCTTGTGACCGGCGGCTGCTCACCGCTTAGGAGTTTTATCGCCACCTACTGTATAAGATGATGTGCTGATATAGCTGGAAGTGCAAAACTTTCTGTTTACAAGCAGAGGAAGATGCGCGCTGTACATACGCTTTTCAATTAGCGTATTTTCCGCACTACAAGGTGCACCTAAAAGCCTTTAATCTTCTCAAAAAACGACAGTGTGCCTTATCATCATCTTATACGGTAGGTGGCGATAATACTCCTAAGTGGTGAGCAGCCGGTAAAAAGAAGTACTCGAAAGAGAACGTTCTCCTCTCAGTTCTCGCACATGCGCCCATAAGGAAGTAATTGAATAGTCGAATAAAGTCGTTATTTATGTTTTTTTCGCACAAAAAGTATTCTCGTCGCTCGATAAACATAATTGAGCCGCTGTAGGCACATGGAATATTTAAACCTTTTCTTTAATGATTTTATGGGCCGTCAAGAGCCAGTCCCTTAAGCAGTCTATGGAAGACTGATCCAGCTCTCAGATTAAATCAAAAATATCTTTATTTGTGTTCCGAAGATGAACGAAGGTCTTACGGGGTTGGAACAGCATGGGGGTGAGTAAATAATGACTTAATTTTCATTTTTGGGTGAACTAACCCTTTAAGACTAAATTATGATCACTAAAGCCAACCGGCAAAGAAACTGCTTTTGAACATAAGTCTGCGGCATTTGTAAAAATAAGATCAATACATGTGGCTATCTTTGTACCATCAGATCTATAAGACACTCTAGTTGATTTTTTAACAACTTGTGATAGATTACAGATCTCTGTTAATGAAAGCAACTTATTTTTTTAACGAACAGTTTTCCAAATGCCAATCAATATTCAAATCACCCAAAAAATATATTTCATATTTTGTATCACAAACTTTATCTAACATAGTACAAATCTTATCTAAATAGACAAATAGTACATTAGGTGGTCGATAACAAACACCGATTAGAACAGGCCGAAGACGTGGTAACTGTACTTGTAGCCACAAGGCTTCTACACCCGCACAACTAAAATCATTCCTTCCAACGTAAATTGCAACCCCACCACCATATGCATTTCTATCAAATCTATACAAATTGTACCTATTTATATGCAATAATGAATTATCTATATTTGAATCTAAGTGAGTTTCTGATAAAGCCAAAATATGTATATTATGTCCTGAATCTTATTTCTCAAACTACAGACATTTAAGTGTGCTATGCGTAACCCTTTATTATTAACTCCATCATTTACCAACACCGTACCACCTTAGAGTATGACAAAGTCAGGCTAGCCAAAGGCATTACTTGGCTCAAAACCTCCTCCCTTGCAAATGCAAGCTAACAGGCATCTGATGTCATGAACACTCAATTGCATGCAAATACACATTAATCTGTCACCTAGTAGAGTTCCTTGATGGTGTTTTAGTGAATTAATGCTGAAATGCATTAACACTCACCCAAGAGTTGAATCTATTTTGAAATGTTTAGCCACAGCAGTCACTAAAGAGGTAAATGTCTCCAAAACACTTGCTATATTTTTTCGCATTAAAATGCAGAAAAGCACAGGGAAAGGGGGCTAGATTCAAGCACACGTGACCCATTCATGTCCCTACGGGTACATGCTACAAAAGGGTCAAAATCAATTTATAATTTGACAAATGCTAAATTCAGGTCATCCCTGAGCTTATTTATTATTTATTGCCATCTGGTGACATTACCAGTACCGCATGTCTAGCATGCATGACATTAGAAGCTCCTGTGAGGAAACTGTTACCACCATGTTAGTTATAACCACCATGTTAGTTTTAATGGAAAGTCCAAATAGGGACAATAACGCCGCTCTGTTAACAAAGGTTTTTTTTTCACAATTGCTTATGTTTATGATCAGACATACTAAATATTACTCACTACTTACACTACTTGCATAAGGAGAAATTAAAGGAAAAATGTGGCTTCAATACAAGTTAGGCTTAATGGACAGCACTTGCGTTACAATGTTTATTATCAAGTCATGTTTATTTATATATCGCTTTATACAACACTGATTGTTTCAAAGCAGATTTACATTGTGTCCAATCGGATCCAAACAATTTATCTGTAATTTACTCTTAATTTCAATTACAAAAACAAAATAAAATGACAAAACAATTTTATTGTGATCTTTTGTTACCGTCACAGTAACATGTTACTGTGAAATATAAAAGTCAAAAGAATTAGTTCTTGTCATAACCAGCTGCCTGCAAAGAGCTACAGTGGAATTCTATTTATAGAAAACAAAAGATCACAATATTTTTTTTTTGTTATTTTATTTAGTTGAAAAATGGTTTTGTGGCACTGTTCATTTTATTCTAATCTTTTATTTATTTTTTTTACACACATATATTTTGTTTTCCGCCTATACAATATTTTATTGTTCTTAATTAACTTAAACTGTTTAACTACTCACTACACTTAATTATCAATCTTTAAACTAATACAATGGGTTTAATTTCGCCATTTGAAATGCTGGATGTGACCATTTCCAACGGATTTTGATGATGGTAGTGCGAAGGAGGTGCATGTCACCATAGTGAGAAGTAGCAGCCAGGTAAGAAAATCTATTTATTTATTTATTTTTCTATTTTTTAAGTCTTGAGTTCTGAAAGCTTGTTTTAACGATGCTTTTAATGTTTTGTTTAGCAGCCGAGTATTAATTTTGATTGGTTTATTGCAAAATTAATGGATGAATGCAAACGGTTGTAAAATATGACTTTAATTGCCATTGTGGAAAGCTCATTATTCTCTGTAGTGTATGAAAATACTTATGCTATGGAAAAAAGGAATGGGACAACATAATAAGTTAAGTAGATCGCTTCAATCAACACCCTAAAGCTTTATGGCGCTTTTCCACTACACAGTACCAGCTCGACTCACCTTTGTTTGGTTTTCCACTGAGTAAAAGTTGTACCTGTTAATGCTTTCGCATACTTTTTTGTACCACCTCTGGTGAGGTTCTGAGCGAGCTAAGGCGATACTAAAATGTCACGTGAAAACAATGATTGGTCAGAGAGAAGTCACCATTCACTGCGTCTTCATTACACATGCCAGATGGAGTTTCCAGAATAACCGCACTATTTTTAAATAGTTTGGTTACTAAACTTACTACTATTATTATGGCAACTTACTAAATAATTACTAAACTTACTACTATTATTATGGCAACTACTCGGAAGAATACGCTGTGGTCAAACGAGGAGGTGCAGACTTTCCTTTGTTTGGTGGCCGAAGAGAGGATCCAGCGAGAGATTGATAGAGCAAGGAGGAACGAAAGGTAAGAAACTGGGTCCAAAATAGTTTAATATTTGGCAGAAAAAATAATTTGATAACACTTTCCAATAACAGGGCATGAATAATCATGACGTCTAATACCTGAATTGATAGTTACTTGCTGAAGTTAACTCATGATTAGTGGAGAACTAATCATGAACCAATGAAGAGCAACCCTTAACTAACAGGAGTCATACTGATTCATGCATGAATAACAGCAGCCTTAAACATGTTAGTACATGTTTGCTAGTTAATGCATTCATTTACGTTTAGGGGTAAACTAAATCAATCGGTCTCTGTAAGGATAAATAAGCAGTAATCTAAATTTGAATTAAACATATACAGTAATTTAATACTGCCATAATTTAAACTGTAATATCATAATCTGCAGCTTTGTGACAAATAATTGGGAATGCACATGATTTTCTGGCCATTAATTACACAGATCTGTCTAATCAAACATGTAAAATATACAAATAACTAGCACTAATAAATTTAATTTGATCTAAACTGTTTTTCAGATTTGTATAGTTTTGTACAACTACAGTATGTACGGTGTACTAGGTGCTCACTTGGCACGTTGGTTGTGTTCCTATGGTGCTGGCATTTTAATCTCATAAATGTTGACTTCTTTAGTAAAACAGAATTAATAACTAAAGACATATTTGCATGTATGTTGTATTTGGGAGGTTTCAGGAGATTTGTAAAATACTTAACTGTGTTTTTTTTGTTGTTTCAATACATATGCTTCAATAAGCATTAGCTTATAGCTTATTACCTATTTTGCATGTAAAAGTGTCTTATGTGTGTCTTTAAGGAATAAGGGATGGCACAAAGGAATAAGGATGGCACTCTTAACGTATGTTTATTCATATTAGTTAATTATTTGCATCAGTGCATCAGTGTCAAGTGCATCAGTGTCATGACTGTACTTGAGGAGCCACATCATAATTCATTTATTAACTTACCATACATTAACAAAGTAATGGCTTGTTAATGCATCAGGTCATGACTTTACTTGAGGGGGCACATCATTAAACTCTTGATTAACTAACATGAATACACTAACATAAAGTAAGGGCTTGTTAATGCATGACTGTGTCTTGAGGAGGCACATTATTACTAACTCATCATTAATTACTTATAAAGTAACATGAATTCATGACTTGCTAATGTATCATTATGTCATTTCTTGTCTTGGCCCACCAAGTGTACATCTTTAAAAAGTCACAATTATACATGTTTTATACATATTCAGCTCCTCTTCTAAATCAGCTATCATTTGGTCCTTTTCAGTGGTTTGTAAAGAAGTGGAAGAGCAAAGGTGCTGTGCCCGAAGAATTTGGATGGAGAAAGAACTGAACGGTAGGAGGAAAGTGGACATATTTCGATGGGGCAATAGTGGCAAGAAAACAAGACTAACATCTGACTGCATTATGATATAAACACTGTAAACCAATCCACAAAATAGCCACAGAAATAACCATCATCTGTGCTAACACTGATTTTAATTTTGAAAATTACATCTGTTTAATGGATATGTTAGTGTAGGTATTTCACTCTTGATGGCAGCAGTGGAATCATTTAAAACACATGAGATTAATTGTTTTTAATGATGAATGCATCATTGTGTGTTCAATGAGTAAGGTTAAATGTAAATAT
The DNA here is from genome assembly GCA_038021265.1 of Cyprinella venusta. Classification (NCBI taxonomy): domain Eukaryota; kingdom Metazoa; phylum Chordata; class Actinopteri; order Cypriniformes; family Leuciscidae; genus Cyprinella; species Cyprinella venusta. The sequence goes on from CM075880.1 coordinate 23,452,513, forward strand.
TCCAAGACATTCAGTGTCATTCATTGATGTGTGTGACAGTTGCTGGTGGAAAATTTATAAACAATTTTACATTGTGCCTTTTTAATACATCTTCTAATCTAGAGCATGTTTGATTTAGTTTACCCCAAAGTGTTAATTAATACATCAATTAAAAACATGTACTAACGTGTAGTTAAGATGGTATATTTATGCAGGAATTCATATGACTCATGTCATCGCCAAGGTTAGTTCTTCATTAGTACATGTCTTAACTCATCATTAGTTCATAGGAATGTAATTATTAATTCAGGTATTAGTACAAGATTATTCATGTACTGTAATTGTAAAGTGTTGGCTGACATAGCTAACTTAAGAGTACAGCTGCACAATTAATCGAAAGTCTAATCTCAATTGCAATTACAGATGCCACAATTAAAAATCGTTCAAATCCATGTTTACAAAAAAAGTCCACTTACATTATTCTGTGTTCTTAAGAGGTGTGTTTAGAGCGCGTTACGTTGTGAGAGGCGAATTACGACTCCTTCAGAAAACCCACCACAATAGAAACTACCAGTGACGTAAGTGTAGAGTTCGTAAGAGTTCCTATTGGCTGTGCGAATGTAACCAGGAAAATGGCCATAGGGGAACATTAGTTCTTAGGGAACTGCTCTGGTGGCTAGTTCCTATATCTTAAGTTCCTAGAATTACCCAGTGTGAAAGCCCCTATTATTAACTCATGCATATTTTTACTTTTTATTTATTTATTTATTTAAAGAAAACACCAAACCAATGTATAGTTGACATTGAGGCTTAATGCGACAGAAAAGCAATAAAAGTTTTTTCAGGAAGAGTGTTTTTAGCTTGTTTTTTAAAAAAATATGGCATGCAGTTGCTTCATAGTTCATACAATAGTATACAGTTTTTCAAAACAACATTCAATGTAAATTATCATAATCATAATTCATATTTTAATCGCAATTACAATTTTAAGGGAATAATCGACGATTATGATTTAAACGTGCAGCCCTAGATTTAGAGTTTCCTAAGGATCCACAGAAAAAGGTGTTGAAAGTTTCAAAGGCTATTTTAAGAACAGCCTCTGGTGATACGCAGAGGTTTGAATTCCCCATAAGCTGGAGAAGTCACATGTTACATTAGTTACATTGTCACTAGACTCACATTGCACAAGACCAAAAGTGAAGTTGACACAGTTCTCTGCAGTGCAACCTTTTTCTGAGTACTTACCTAAAGATAACCATTGCAGTTTTACAGGGGGGACATGCAAGCAGGAAGATCTGCAAAAGAGGAAGTAATAAAGCTCAATAACGGACTCTTTCAAACAAAGAAAATATAGATAAAAGATAAATGCAATCTTTGAACTTTGGGCCAAATTGTGATTATCAGTACATGTTTATCACATTTTCAGTGGCTAAGTGTTAATCAAAGAGACGTTTGGCTACTGAAAAATGGATACCTGAAGATAAGACAACACCATTTTGGACCAGTTCAGTGAACTATTTTCAAACAAACTTGGATTATGTAGCACTTTGATTATGGCAGAAATATATCTATAAGTTCTCTGATCATTTGTATTTTACTTATTCTCATGTAGCAATACAAACACACCAATTCAACAACACCATCAGCAAAAAAAAAAAACAGTTAAAATTACAAGGTGTTTAAAATAGAGCCATTTAAACAATTTTTTTTCCAAGAATTATTTCAGATGTTTATTTTATAAAATAAAATTCGATGTTAACATTTTAAGAGATAATTGTTTAATTTCATATGATAAAACAATTTTGTTGGTTAAGAACACTATGAGAATGTGATTCTTGCAGTCTTTTCTTTCTGTAATAAAGGGAACAACGGATGGGCTGTGAGCCATCTACTCCTGGGGCCTGTACCATGATGGTACGTAGTTGAACAAACTCAGGGTTACATGATTAGTGATTAAACCAAACCAATCCAACCAGGCTTTGTTGGTACCATGATGCTGATCATCAACTTTCTCTATCAACTCAGGCTTTGATCCTGAGTTTTGGAGTTTAAGTGTGACATCAGTAGCGAACAGCCAATCACATGCTGAGAAAGAGTGAAACTGAGATTCATTTTCTTACTAGAGAAGCAGCACAATTCACTACAGAATATTATGAGAAAAATATAAAGAATTTAAACAAATTTACACACCAAGAGGAAAATATCTGTCTATGAAAGATGACAACTAAAATAGTCTTGCAAGTAAAACTATACCAGTATACTATAACTATATCAGTGCAAGTAAAAGTTGTGCAGTTACTTTAGACATTTGATAAAGGTATAGAACATGTAACATTTAAACTCACATGTAGTCATTTTACAGCTTTATCTATTGATTCTAAAGCCCATTTATATTACTTTTTTATATTTATTCAATTAAACTGTGCATACTAATAATTGATATACTAAAATTGTACATGCGTGATCAGTTAAGGGTCGGTTACAATAATCATATAAATAATATCTAAATCATAGAAAATTATTATTCCAAATAAGCATTACTAAAAGCAGGACAATTTTTATATTAAAAAATTATTTGCTCTATAGTGATCTTTAATTTGGAGTGGAAACAGGTGGAGTGAGTGTCGCATCAGACGTGTGTCACTTTGCTCACAGCTGACTGGTCCAAGTTCGGTTTGAGATGTCTTACCTGGTCCGCGTTCACCCCGGACAAAACGTAGCACAACGTTTTTTAAACAGAAACGGTGATGCGTTGAACACCCCGTTCTGATGACGCAAGAGTTGCAACTATGGAGCCCGATAAGGCCATTCTCTGTGTTCTTTGAGAAGAATTTTCGGAACCTAATGAAGTCGGTATAAATATGTGTTTAATATTACAAAATATACCCGATGTTACAGTAACTGCACTTGCCGCCTAGAAGAGAACATCCCAATCAAGTGAAGGGATTTGTGGAAACTGAAAGCACACATCTTACCTAATTCAGACTAAAACACATTCTGTTTAGCCTCACACACTAACTTTATTTGTATTTCATAATGTTTAATAACCTACTTTCTTTCTCATTTTTAGGAAAAGCACTTACCATTTTTTTATTTCTATACCAAATGTCAAACACTTGCAATGAAGCTAAATCATATAATAAACCACATCATGTTGATATCCTATATTTTTACAATAAACGACAAACATATCTTCTAATATCCTCAGTTGTTGCATATAGCGATCTGCATTGAACACATTTGTTATTTTCCATTGTGCGAGTTCACTTTAATACCGCGTGCTTTATATACATGTTGCTGCTGATTGGATTGCAGTTCTGACACACCCACCAAACGAGAGAAAACATATCTCAAACCCCGTTGCACACCGTTTCCTGGAAACATGACGTTCAACTAGGAACACTCTAAAAAATGCTGGGTTGTTTTAACCCAATTTTGGGTAAAATATGGACAAACCCAGCCATTGGGTTAAAAATGTAATTTAAAAACGTAACCCAATGGCTGGGTTTGTCCACATTTTACCCAAAATTGGGTTAAAACAACCCAGCATTTTTTAGAGTGAAACCGTAGCAAAACGTTGCACACCGTTTTGAACTTGAACGTGCCCCTGGAACATAACCTGCCCCAGACCAGGTTAGCTTTGGAGCGTAAGTTACTATGGCGATCAACACCACTAAAAGCCAAACCACTTTCATGGTGAGTAAAACCCAGGGTTGGCGGAAACTAAACTGAAAGATATCTGGCTAGCCACCTAAACTTCATGGCTTCATGGTATAGACCCCAGGGTTAATGAGATCACAGACTGATATTGATTAGGATCTGCTGGCAGGGTAGCCAGCATTTCCCACTTTGGGAGGATGACACAAGAAGGAAGGAAGTTGAATCCTCCTGTCAGGAGATGTCATCATCCCAGGTGAGTCAAACTAGAGCACAATCTGACGTCACGTTACAGGATGATACCGTTTTCACTTTCTTGTGTAATACGCTCATCCTGAGATGACTGTTATAGACCTGTTACAGAAATACTGCACTTAAGATCATAAAACAATGTTTTTTTCCATTCCTTTTGAAAAATTTCAAGTGCTTATTTAATTCAATTATCGCTTAATTAAATAAGCAAATAGAGTCTAAACACTGTTTGGACATTTTCTGAAGAATATATAAGTTGCAAAATTTGCTGACACGATGCAAGGGTGTTTTGGAATGGTTTCTATGTATACTTCAAATTCATTAATGTCTCAAATCCCCAGTAAAGTGCCTAAAATGAAAATTTTATAACTAACAGTTATTTGAACTTATCACGATTATGTGTAAATAACCTCTGTTAACTACATCTCACCATGTAACAGTGATTGGTGCAATGCAATTTGTTCTTTTGACCACTAATGCAACAAAATAGTATAACTCTGAAGACACCTAGCTATTACAGTAGTTAATCATTTAAAAAGGGAAGTATTATGTTATTCCTCTGGATGTAAAAAGAGAGAGTGTAGAAACAGTGAATTGAGTTACACCTAGATTAGGGTTAGAAAGTATTTCATCCAGCCTATATCCTTTACAAAAGATCTGTACAAGCAATCATACATGCCTCATACATGAAGCAGCCATCAACAAGCCTCATTCACACCAGAACCATTATGACTTCCTCACCCATATGTCGTTTCAAACCATGTTTTGTTGTTGTTTATCTTTCCTAACCAGAACACAAAAAAGTGAATGAAAGTGAATGTAAACCAGGGCTATTGATAACTTCTTTCTCACTATTCAATTCTAATCTTCTCCTTCATCAAAGCTCTGAAAAATCAATCATATTTGCACATATTTAAATAGGCACAAATATCATTGGTGTGTCATCTCAAGTCGCAACTGATCATGACATTGACATTCAAATCACACAAATTTCAGGATATTTACAGTATGGGCAACAAACCAATTTTATATTCTTTTTATTTTGTTTTATTGAAGAGATTGACAGACACTGCTGGCCAGACAACAACAACACAAAGCAATTATTGTATATATAGTCTGTGTAGGCATCTACTGTACATCGGTGTCTTCTTAACTGCTATACCTTTAGCTATTCCTGCTACATTTTTTTGGCATTTATTGAGGCTGACATAATTCTGCTTTACATGCCCTAACTGGTGCAATTACACTGTCAAATTAACTATTAGAATGCTTTGTTTTACATGAGACAGAAGAGAAAATATCATGATAATAAGGTTTTGAGGTACTTTAAAAAAAGCTTGTTATTGCTACAGTCTATAATGTTTGAGTTGCATTCTGTATGCACAGAAAGATTTATAAAGCAAGTTACTTTACCCTTTAGCCATCTTTTATTGTTGATAATGATTTTATAATGTCAAATCAAATCTACAAGGAAACTTGGGAATACTCCTTATGTATGTTATTGGTTTAGCACTTCATTGAATCTGTTTACAATTCCCCACTGTTCTGGCTTTATTATTTACCTGATGATAAGAATGTGACCTTGTTCAAATATTGTAAAACTTGTACAAATACGCTTGTTGACATAAGTTGAACTATGAAGTTACAATGAGATGTTGCGTTTGAGAACACGTCGCCGAGGCGAGAACACATATTTGAGGCCTAGTAAAGTGACATCCGTGGCCTAGTGAAAGACAGGCATCCGGGGACTGGTCTGCGCTAACGGAACAAGGATTTCCTGACCTAGTTGCTCAATATAAAAAAAAAAAAAACTCACATACATGACAGGAACTTTCTCATAAAACAGTCATTTACAATAAAAAATGTGTATGTCTGAGTAATATTTCAAATATTTACACCTAATGTAGCTGATAGTATTTATTTGATGGTGCTTCTTGTCCATTAAATTTCCTAAAAACTTTTGTCATTAGATTAGCTTTGCAATCTGTGTGTCTTTTGCAAAGCATGAGAACATCAAGACAGAGAGATTTCTACTTTATTTTTATTTTTATAATTATTTACTTATTTATATTCTATAGTGTTATGAATGCTTTGGCAATGTAAAGATTTCTTTAACCATGCCAATAAAGCTATTTGAATCTTGAATCTTGAGATGTTCCAAAAGTTTGCATTTTTCATATATTAAAATATTTAGCAATGATATGTATTTTAGCATAACTATTTGTTTGTACCATCATTGATAAGTAAGTTTGTTACTATGAAAACTATTTAGCCATTTTTTTATTGTTAAAATAATGATTTTATGTCTAATCAAATCTAAATGAAAACTTGGGAATGGCATATGAGACATTGAGACTCTGCAGTCTAGCTGCACTTGAAATGTTCATGTTATTTTCATTTTAAAAGTGTTCGTTTTAAGTTAACATTTTAATATATTTAACACATTTGCATCCTCATGGTAAAGGGGATTTGTTTATTTGTTTATTTTAATGTTACATGTTAAGAAATAATTCGTATAATGATAAACAAAGCCCCTGCAGTTTCCTCACAAAACCCTGTTTGGGACAGATTAATGTTAAATTTAATTTAACACACATAAACACCTCCTCAAAGAATTTCTGTTGGAGCAACAAACAACTCGTTTTACAAATAGCCACTGTATTTAACCTCTTCTGTTTTTAGCTACTTTAACCATAAACAGTTGAGCTTATATTTGAGATGTTTACTGCAGTACCAGCCCAAATGAACTTGGCTGTGAAAAAAAATCTGTTTATAGAAACTATGTTTCTAGTATCATCGCACTAATAAGGTTCCGTCGATTTAAAGATATTTTAAAACGCATATTATAGTTAAAAATCCGTTTATAATACATCAGTAAGGCGTAGATGACAGGGACAGCAGTGACATGCTATACTTTATCTAAAATAGTGTTTTATAATTTTAGAATTATAACACAGTACATGCAGTTTTCACAACCTTAAAATTGAGGCAGAGGTGAAAGATCTTTTCTTTGCACTGTATAAATAGTATTAGATGCAAACAGTGGCAAATACTTTTTGCACCTCAGTGTATTGTACTACTTTATAAAATAGTATAAAATATATAGAGTGTGATTATTCAGTAAATACGTAAAAATTATGGTCGATGTGCCAATGTACGATCAACGCTAGGACACTTTTCACTTCCACTTTTCAAATATTTTCTTCATTTTTTATGTAAAATAAACACTTCTCTGAGATAATATGCATTGGGAAAAGGGAAAAGAATGGGATCAGGAAAAGAGTTGAACTCGTGCCGTTGCATCAAAAACTAAATTAATGTTCCAATCGCTGTCCAGTTGCTTTTGTTAGTTTACTTTTGGAATTTTGTGTGGCTCAACCAAACGGAGATGGTGTAAACAGCATTTCTCAACAAGATGGGCTATTTGGACATTCTGTAAACATAAACTTAATTGCGTAACTTCATAGAATATTTGTACTTTTTAATTCATAGAATATTTGTACTTTTTAAAATGCATTAGTCACACAGCAAGATCATTTAAATCAGGAGTGCCCAATCCTCTGCGCAGACAGCGACTTTCCCGAGTGCAGTTCCAACACTTCAGTCGAGTGCAGTCTGATATAATATTATCAACAGTTTCTGGGAATCTTAATTAGCCGATTCAGGCTGCTTGATTGGGGAAGAAGCTGAACTTTGCTGGAAGGCTTTAGCCATCACAAATGTTTATTTCGACTGTCATGTCAATCTGTTTGGGCCATCACAATTCATATTTTAATTTGGACCAGTTACAATACTACATTAGTAGACCAACATTTGAAGTGGATCAAAAAAGTTAATCAAAGTTGCCCACAAGAACAGGTGTTGTTCAAAATTCAAGTATAACTTTGATGAAAGGTTTTGATCCACTTCAAATGGTGACTACTGTATTTGGGCCAGTTACATGGGTGTGTTACTTCAGAGTATTCTGCATCACAATTTCTCTTTCAAGTATGAAAGAAATAAGGAGGAGAAATTGTACACCAGTTTAAACCGCTGCAAATAAGCGGTGTAAAAATTATATATCCTCCTTTTTACAACCAGAAGCCATGGGGACGTATAACAAGTTATTGATTCGCCCCTAGCTATGTGGTATGCAAAAAAAAAAAAAAAAAAAAAAAACTTAAATTACCAGTGCATCCAATGACACTCAAAGCTTGGAAACTAAATTGCCGCAAGCCGTGCTTCAGAATCATTAGCTAGTTTAACCAAAGCAACTTATGATGTACTAAATACAGGTTCAGATCCTTCAAGTAACCTGAAGTTGAGTGTTTTGTTCAAGGCCACAGTGTTGATGGATGAAACAACCCTTTGGGATTTTGAACCAGCAATCTTTCAGTTACCAGCCCAAATCAAATGCAATGTAAGCAGAACCACATCTCCAAAAAAATATAATAGTTTCTGATTGTATCATAAATATACTTACTTGCACCATTGTGACCACATGACATGGATTGAGGAGGTAGATCACAGTCTTTGTGGCAAACTTAAACCCAACCTCAACACCAAAAGTCATGCACAGAGCCACAAGCAACAGGTTCTTGCCCCAGCTGTCTTCCTTACTCCTCCTGCCATCTCTCGCAACATCTCGGACCTCTTTGGGGACATTGAGCTTCTTCATGGCCACCACCACTTCCAGAATAGAGACCAACACAATGACCAGAGTCTCCAGTATTCTCTGCTTTGGAGAGAGGAAGGCTGCGCACTCTGGCCCTCCATTACCCTCAAACATGGGGTCCACACCTCCATAGATCCAGTCCAGCAGACTGTAGATATTATACCGAGACATGTTCCTCTGCTCGTATTGAAAAAGGTACGAACAAGACGGTATAAAGGACAGGACACCAACCTCCTGACGAAACATTAACTTCAAATCTGTCTTCGGTGCAAGAATAATAAAATGCCAAGAAGGAGGGCGGACTCAGCGGTTTCAACAGATCGGCATCCTTTATGTGAAAGACACCTGTGGGAGAGACCTAACGTTACAAACTCTGACACGGTGTGATATTCACGGATGCTCGTCAGGGCTGGGCTGGAGTTTGTATGCAAGGAAGATGACGCCTTTCCAAACGTAACGTCTTGACTGGTAAACGTTTTCTTCGCTAAAAGGAGAGTCCAGAATATTCCTGGCCAGAGCGGACCATTACATAAAAGCTTCAAAGAGGCTCTTGTTCCGCGCGAGAGGCCTTAAATATATCAACAACGCTACACGACCACGACCGATGTGACAGGGTTCGGTGTAGCTTGCTGCTGCAACCTATCATCCGATTAAATGCGCTAAAAGCAGATGCAGAAGATGCGATATACCCAGGTCCATGTGGCGAATAAAAGAGAAACCATAGAAACGCCGCCCTGTTCACGCGGGCCCCCACATCCACCCAGCAACCACACTGCAACACGCCTGCGCGCTGTTTCCCCCGAAAACCATCAGCATATTGATGTGGCCGCGACGAGTGCTGCTGCACATTTCCTGGAATGGGACTGGTCGAGTGCGGTGGCCCCTCCTTCTTTTCATAAATTGTTAACTCTCTCACTGCCGGCGTAGCTGTACTTACAATTTCTAAAACGATAGCTACAGTTTCCCCACAAATATAAAATGTGGAAGGCACACTGATTGACAGGAGAGGCATAAAAAGTATTTATATTGTGTTACACATTTATTCAGAGATATGTCAGTTGTATAATTTGTATTTTATTTTATATATAGCCTATAGGCCTATATGTATGTAGCCTAAACAATATGCTTTTGTGTAATTTATACATTACACATTTATTACAAAGATATGTGTCTACTTCAATATATATATTATATATTATGACTATGAGCCTACATTAACATAATATTTATATTGGCTTGATTTATATGTCAATATATCAAATTGTTCCTATTTAGGTTTCATATTGTTATGCTTTAAGCAGGGATGAGGAGAGGAGAGAATCCAAGTGCAGCAAGAGTTTATTAAAAAAAAACGCAACCCAAGATTGACCAAAACAGAAAGAGGAACACAATCCACACAGGGGAAACCAGGAAGGCAACAGCTTACAAAGGGTGCGTCTCAATCAGTTCCCTAATTCAGTAGTCAGAGCACTGATCAGGGAGTCTGCCATTTTAAGGGCTGTATCAGTCGCAGAATCCTTCCAGGGCACTGAAATGTTGGCTCCCCTTTTTAAATAAGATGTATTCCTGCCCATGATTCCTGCCCTAGTTACACTTAATATTGTCACATTCTCCTGGTTAAAGAGCACTAAATCATTACATGGTTAAAACACCACTTTACATACATAAAGTACATGACAACAATGTAATTAATGTTCTGTTAATGAAAACCAAGTATCTGATTTAGTGTTTTTAATCATTTTTATATTTATTCCAAAAAAAAAAAAAACTAAAGGCAATATAATTTAGCTGCTGTTTTTTTAATAGTCAACTTATTTTCAGATCATCAGCCATCAAGCTCAGAAAACACTTGTCACAGACACAGAGATTGAAGGCCTAACTGTAGCAGCCTTTGCTATATTTCATCTGTTTCATCTGAAACATAAGAGGCCTCCACTTACTCCAAATTATTTTAATAAATGATTAGCTAATAACTCAATGACTCACTCATAAAGACACTGGCTGCGTCCGAAATCTCATACTCTTTTGTAGCACAGTAGGTACTTATTTTGAGTAAAATGAAGTCATTAATTCCCGACCCCTATGTACCCCCCCCCCCCCCCCCATTCATCTCACATGACGTTACCTGCAGGTGTCGCTGTTGGACAGTATTACTTTAGAAAAACAAGTGATTTGTGTCACATTTTGTAATATTTGCATTGTTTTATTTTTCTAATTTGCTCATGGCTATGTGCTTTCTTGTCATTTTGTCATTTTGTTGTGTTTGAAAATATGGGTTATATGCTCCAAACACAACAAATGACAAGAAAGCACACAGCCATGGGAAATAAACTCAAAGCCAAAGGTTGTGTCAACCAAACACAGACAAAGGATCCTGTCATCCTGTCAGGATCCTGTGCACTCGACGTAATTCTTTACCTTTATTGAATAATTGGTCCATTAGTTTTCAGGATGGAACAGTTTTATCAAAAGTTGAAGAATTTAAATATCTGGGTCTATGGCTTGATACTCAGCTCTCCTTCAAACCACATATTAACTCACTTTGTAAGAAAGTATATGGGCAATTGAAGTCACTTTATCGTTCTGCTGATTGCTTTTCTCAACAGGCTCGCAAAAGAATTATTACTCATTTAATATTCCCAATACTTGACTATGCTGATGTCATTTATGGGAACACCTCTGACTCTAATCTTCGACCTCTTTCTGTTTTATATAATAGTCTTTGTAGATTTGTGCTCCGATGTCCCTACAGAACTCATCACTGTCAATTGTATGAGTCTTTCAACTGACTGGCACCCAAGTCAAGGATGCAATTTCATTGGTCATTATTTATTTTTAAATGTATTCATTTTAATTTCCCTTCATATCTGAAATATTACTTAATTCCTTTCAACACTCAATACAATTTAAGGCACACAGAACAGCTATTTTTTCATATACCTAGAGTTCATAAAGGAGTTGGTTGTCGAGCGTTCAAGTTTAAAGCCCCATCAGATTGGAATAATCTTCCCTGCTCGCTCAGATCTATAACTTCTTTTTATGTTTTTAAATCATCACTTTTTACTTATCTTCAAACAACATGTTCTTGTGTTTGATTTATTTTTATTTATTTATTTTATGTTATTATTTTTATTATTATTTTTATTATTTATTTATTTATCTATTGTTATTTAATCGTTTATGGACGATTGTAAGCATATCCTTATTTTGATTGTGTATTTCTATTGTCCGTAGATGGTTTTTTGACTTGTTTTTGATGATGGTAGGGGACAAAAGGGAAAGGGAGTAGATCATGGGAGCATTGTTTGAAAGTGTGTGTGTATGAATGAGAATGTCAATGTACCTAAATGTTTGTAATAATCATGATTTTGTTTGTTGTAAAGAGGGGACCCCCTCGAAAATGAGATGGTTCATCTCAAGGGGCTATCCTTGAAACAAATAATAAAAAATAAATAAATAAATAAATAAACCCCAAACAGTTACAGGACTCTGAAAGCATCAGCCAATAAACTGTGTGATTTTATACAAGCTTCAGACACTAGCACAGCCGAAATTCATAATTTTATAAAGCTGCTTCGAAACAATCTGCATTGTATAAAGCGCTATATAAATAAATGTTACTTGACTTGAGCATCTTGTTCCTTACTCAGGGAACAGAGCTTTCAAAGCATAACCCAGATGTTTCTGGGAGAAGAATGCTGGCCACAAAGAAAAACCTGGGGTCAGATAGAAAAGCCATAGCCAGATGTGTTTCATTTTAGTTTGTGCTGACCCTGGGTTTTAGGCGCAACAATAATGTACTGAACAAGGAAAAAAGTGTTTTGTTTTCACTAAACCTCCACTTTAAAACCCATTTTTAGTGTAACGTGTAAATGGCCCCTCAGTGTCTGCAAATGTGCAGAGCATTGAGTCCCCAGGAATGGAATTGAGAACCAATGGACTTAAACAGTGCTCAAACTTGCAACCTAGAAACTTGAAGCAGGTGTTTTGTGGCTGGTTGGAGCTAAAATCCTCAGGATCTATGCGTGAGATTTATTAACAAAATTTCCGAATGAAACAAAAAAAAAATACAAACAAGATAAACTAAGGAAACCAGAAAGACCAGAGATGAACTCGACAGCACACAACATCCAGATAACGACAAGGGTAACACTTTAGAACAATGGTCCATCATTCTGCATAGTAAGTAATGCAGGACTAATGAGCACATTAACACTTCAGCTACTACTATTAACTAATATGGAAATAGTAATCAGACAGTAATATCAAATTTAGGACTGAGATAGTTCCTTATTAGGCAATCAAGAACTAATAGCTAACTATGACGAATTATAAAGAAATACTACACAGCAAAATCTCCATTGTTAAATCAACACTGCTCAGAGTGTATTTGGTCCCACTCTACAGAGTGTTAAAGTAACACTGAAGCAGTGTTAAAGTTAATGAGATAATTAAGTGACTAATTGGGTGATGATTGAGTATTAGTGATAAACACCTGCCCTGCTGTTAACAAGCAGAGTCACTGATGGAAAGAGAAACACAAGAACTACAACTGACTTCCAGTCACAGCCTTGATTAAATCAGATGAAGATACAAAGAAGACATTAAATCTCTGAAGATCTCAGCAGAGGAGGATTAAACAACTCCACAAACAGCATTACCAGCTTCACTTAATACTAAACAGACTGACTTTATTTCTGTCACACGTCTAAAGAAGTTTTTATTGAGAATTAATGGAGGTTTAGATGTTGATGGTTTTGTTACCATTTAAAAGTCACCTTTATGGTGAACAGTGTTTCCTTTAGTTGGGCAATTTGACTCTTGTCTTCTCATGTGATTGTATGGTGTACATTAGTGACTACAGAGTTATACTTGAGTAATTATGATGCATTTTATAAATATTAAGAACTAACTAATCTTATTTCTAACTTTAATAGTACTCACTGATTAGTTAAAATAAATAATTAAATATATATAATTCCTGATAAGGTTATTTCTTTTATGTTTTTTTTTTATTTTGGCATGGTGGCCAGCACCTTGCCTCCTCTCCTCTAGTTCTACAGGAGACTAACATCACTGCTACACATATAATTGTAATTTCTGTATTATTGTAGGATTCTTGTGGGAGATTGTAAGAGTCCTGTGTGACTTCAGCTTCCTTGTAGGAAAATTATCACGAAAAATTCCTCTGTTGTGAGATATCTTATTCATGAGTAGCTATAATCATTTCTGTTTCTGCTGGTTGCAGAGGGGTTTTGTGATCACCTGGCTGACCAGCTACACCAGTTTGATCAGGCTGACCAGCTAAAAACTGGTTTAAGATTAAGATGATTTATTATGCATCTTTCTTTTCAATGCTAAACTTCTTTATTTTAACTTATTGGATCAGAAAATTTAAACATGCAACACACATTGGTTCATTAAATAACCTACTAGCATGAAAGAGTTTGTTCACCCAAAATTCTGTCATTACTTACTCACCCTCATGAAATCTGAGAGCTTTCTGTCCCTCCATTGACGTCCTACGCAACTACCACTTTCAAGCCCCAGAAAAGTAATGACACCATCTCCAACGTGCATTGGAGATTAAAATTTTGTTAATAAAGTGGTAAATTATGTTGTTGTTGTTGTTTTCCACAAACAAAGCACTCGCGAAGCTTCATAAAATTGAGGTTAAACCACTGGAGTCACATGGATTACTTGGTAATATTTTACTTTTGGTTTTATAACTTAAAATGAGTTAACTACAGTAGTTTACATGAACTAATAATGAACTGAAATTCTACAGCATTTAATAATCTTTGTTAATGTTAATTTCAACATTTACTGATACATTGTTTAAGAAAAGAACTGTGAACTGACCCTGTGAACTGACATGAACAAACAATGAACAGCTGTGTTTTTCTTATGTTAACAAAGATTAACAAATACAAATCCTTTGCTCATTGTTAGTAATGTTAGTTAACACATTAACTACTGTTAACAAATGAAACCTTATTGTAATGTGTGACTGATTATTAATGATGCAGTGGTATAATAATAAGGCTGTCAATGGAGGGACAGAAAGCTCAACAGATTATCTTAAAAAGACCTTCATTTGTGTTCCCGAAGATAAACAAAAGTCTTACAGGTTTGGAAAGGCATGAGGGACAGTTTGCTTTTTTTTTTTTGAGAGCATATACAGCATTCCTTTTACATTCTTTTCACCTCTTTCACTAGAATGCACTTTGGTCTGATGTAAATTCCTAATATGTGTGTCACACTGCTGTTTTAATTTTATTGTTAAAGATGCTATTCTTTATTCGTTAAGTGGCAAGTGCAGATCTTTCCACAAAAATAATTTTTGTAGCAAAAAGAAATTTACGAGTGAATTCGATTGCAGACGCTCTTTTTGCAAAGACGAGCAGTGATTAACTTTGTAAATGGTGGGATGTCAGTTACTTTAACAGTAAAGATGACCTGCATTGAGTTTACTGGCTCCTCTAGAGTGGGGAGAATACTGTTTTTTTTTTCTCTTTTGCTTTTCAATGTTCATTGAAACCACAATTCTGCCCCCTACTTTTGAGCTGGGAAATTTTAGGGGCAGATAGTAACTTCTTTGTTTTGTTCGTTTTAGCCTAAGCTGTCATGATTATCACTGTGGTTAATGCATTTACAGTCAATTCTACACAGCTAAAGAAAAAACTAAAAAGTTTGTCAAGAATCTTGTGAGTTCTATTCAGTTTTTTTCCCTTTGCTCTGATGTCATTTGGCAATTACTTTAAAATATTAACATGCCCTCAAGCAGGATTATTTTCAGCCATGTGTCAGGCTGTAATGCAATCCACAATACACGTAGAATGAAAGGAACAAAGAGATAATGAACACCAAGATACTTCTAAAGCAGACAACACAACAACCATTAACAACTCTCAACAAAGAAACTGAGAAAACTAAGTGCATACACATGGATGATGATCAATGAAACAAAGAAAAGGTGTAAAACTAAAACCATGCTTGGTAACAAAATATGAGGACCCCCCCTACTATATATCTCAGTTCCACGACTACAAATGCATCCTGTACCAAGTGACCGTCATATCTCAAGGATTATTTGTCTGCAGGTCCATTCACTCTTTCACGTTTAATCTCTCAGACATTTAATTCTTCTGGTCCATACTGAACAGCCACTAAGATACTGAAGCGAACTAATTTTGACATATAGCCAGAGTGAAACTGGCCCTCAGTGTAGCCTGGTTCATCCAAAGTTTTTTATCCCCTGTATCTTTCTCCACCATTTGTTTTTTTTGTTTGTTGTTGTTCCTTGCCACCGTCGCCTCTAGCTTCCTCACTGGGGGGGATGGGGGGCGGAACTAATCAAAAATCTATCATTCTATCCAATTCTTGTATGACAAGATATCGGTAATGAATTAAAATTACAGTGCGTGTTGTGAAAAGCATTATCCAAATAATCCTGACTTTAGACCTGACCGGGCAACATCAAAGACAAAAAAAGCCCCATCTACCAGTTAGGAGGACGGGTGGTGATGAACATTGCGCAGACTTCCTGTACGCAATACGCGCAAACTTTGCTTTGACTTCCTGTATGCCACACTCCCTCTTTTAGATGGCAATGTACTTTATGATTCACCAAAATGTTTATGCAAATAGAAGTCTTCTAGGGGACAGCAAAATGATGACATCAGTGCAGAACCCACAGAAGGTCAAATAAGTACATGAACAGAATGAGAAACAGAATGATGTAATGCTCTCAAGGCACACATGCACCACTACATTTTAATTTAATATTCAACAATATTATTGATCTGCCGTCATTTATTGACACCATTATATGAGAACTGAACTGAGCTGGACTGATGATGACATCACGGTTTTCTCCAGAGTGGCTATATATATATATATATATATATATATATATATATATATATATATATATATATAATGAATAACTTTTTACAACAAAAATGAAACATCACTGAACTTACTTAAGCTGGACTGTGATGCTATTTTCTTCTGGAAACAAACTTTATTGCATTATTTTCCTGTTATCTCTGCAAAGCCGCTTTGAAACAAGCTGTATTGTAAAAAGTGCCATATAAATAAATGTGACTTGACTAGATATAACTTTTTCACATGCTTTCCTTGCCCTTCATTTTTGAAACTGATTTTCATCGTCATTTTGTTCCATCACACACAATAGACAACAAAACTGTTTTTTTTAAATAATTTTTTCTTAACTTAAAATATGTATATTTGGCCCTAAACTGTTCTGTTGTCTCATTTATCACTTACAAGCAAATAAAAAGAGTCAAGAAAAAAAATGTGTTGATGAGACAATGAAATATTAATTAATTTCATACTAAATGGAAATGAAAAAAAGCTTCAACTTTTTTTTACAATTCTTTTTCAATCAAATGTTATCCTGTAAAAATTATGGTAACACTTTATAATACGGGTGCACTAATAAGCAGTAATTCAAGCTTAACTTATGCACAGATAATTACACATAGTTAATGTGTAACTAATGAATATCTAAGCCATTCATTAATGATTACCACATTAGAAACTAATTAAGAGTCTGTAAGGTTAATGTATTACATGAATTGTTCTAAATTTAATTTAATTGTGGATTAATTCCATAATAACTATTTTTTTAACTAATAGTGTTAATTAATATGTTAATTACCAGAATGAGCCAAAGCCTTGTATTT
Source organism: Cyprinella venusta (assembly GCA_038021265.1). Lineage (NCBI taxonomy): Eukaryota > Metazoa > Chordata > Actinopteri > Cypriniformes > Leuciscidae > Cyprinella > Cyprinella venusta. The sequence continues at coordinate 23,469,766 of CM075880.1, forward strand.
CAGCTTCCAGATAATATGAAAGGTACACTAATATGCATTAATATATGATTAATTACTTCATTGTTAGTGCAAATTCATGTGCAAATTACTACAATTACTAAATGACTAGTTAATAATGATGTGCCTCAACAAGTAAAGTCATAACATAATGATACCTTTGACAAATCATTAGCTAATGATTACTTAAAGCAGACAACTGGAAGTTGAAGTAGCTTTGACTAATTGTGGTAATTACCACATTAATTTACACTATAAGTTAAAATAATGTCATTATAATATAATATATTATTATAAAAATATAAAATATTATAATAAAATATGTTATTAGGAATTAATACACAATGACACATTGAATTAATAGCAATTAATGTATTATTTAATCTATTAATCATTTAGACTCTTTATTAGTTGCTGATACAGCAATCATTCATTAATGGTTTAGTTCTTCATGAGTTATATATTAACTCATGATTATCAGTGCATTAGTTAAGCATGAATTAATGCATATAATAGTGCATCCATATTGTAAAATGTTACCCAAATCATTTATTGTATTTAAAAAGAAAATATCTCTAATTTTATTTTTTTCTATTCACCTAAAAAAGTTTGGACCAAACTCCAAATGTAATAAATTAGAAACAAAGTCTCCTGCAAAAGGTACCTCAGCTAAATTCAACTTTCAAATTGTGCAAATGTCCCTGTCCAAGGTATTGCCTGTGAGCTAAGATGCATATTGAAATTTTCTAAAGGGACTGTCCCCTCGTAAGGTGACTAACACACACAATTCCCAGCCAGGTGAAGGGAGAGACCCAGGGGAAATTTATAGAGGGCTGATAAACCAAGGCCACCCGCACACCCGACACACTCTCAAAAAGACGTACAGATGAGCACAAAGGTCTGCCATGTGCAGACACAACATGCTGTAGTGCTTCTGCAACCAAGGAAGTCACTTTTTTCCGTATTCTTAGAATTCGGATTAGACTGCATGCAGCAGGAGGAAGGATGTGGAGCAATAGACAGTTTGCTTGACGTCAAGTGAGGAGTTCAGTGGAAATTGGTGTGGTTGTACAACAGGTAGGTTTCTGAGCCAACAAATGCCTTTGTTAGTGTTTGAACGTGTGTTAAAGAGCTCAGAGAGGTGCAGCGCTGCAGAAACAAGGTAACGCATCACAAGAAGCAACAATGAATGGCTCACTGAGACGAAGTAAGTCAATTCTAGATAGACACTTAAAACTTAAAATGTAGGGGCTAGTTATCAAATTGTTGTTAGTCTATTCTGCATTTTATACCTCTATTGTTATACAACTACCTGCAGCTGCAACTATTTCTTTGTTAACGTCATACACAACTAAAAAGTGAATTTATTTGTTAATAAACAAAGAAAGATAGATGTCTTCCAGAAGAATGCTATAAACGCAACATATAAGCAATGTTTCCTCTGGCAGACATATTGTGAATTATCACACATTTTATATTCTGTTTGTATCCAGTAAGTGTGGATGCTTTTGGAAATAACCTAATATACATGCATAATAAGGACATGGTATTCCCCCTTACAGACACCATCAGTTTCACTTTTTCTGAACTGCTCTTTCAAAGAGAAAGCAAAGAACACTGCAGGAGAATGGTGTGACACTCCCTCAAGTTGGATTATTATGAGTGTTGTTTGTTATTATTTTTTAAACCCATAATGACATAATTATAGGATGTTTCATTGACATGGAAGATGCATCTATGAGTAATGCATTTAATCTTTTAATTGAATGTTATTGTGTTCACTCTGTTCTGAATGTATCTAACGGGGAAACAAGTAGTGGAGGATTGCACTGATGTCATTTGCTCACTCAGTATTCAGTGTAGAGTCTGTTTGATATCAAAATGCAGCTACATCTGATTACTGGGTCAGTGAAGATTTCACAGGCTTCAATCCAATGTTCTTCAAGAAAACTAAAAATCAGATTTTGTACCTACTTTCTTTCTTTCTTTCTTTCTTTCTTTCTTTCTTTCTTTCTTTCTTTCTTTCTTTCTTTCTTTCTTTCTTTCTTTCTTTCTTTCTTTCTTTCTTTCTTTCTTTCTTTCTTTCTTTCTTGCTTGCTTGCTTGCTTGACATGAATGAGGCATCTAGGACTGCTTCTGTAATTCTGTAATATATAGCCTATAATCAATCTTGTTGTACCCAGTTCATGTAACAAAATAAAATGTTGTCAAAAATTAGTCTTACAGTCATTCCTATAAGGACAACTCTGTCTCACAGACAAACGTTCAAGAACCCTTTTTATGGTTTAGTCCATTTGTATTTTTTTTTTTCATCGCTTTGGGGCTATTTTTACAAGGTGAGCATTTTTCAAAACTCTTAGTACAAAAATCCAAACTGATTTTTGAAGCATGCCCAGTCCAATGGAGAGGGACGCTAAGGAAACCACTCCCTGCCCACAGGGGAGATAACGCCAAGTCAAGTCAAGTCAAGTCAAATCAAATCAACTTTATTTACACTGAACATAATATTATTTAACACAAAATTATAAACACAACACTTTGTTTTGCCCCCATTTGTCATGAACGGAACTCAAAGCTCTAAGACTGTTTCTATGTAAACAAAAGGCCTATTTCTTTCTAATATTGTTCACAAATCTGTCTAAATCTGTGTTAGTGAGCACTTCTCCTTTGCCGAGATAATCCATCCATCTCACAGGTGTGGCATATCAAGAGGCTGATTAGACAGCATGATTATTGCACAGGCATGCCTTAGGCTGGCCACATTACAGTAAAAGGCCACTCTAAAATGTGCAGTTTTATTACACAGCACAATGCCAAAGATGGCACAAGTTTTGCTTTGCGAAAACCAGTCAGTATCTGGTGTGACCACCATTTGCCTCATGCAGAGCAAAACATCTCCTTTACATAGAGTTGGAACACGCTGTCGTATACGCTGATCCAGAGCATCGCAAACAAGCTCAATGGGTTCAATTGTCCGGTGAGTATACTGGCCATGCAAGAACTGGGATGTTTTCAGCTTCCAGGGATTGTGTACAGATCCTTGCAACATTGGGGTTGTGCATTATCATGCTGCAACATGAGTTGATGGTCGTGGATGAATGGGTCAACAATGGGCCTCAGGATCTCGTCACATTATCTCTGTGCATTCAAAATGCCATCAATTAAATGCACCTGTGTTCATTATCCATAACATACTGTAGTGTACGTCTGCACATACCATAACCTCACAACCGCCATGGGCCACTTGATCTACAATGTTGACATCAGCAAACCGCTCACCCACACGACGCCATACACACTGTCTGCCATCTGCCCTATGCAGTGAACCACTGAGCCACTGCCCTGACTGTCTACTCGTGGGCTGTCTAAGAGTGTGATTTCTCTTGAGAACTTTCTGTGTGCGCTTCAGGTGTCTATCGGATGAGAAGTTAACCAAGGTCCTGACTCTCTGTGGTCATTAAAAATCCCAGGATGTCCTTTCGAAAAAAGAGTAGGGGTGTAAATCCTGGCTAAATTTGCCCATTGGCCTCAGTCCATCGTCATGACCTCCAAATTATCCCCATATACTGTATACTGATTGGTCTCCTCTCGACCAGTGGTGGGAGTTCTGGTGCAATATGATTGCTGGCACATCATCCAGGTGGATGCTACACATTGTTGGTTGAGGAGATTCCCCCCTTCCATATAAAGCACTTTGAGGGCCCAGAAAAGCGCCATATTCATGCAGATGTGTGTACAGTAAACAAATAGGTGTGTGCGAAATGATCTATCACAGCATGAGTACCGCATTGAGTTCTCTTTCACACCGTCTTGTTAAAGACCTAATTCACCCAAAAATAAAAAATTATGCAAATTAAGAAATTATGATGATAACCGAGAGGTTTCTGAACCACCCATAGGCAGTGAAGTCAGTGAAACTTTCAAGGCCCAGAAAGGTAGTAAAGAAATTGTTAAAATAGTCCATGTGACTATAGTAGTTCAAACTTAATGTTAGCAACAAGAACCCTTTTTATGCGCTCCTCTTGCACATCATTCTTCTATGCTGTTGACGTAGTTAACAGCACAGCACTTCCAGGTTCTATGTCAGAAAGCTGGCTCAATTTATAATTCATAATTTGAGTTCGTCAATAAATTGGACCCCTCATCTCACTGCCACACAGGGCAATTGGCTCAATAATGGATTCCAATATTTTTAGACAAATTATAATCTCCACAGCAGGCGTATCGCTCAGTTCATTCACTACTGGGATAAAGTTACCAGTGTAGGTCATTTTAGACCTAGATAGTTATTCTGTGATGAGTGAGTTATGTGGTTAGTACTTAATATGAATGCACGTTGTGTTCTCTGGGAGCTGGATTTTTTTCTGAAGGGTCATGATTTTAATTTTCTTTAGATTGATTCTCAGCTCAGGTCGGACAATATTTATCCAGCAGATCCAGGTTCTGTTGTAGATGCCATTGATTCATTGATATCTTGAATAATGATGCTCTTTGGGATAGTTCACTGAAAAATAACTGTAAAATTTGTTGTTAATTTACTCACCCTCGGGCCATCCAAGATGTAGCAGTATGGTTCTTTTGGAATATTACTGCCACCTACATATGCAGTGTAGTAGTATTCCAAAGTGCGTGGAGTAAGACAGGGCTGCTGCTTAAGGCTGGGCATACACTGTGCGATTTTCATCCGATTTTGAACAGAATTCTGACTCGTACGACTCTTTTTTTGAGTCGGACATTTTTTCAGTTTTGTTGTGCGTCGTTTGTCGTGTAGTGTTTGTGCAGTGTACAGGGGGAAAGGAGACGTGATAAACCTCTCCCGACTGCAATTAATGAATTGATTTCCAGTTGATGAATTTCTGGCATGTCAGAAATGTTGGTCGCTCCTGGAGAGGGTATCACACAGCTGAAGCAGAGCTATGAATCGATTAACCTAAACTCAGTATTTTTTTCCCTCATTGCACCTGTGCGAAAACATAAGTTAAACCATGTCATATTAATTTTTAGCAATAAAGAAAACAAAAAGAAGGAGACCTGTAAGTTCTGTAGCTATTGTGTAGAACCACCCGTCAGCCCAACAACGATATCCAATGTAGTGGGCGAAGGTATAATGCTCGTGTGCCCTTTCAGCAGTCTGGTGGAGTTCACTTAATTTTTAGAATTTAGTTTAAATTTTACGGTAACACTTTAAAATAATGGTCCGTAGTTAACAAGTAGCTATGCAGGAAGTAATAGGTAGTACTGCATTAACACCGAACTTAATACTATTAACTAATATGGAAGCAATATTAACTAAGCATTAAGTAATAGGTAATTTAGTACAAAGGTAGTTCCTTGGTAGGTATTTGATTATTACTAAAGAAATATATCCTCATTGAGAACTACTTGTGAACTAAGAAATAATAACCAATTAATTACTAATCACAAAAGTCTAAAAAGTGAACAATTGTGGGGGTTTTATACTCTTAGCATGGTCATAACATTTCAGAAGCATGTGCCTCAAATGGGTTCTTTGTGGAAAAAAGTTTATGAATATTACATCCCCCCAAGGTTGAGATTGTGACTACTACTCTTGCCAGGATGGACGCATGTTCTCTGTTTATTTAAAACTTAAACATAAAATAATACTAATAATGACAGTTTTTAAAAATAAACCTTAAATAATTAGGAAGTGATGCTGACACATGATTGGATTAGTTCACTATTATGAGCTCTATTGAATGTCAGTCACATATATCTCAGACTCCAAAGACCTATAACTTTATGTTACAGTAGCTGCCTGAGGAGGACTTCTCTTTAGGACATGAATATAAACATTGATGTTCACTTGTCAAAAACAATTTGTATCTTTAATGAAGAAATTGGCTGAATTTATGTTACGATAAGCGCAAAACCACATCTTCCAGATTACAGTGTTTGTTAGAATATTAGTGCCTCACAGAACCTGTACAGTATGTACAGTATGTAAAATATAAAATTAATTAACTTGTATCATTTGTGAAAAACATGTTAACTCCTCAATAACTACTTAAGCGTTACCTTGTCATCCCGCAGGGACTACTAGTGATGTGGCCCATTATTTTAAAGTGAAAAACATGTTAACTCCTAACTAACTACAAGCGTTACCTTGTCATCCCGCAATGTTTACACAAGGTAACGCTTGTAGTTAGTTAGGAGTTAACATGTTTTTCACTTTAAAATAATGGGCCACATCTGTCACGGTATACATATCCAATGCCTTCTTCTTGTCCCGTGTTTGTGTTGTGGTATGAAAGCACGTGTGTTGTGGGCGTGAATGTTGTCATTCCTTGTTCCGCTCCAGCTGATCATCAATCATCATCATCACCAGCTGCAGCTCATCCCCACACTGTTTAAATACTCACCTCACTCTCGTTTCATTGCCAGATCGTTGTTTGAGGTCCCTGTTTCCAGTCGTGTGTCTCCTGAGTTCCTGTCGTGTTTCCTGTGGATTATCTTGTTCGTGGATTATCGTGGGTGTTGGATCGTCACTGCTGTGGGAGTTTCACCGTCTGTCTTCACCGCACCACTTGGGATTCCACGTTGACCATCTTGTCCCTGCGTTGCCACACCCGTGTCTCACTGTTGGACTTTATAAATAAAGAGTTGTTACCTGCAATTGCTTCCTGGTTTTCGTGCGAGTCATGACAGAACGATCTGGCCATAAGATGGAAGCAGCAGGAGAGAAACCAACAACATTAGAAGAGTTCGTCCACCACAGCGTAAGAAGAATGGAGACTAATGAGAGAAACATCAATGACACGGGTCGGGCTGTTCAAGCCCTGGTAACGCAGGTGTCCGAGCTCACCCAACAGATCCAACTTCTTCGTGGTCCCGCTGTGCCGCCCATACCAGCTGTTCCCCCCACACCACCGGACTTTGTTCCGTCACTAGAACCACGCCTACCGGTTCCAGAGAGTTACGCGGGTGAGTCTGGATTCTGTCGGGCATTTTTAACCAGATGCTCGATGCACTTTACTCTACAACCCAGAACATTCCAGACGGAGGAGGCGAAGGTGGCGTTCGTCATCACCTTGCTGACGGGAAGAGCAGCGCTATGGGGAACGGCGGTATGGGAGAATCAAGATCCGTGCTGCGCCTCGTTCCAGGACCTCTCCGCAGAGATGAAACGGGTGTTCGACCGAGCCGTTGCGGGGAGAGAGGCTGCCAGGGTATTGGCCGACCTACGTCAGGGAGAGAGGTCGGTATCGGACTATTCCATCGAGTTCCGAACCCTGGCAGCCGAGTGTGGATGGAACGAGGAGGCACAGTGGGACATGTTCCTGCATGGGTTGGCTGACCGCGTCCAACGAGAGATCTACGCCCTGGACCTACCCAAGTCGCTAAACGAACTTATCGAGCTGGCTTTACGCGTAGATGCAAGACTTTCCCGAGTCGGAGGCAGAGCGGCACCCAATCGACTTTCTGGAGGGTTCGAGGAACAGCGGTCCAGCGGCAGAGACGTGGTCAGTCCCGTCTTCGATCACGAACCCATGCAGGTGGGTCGAGCTCGGCTTTCCCGGGAGGAGAGAGAGAGGCGGAGGTCCCAGGGTCTTTGCCTGTATTGTGGAGGTTCGGGACATTATGCGTACAACTGCCCGGTAAAAGGCCAAGCCCGATAGTAAGTATGAGGCTACTATCGGGTGGGATCTCCGCCGAGAAGACCTCATCCACATCTACGCTCCTCCCGGTAAGACTGAGATGGTCAACTCACCAACACAACTGTAAGGCACTTCTGGACTCTGGGGCTGAAGGTAATTTCATGGACAGCACATTTGCACATAGATTTCAGATTCCACTCAAACCACTCACTCAGAAGATCGCCGTACATGCACTCAATGGTCAAGAACTTCCCACCATCTCATTCACTACCGAAGATATAACTCTCATCACTTCTGGCAACCACACTGAGACTATTTCGTTTTTTATCCTGGATTCACCGTTGGCACCTGTCGTTCTTGGTCACCCCTGGCTCATCCGTCACAACCCCCGAGTGGACTGGCAACATAACGTTATCCTGGAGTGGAGCAAGGAATGTCATAAGTCTTGTCTTGTGTCTGCATGTCCGTCTATGCCTGTTCTTGTCTTTCAGGAGAAGGCAGGGGATCTGTCTAACGTGCCCGAGGAGTACCATGACTTGAAAGAAGTGTTCAGTAAGTCTAGGGCTGCTTCTCTTCCTCCTCATCGTCCCTATGACTGTGCAATAGACTTAATGCCAGGTAAGTCTCCGCCTAGAGGCAAGTTATATTCACTTTCTGTTCCAGAAAGGGAGGCTATGGAGAAATATATTTCTGATTCTCTGGCAGCCAAATTCATTCGCCCTTCCTCTTCTCCAGCGGGGGCGGGGTTCTTTTTTGTGGGGAAGAAGGACGGATCTTTGCGACCTTGTATTGACTACCGAGGGTTGAACAACATCACGGTAAAGAATACTTATCCTTTGCCGCTGATGTCTTCAGCCTTCGAGAGGTTGCAAGGAGCGTCCATCTTCACGAAATTGGACTTACGTAATGCTTATCATTTGGTCCGCATCAGGGAGGGGGATGAATGGAAGACTGCGTTTAATACCCCCAGAGGGCACTTTGAATATTTGGTCATGCCTTTCGGATTGTCCAATAGCCCCGCAGTCTTCCAGGCACTTGTCAATGATGTGTTGCGAGACATGATAGATCAATTCATATATGTTTACCTGGATGACATATTGATATTTTCCTCGTCTCTCCAGGAGCATGTGCAACACGTACGGCAAGTGCTTCAGAGGCTGCTAGAGAATGGGCTTTTTGTCAAGGCGGAGAAATGCGATTTTCATGCACAGTCTGTTTCTTTTCTAGGACACATCGTTTCGTCTGAGGGAGTGCGGGTGGACCCTGACAAGGTTAAGGCTGTGGTGGAATGGCCTAGCCCAGATTCCCGCAAGGCCCTGCAGAGGTTTCTGGGATTTGCCAATTTCTATCGGCGGTTCATTCGCAACTTCAGCCAACTGGCCGCGCCTCTGACTGCCTTGACCTCCCCCAGAACTCCGTTCAGGTGGTCAGATACAGCCGAGGCTGTGTTTGCTAACCTCAAGAGCCGCTTTGTTTCAGCTCCCATCCTCGTTGCCCCTGACATTTCACGGCAGTTCGTGGTGGAGGTCGACGCGTCAGAGGTGGGGGTAGGTGCAGTTCTGTCCCAGCGCTCTCCCTCAGATGACAAGATGCATCCTTGCACGTTTTTTTCTCATCGTTTATCCCCAGCCGAATGCAATTACGACATTGGTAACAGAGAGTTGTTGGCAGTCAAGTTAGCGTTGGAAGAATGGCGACATTGGTTAGAGGGTTCGAGGGTACCCTTTATCGTCTGGACCGACCACAAGAATTTGGAGTACATCAGAACTGCTAAAAGACTTAACTCTAGGCAGGCTCGGTGGGCACTTTTTTTCGGTCGTTTTGATTTTTCTCTCTCATACCGTCCGGGTTCTAAAAACATCAAACCCGATTCCCTATCTCGCATTTTTGATTTTTCCGAACGCCCGTCTACTCCCGAGTGCATTTTACCGGAAAGTCTATTTGTTTCCACACTCGTATGGGAGATCGAATCGAAGGTCAAGAAGGCCTTAGAAGGGGTAACGCCTCCGCCCGCATGCCCACCGAGTCGTTTATTTGTGCCAGAGGGATTAAGAGCAGACGTCATCCGGTGGGGCCATTGTTCCAACGTAGCTTGTCATCCAGGAGTTAACAGAACTAACTTTTTAGTTAAACAGCGATTCTGGTGGCCACGTATGGCTCGTGACATTCACAGTTTTGTTTTGGCTTGCTCGGTCTGTGCTACTGGTAAGACTTCCAATCGACCCCCGGATGGGCTCCTCCAACCGCTGCCAGTGCCTTCGAGACCCTGGTCCCATATCGCTCTAGATTTCATTACCGCCCTCCCACCCTCTCAAGGGAACACTGTTGTTTTAACAGTGGTGGACCGGTTCTCGAAGGCGGCTCATTTTATTCCCTTACCCAAATTACCCTCAGCTAAGGAGACAGCGTTGACAGTCGTAGATCACGTCTTTCGCTTACATGGCCTCCCGATAGACGTGGTTTCCGACAGAGGACCCCAGTTTGTGTCCAGATTTTGGAGAGAATTTTGTAAATTACTGGGGGCGACGGTTAGTCTGTCTTCAGGGTTTCACCCTCAGAGCAATGGTCAGACCGAGAGAGCCAACCAAGATCTGGAAAGAGTGTTACGATGTTTGGTATCCAAGAATCCTTCTTCATGGAGCCAACATCTTTCTATGGTGGAGTACGCCCACAATACATTACCAGTGTCGTCCACGGGCCTATCTCCGTTTGAGTGTAGTGTAGGATACCAGCCACCTATTTTTCCCAGTCTGGAATCCGAAGTCGCGGTCCCCTCCGCTCACGCCTTTATCCAGAGGTGTCACCGCACTTGGACTAGAGCCCGTGAGACTTTACTCCAAGTGGGGGCGCGCACCAAGGCTAAGGCCGATCGCCACCGGTCGAAGCCTCCCGTATACGTCGTCGGTCAAAAAGTGTGGCTTTCTACCAAGAACATTCCGCTCCGCTCCGTCTCGAATAAGCTCGCTCCTAAATTCATTGGCCCGTTTACTGTCACCAAATCTATTAGTCCGGTGGCAGTCCGCCTTAATCTACCTCCGGCGTACAGGAGAATTCACCCCGTGTTCCACGTTTCTAAAATCAAGCCCGTGTGTCGTTCTCGCTATAATCCGCCAGTCCCGGTTCCCCCCCCGCCGCGTCTCGTAGATGGGGATACCACCTATTCGGTAAATCGGATTCTGGATTCTAGACGGAGGGGGCGCGGATTTCAGTACTTGGTGGACTGGGAAGGTTACGGTCCGGAGGAGAGAAGTTGGGTACCTGCCAGAGACATTCTGGATCACTCCTTGATCGATGACTACAATCGACAGGTAAGGAGTTCTGAGAACGCCAGGAGGCGTTCTTAGGAGAGGGGTACTGTCACGGTATACATATCCAATGCCTTCTTCTTGTCCCGTGTTTGTGTTGTGGTATGAAAGCACGTGTGTTGTGGGCGTGAATGTTGTCATTCCTTGTTCCGCTCCAGCTGATCATCAATCATCATCATCACCAGCTGCAGCTCATCCCCACACTGTTTAAATACTCACCTCACTCTCGTTTCATTGCCAGATCGTTGTTTGAGGTCCCTGTTTCCAGTCGTGTGTCTCCTGAGTTCCTGTCGTGTTTCCTGTGGATTATCTTGTTCGTGGATTATCGTGGGTGTTGGATCGTCACTGCTGTGGGAGTTTCACCGTCTGTCTTCACCGCACCACTTGGGATTCCACGTTGACCATCTTGTCCCTGCGTTGCCACACCCGTGTCTCACTGTTGGACTTTATAAATAAAGAGTTGTTACCTGCAATTGCTTCCTGGTTTTCGTGCGAGTCATGACAACATCACTAGTAGTCCCTGCGGGATGACAAGGTAACGCTTAAGTAGTTATTGAGGAGTTAACATGTTTTTCACAAATGATACAAGTAATTTAATTTTATATTTGACACATACTGTACAGGTTCTGTGAGGCACTAATATTCTAACAAACACTGTAATCTGGAAGATGTGGTTTTGCACTTATCGTAACATAAATGCAGCCAATTTCTTCATTAAAGATACAAATTGTTTTTGACAAGTGAACATCAATGTTTATATTCATGTCCTAAAGAGAAGTCCTCCTCAGGCAGCTACTGTAACATAAAGTTATAGGTCTTTGGAGTCTGAGATATATGTGACTGACATTCAATAGAGCTCATAATAGTGAACTAATCCAATCATGAGAGTGTCAGCATCACTTCCTAATTATTTAAGGTTTATTTTTAAAAACTGTCTTTATTAGGATTATTTTAAGTTTAAGTTTTAAATAAACAGAGAACATGCGTCCATCCTGGCAAGAGTAGTAGTCACAATCTCAACCTAGCTAATGTATTTGAGGGGATGTATAAACTTCATAAACTTGTTTCCACAAAGAACCCATTTGAGGCACATGCTTCTGAAATGTTATGACCATGTTAAGAGTATAAAACCCCCACAATTGTTCACTTTTTAGACATGTTACTTTTGTGATTAGTAATTAATTGGTTATTAATTCTTAGTTCACAAGTAGTTCTCAATGAGGATATATTTCTTTAGTAACAATCAAATACCTACCAAGGAACTACCTTTGTACTAAATTACCTATTACTTACTGCTTAGTTAATATTGCTTCCATATTAGTTAATAGTATTAACTTCGGTGTTAATGCAGTACTACCTATTACTTCCTGCATAGCTACTTGTTAACTACGGACCATTATTTTAAAGTGTTACCAATTTTACTTTAGGTCCACGCTTAATCTGACAATTTCAAATGATTATTAAATTTAGATTGTGTTTCCATTTAGGAACTAATCATAAATATTTGTTATGTATTAATTTAGATCATTGATTGGGTATCAACATTGGGTATATACTGTCAAATATTCCTTCATTAAGGGATCCGGTATCATTAAATCACAATCCGGCCAGGTCATTCGCTCACTGACACCGATTCTGATTTTAGAGGAAGCAGGGTGAACTATTTACCTTTAAGTCACTATTTACCTTTATTTAAGAACTATTTAAGAACTATTACCTTTAAGCTTGATCATAACAAAAAGTGTAATCTTTTTATAGTCACAAAACATCAACTTGCTAGATCAGTAAGAAATCAAAAGGTCCCAGATAATGTCCTCCATTCTCCATTCATTGGGCCTATGGTATGATCTATCCTACACACAGATTCATGGTAATACCAGACTCCACACTAATCAATTAGAAATAATGATTTCAGAATAATAGAGAATAAATCAAATCTAACATTTTATTTCTCAGGTAAAAATGTATCATGCCATTTACAGAAGTAAACAATTAGAAGCCAGATTTTATAATACAATATACAATATATACAATATATATACAATCTACAAATCGGCCACAATTCTAAAAAAAAGTACACCGCAGGAAAGGGGTGACACTCTACAACATCTAGAGTGCAAAACAGACTCACCCACTAACACACACACATACAAACACACTTTTATACACATACACACCAATAAATTTTGATTGCAAAAAGTATTTTTGATTTTTTTTAAATCACAGCTTCATCTGAGTGTTACGAAACTTGGTGACTTATGTATGTGAACACAGAAAAAAGGTCATGATCTGAGCATGCTAAGTGGTCTTAAAAAAAAAAATAGTCACACTTGTGGTCTTTGGTCAAAAATGACCCCCATAGGAAATGAGAAATTGACAAAAACACAAAAATTCACAGTTTTTAATTTATTATTATTATTATTATTTTAATAAGAAAGATAAGAAAGACATGTTTTTGAGATTGTTTCAACTATTCAAATCTCTATACTGTTAAGTTGGTGCTAATTTTCTTCAAAAAATATATTTTTTTTTCTGAAGGCCTAGACTCTATATTAAACTAAAATACTGCATTAATTTTTTTTAATTATAAAATTATATATATATATATATATATATATATATATATATATATATAAATATATATAATAATTATATATATATATATATATATATATATATATATAAATTTCCATGGCAAAAATAGACCATAAATATTGCATAAATATTAATACTTCAATCAAATTGGCTCAAAATACTAAATTAAAAAGAATAAATATTATAGAACAAAAATAAATTATATAATCTGGTTTATATCTTTTTTTTTAAATTCTTTTTGGTTTGTAAAAGTTCTGAATGGCCGGTAACTTTTTAAAAGTCTAAATTAAGTAGCCAAATTGGCCGGTGAGTGAAAAAGTTAATTTCTTACCCAATGCAGCGCTTCCAGGTTCTACACCAGAATGCCGGATCATTGGAGATCTTCTCGAGAGATTAGTGAGTTTTATTGTTTTATTGCAGGGGGTTTGATCTCAGCTTTATATCATTATGAGTCAGGAAGCTCACGTGACAGACTGCCGTACACGCTCAGGACGTCTGGCGAGGTAAGACACCAACATCTTGGATGGCCTGAGGCTGAGGGTGAGTTAATAAGAGTAGTCATTTCTGAGGTGATGGGTGAACTATCCCTTTAAGCAGCAGCCCTGTCTCACTGAGATATATCCAGCTGCAGACCCGCAGCACCACCAGTTTCAGAACCCCAGTTTCAGAACCCCAGCGCCAGAACCAGAAGTGAGGGAGGAGCGGAATTATTATTATTGCATTATAATTATTTTAGCAAGCATGTAAGGACAAAACGGGCCTTGAGTTCCTCATTTGATACATTGTAAGTTAAATTTAAACAAAATTGTTGTGATAAAACAGGCCTAGCTTGGGTTGAATTGGTCATTTTGTATTGATTTTTAACAAAACAATGCCGAATTTTCTCTCTTTTTTAGATTTTGACATTATTTTACACGAAAAATGCATGCTGCACATGTTCTTGTGAAATAAAGTATATTTTATTAAAAAAAATTCCCATGCGTTTTTATTTTTTATTTTTTTATTAAACAATCAAAATCATCTTACAAATGCATCTTCAATATCAAAACAATTTAAGAATTTTGTAAACACAATAAATAAATAAAACTTAAAATATCACAGAGGTCTAATGAGTTATCAGATTGTGTATAATTTTGAAAACCTCCAATGACTGTCTTGTTTTATATCTTTCAAAGCTTTATTATACAAAGTTAACTCCTTAAAAAACAAAATACAAAGGTCTTATCTTCCTAAATCCACACGTATGTATAAACTGCTTAGCTAAAATTATTAAACTGTTACTTGAAACTTATGGGCATTTTAATGTATACATTAAAATGCCCATAAGTTTCAAGTATTATTTTTTTCACCATCATGATCAGGAAGTAACTCATAATACAACGAAACGAATAACTGAAACTAGGTATATACAATTATTTTACACAAAATCAATGTTTTAAAATGCTTAGGCAGGCTATATTAATGCATAGCATCATAACAATCGGAGAGAGTAGGACGTTTCTTGTTCAATAAAAGCTGTTTTATGTGTAAAATACCCTCCAAATTACGTTAGGTGGCGTTATTAGGTTTCAATTCTAAGCTCCGCCCCTCACTTACGTTCCTGGCGCTGGTGTTGGTCAGAATCTAACTCCGCCCCTCACTTCCGGTTCTGGCGCTGGGGTTCTGAAACTGGGGTTCTGAAACTGGTGTGCTGCGGGTCTGCAGGTGGATACTATAGGTCTCACTACAAGCTCATGGGAGTTACGTTACTACTACAGTGCAGTAGGTGGCCGTAATGTTCCAAAAGAGCGATCCGTCAATAAACAAGAAGAAGAAGATAACGCAGGATGTCTGAAAAGGGTATGTGCTATGATTTTCTTTTTTTCTATCAAATACAATTTTTTTTCTACAAATTTAGACTTTACATTTCTTAATATTTATGTTTGACATTATATCAAACCTATAGTCCTCATGAAACTGTCTTCAGATCAGCTACATTACGAGAACATATGTAACTCATATGAATGTCCTTCAGTATAATATACAACTTATTGCATACGTTTTAAACGTGTATAGAAACAATTTAAACGATGAAAAGAGTTATATCACAATTATATAATATTTAAAGCATGGTAAGACGCTCGGATATCTTAACACTAGGCAAGGCCTGAAAGTCACATGTAAAACCAATTAATGTTTGTGGCATGAGTCATATTAACCACACACCCTTACATGAGGTTTTAAGAGAAGTTCTGAATGTGTCTACAAAAACAGAAAAATATATTCCTCCCAGAAATCTGTTTGAAATCGTCCAGTCAAAACAGAAACATTTGCTTGACAGATTGAATTAAACAAGCTCTAAAAAATTATAAATCAGATTGTAAATTAATGGTGTCAAATAAGAAAAGTTTAGGCTTTGTGTTAGTATTAGTGTGAATGTGCCAAGTCATGACAAGTCAAACTTGTTGGTTTTATTGTTCAACTTCATTGCATTGCAGATTCGATATAAACGTGTCTCTTTACTCTTTACAAATCTGTCTGAAAGTGATACTGTGGTCTGTCAGTGTATCTGCAGTGGTGTGCTATTTGTGTCTGGCTTATGTCTGAAGTCCAGCAAGGTCACTTCTTTGGCCAAGGCTACAGTCACGTAAAGACGCTGACTTCCCACAGTACCCTCTGGTTGCTCCTTTATCCAAAGTCCTTTTTTTTTTTTAACTGTCTATGATTATCCCACCTGGATGGAGAACAAAAGCAGTGCATTTAATATGGTTGAGTTTTTCAGGGTTTTCTAACTGCCTTTCTCCTCGACCTTGTCCTTTATTAGTCAGTTTCTGCCCTGAATGGAAAATGAAAGTAGCCTTTGTTTATTGAAAGTTGATCTCTGTGCTCTTCTGTGTATGACACAGTTTGTTAGGAACAAGGATGTACATAACAGAGATATTTTTCATTTCAAGTTGGAAAGGAATTTTGATATCTTTTGATATTTTAACTGGGGCATAAAAAATGTCAGTATGGTCCAACTGATCATCATATTAAGAAAAAGTGTCATAAAATAAATAATATTCTTAAAAGGAAAACCTTACAAGTAGTTATATGTAATCGTTTACTGCTATTTCTTAAGATAAAATATTTTAACAAAAGGGAATTGTGGTGTGTTTATCATGTCTTTAAAACATTATAAAAATATCTGTTAAACAGGTGTCTCAATGTGGGGACCACTATGACGAAAAAGCTTTGTCTGGGATATGAATCATGTGGTTTGCAAGCAGATTTAAGTATGCTGAATGCGCATAACTGTTTTCTGACAGATACTGAAACCTTTGATGTCATGGAACTGGCAGAGCACGTGAAGAAACAAAGATGGTGGAACAAAATGTTTGGCAAAAACCAATCTGGACCGGCTGCTGAGAAGTACTCTGTTGCAACACAGTTGGCCATTGGAGGAGTGACTGGCTGGTAAGTCATTATATGAGCAGTGATGTGCATTAAAACACTGAGTACAGTATAAACCACGGGCTCCTGTGTGTCTTTCAGGTGTGCAGGGTACTTGTTTCAGAAAGTTGGGAAGCTTGCAGCATCAGCTGTAGGTGGTGGCTTCTTTTTACTCCAGGTAAATCATAAAAAAATAAGTGCTTATCATAATTGTTGTTTTGACTGTTTAAGCACTGTATAATCTTCAATTGTACTTTCAGATTGCTCATCACACAGGCTACATTAAAGTAGACTGGAAAAGAGTTGAGCATGATGTGAATATGGCCAAGAAGCAATTGAAGCTAAATTCAGACAAGCCCCCTAAAGAAATGAGAACAAAATTTAATGAGGTAAGAAAATACTATATTTTAAATAAAATATAGTGGGGGTTGTGGGGGGGATGGGAGAATAAAATATAACCTAAAGATAAAGAAAATCTTTTTTACTCTGTTGCCACAACTGCAGCAATGAGAATTTGTCAGTAATATGTTTAATTAGCATGACAACAATAGCAAAATTGTCCTAAAATAGCATTTTCTTTAAACAAATTCTTACTTTCTTTGAATAAGTAGAGTGGTTTCTTTATTCAAAACACAATGGGTCTTATTCATGAAACATTCGTAAATACACGAGTAAATATGAGAGTGATTTGCGCTTAAAAAGACCTTCCCGAAAAATCTCCTGATTCACAAATACTTCATAAACGTCAGATGTGATAGTGAAATGTGTGTGTGTTGAATGAATTCCAACCAGTCGTAAATGGGATGCGCGTGCCATGCATGTTTATTCTCAATTATACCATAAATCAGGCCCATTATATCTGACTGACAACTATATGTATACCGTAATAACATGAATGCGAATGAAAAAGAAATATTTCTCGGATGCAGAAGTTGAAGTTTTATTATCAGAAGTTCATTCAAAACGCCACTTTTTATTTTCAAGCGTACATAGTGGCGTATCAGGTCCCAAAAAAGCTTGGCAGCATATTACAGGTGCAGTTAATGGAGTTTCATCTGTTAATTGAACAGTCCCAAAAGGAAATGGTTCACCAGATGGATCACCAGATCTGCTATTACTGGCTCTCATTATAAAAGTAAAAAAAAAACAAAAAAACGTATGTAATTACTGTATAAAATATTTTTTCAAAATGCTGTTTAAATATGTACCCATTGGTGAATTAAAATGCAGTCTTAATGAGCAAAATGTTTGGATCATGCGTGGCTGGGAGCAGGTGTAGATTTCAACTAACAATTGGAAAATACGAACATTTTAATGAATCCGAAAATTTACTCCAGAACCACTTTACACACGATTTACACACAAATTCGTTCTGCTCGTGTCTCATGAATGAGACCCAATGTGTGTAAAGGCTAATGTTTTATGTATTTGAGGAGTGGAGAAGAGTGTCTTAATCTGGTCTTTGCAGTCTAGTCATAGCCAGTACAGCCTGTGTGTAACAAACTTTTTATAACACCATATTTTTGCCAAATATATATATAATATAATATAATATGACGACACATGCAAGTGTCTGACCAAACAAATAGCAACAATACTAACTTTGACAACAAGATGTTTAATCACAGATGTTTAATCTATTTGAATAAACATATATTAGATTACAAAAGATTACAAAAAGTCCCAAGTTTTAGGTCGACACAGACAGGAGAGAATAGACTGGACACTGTTACGTACATGTGTGACATGCTTAAAGTGCAACTTGCAGGTTGGACACCCCTATATAGCATAGTGTAAGTTGACGATAAAACAACAAGATTTTCTGAACTGGAGTAATATATATTTAGCCATTAACGATATTTTGAGAAAAATTGTGATAAAATAACTCCCGCGTCTACAACGCACTAACCGGAAGTGACGATTGGCGAGGCAGTCTGTTCAAGTTCAGGCTCAGGTTACAATGGATGCGAACGACGAAACCGCGTTCTCCGATGTTGATGAATATGCCTATGATGACCCACAGGCAAATAATTATGAGCCTTCTAGGCGAGATAGAAGTCAGGGGGAGATCGGGAGACGAACAATGGGCAGAGGAAAGAAGTAACGTTAGAGTTGTGGTGTCGAGAAAACCAGTGGCGAATAGGGCAAGTGAGTTCATGTAAGTTAGCACCGCGGCTAACGCTGATTCATCTACTGTATGGCTATACCTTGGTGTTTTGCAATAAATCTGCTTTAGCAAACATACATTTCACTTTGTTCTTGATTAAACATCTATTTAGATTGTCTTTATTTAAGCCAGCAACGTTTTGTCTTCTCATATTCTATGCTTACAGTGATTATGCAGACCATCCAAGCTGGTTAGCACTATCCACATTGACTAATGATCATGCCATAACAACAAATAAATAATGCTTTTCAAATGCAGTTTGTGATACCATTTAAAGCGAGTGAAATGTGCGGCACAAACGACCGAGTGTGTGTGTGTTAACAGACGCGGCAGTGAAGTCTGCTCTATTCACCTGCACATAACGCACCCAAGACCAAAAAGCCTTGTTCTTCCTTGAAGGAAAATGATGGATATGATGTCCTGACAGGCTGGAATTCGTGCAACAACCACAAACACAATAATTTACCATTATGGCTTCGATCTAAAACTATATGTCTCTCGCTACTGCTCTAACTACATCAACACCCAGCAATGAGAAAGCGGCCGCGAGCTGATTTGTTTTCCTCGGGCCACGTCATATGACGCGTTGCTTGCTGGAAAGGCGTTATTCCAGAGCCTAGTGCATTTTCATCAAAATCTCTACATCAAATGAGATTTCATTAGTAATTTTTACATAAGTGTTTTTAAAAGACCTCTGCAGACAATTTAAAGTATTAATTCAGAAATAAAATCAACCTGCATGTTGCACTTTAATATTTTAAATGCAATAAGCCAAGTGCTCGTGCATAGAAAGCTGCCTCTCGGACAATTCAGTTCTTTTCGGCAGGTTATGTGGCCAAATTAAGTCAAATTAATTAAGTCAAAATGCCCATCTTGGTCAGTATTCATATAACACGGTTCGTTACCTCTTAAGTAGAGTAAACAGTTGAGAAGGAAAGCACGCATGTAACAATATATTGGTTCTGTGCAGCTCTTAAAGTGACAGCAGCCTCGTAAACCTAAATTCTGTCTGTGTGCTTAATGTTAATAAAACAGCAAAAGACAAATAGAAAATCACTCAATGCTCTTTACTGAATAACTTTTGTAGGTTTAATAGGAATCTGTATTTATTTAAATCATACAGTGAAGAATAAGCAGTGTTTTATTTTTACATCTAATACATTTCTGTTGTTAAATAAACCGAATGTAGGCCTACCTGAAACCCTGAACCCCGTTTCACAGTGACGTTAAAATGACGCTTACGTTTTATGTAATGCTACAGTAAAACACTGCTGTTGACTTTATGTTGTAGGGATGTTTTCTTCTCACAAAAACAATGTGAAATATGTAGGCTATGTTGGTTATATCATTTTCAGTTTTTAAAAATATTAAAATATGATTTATTTATTTTACACAATTATCATATCACATATTGCTTTATTTGATGACTTTTGGCATATTGCATTTTTCTTTACTATCGCGCAGCCTTACTTCCATGTAGATTGTTACAATCTCCAGTTGATTTAAACTACTTACTTAATGCCCAGATAGTGAAAATTATTCTTCCAACATTTCAACTTATCTCATAGCCATTTTTGATTTGAGCAGCTAAACAATCTTTTGTCACACATCATTACTGTATTCTCAGGTCTTTCCCATAGTGATGGATGACTTTAGGAATTTGGCCCATGTCACTACATATTTAGAGGCCAGTTAAACAGGAAGTCATGACTTATCAGTTAAAGGTAGGGTATGGGATTTGCAAAACGGCTGGCAGGTTTTGAAAATACACAACTCAAAAGGTCTTACCTTCTTTTCTCAAACGCTGACCCTGACTCCACCCATTCAAAGAACATGGACATGCAATCATGCATCTGCAAAACTCAGATGCGCGAGATTGCACTTAACGGCCGTTGCACGTGAACAGCGCAACTACATCATCACTGCAGCTGCAGACACGCAAGAGTATTCACACTGGGAACGTTTGTGCAGCGTCAGCAGCAGCTCCGAACCGACAGAAGAACAATTTAAACAATGCTTTTTAAACATTGGGTTTTAAACTTTTCGGTTTTTATTCATTATATTCCTGTTTTTAACTTGCAGAAAATTTGTAAGGAACTATGTTCCTTAGAAGATATGTTCTTGTAGTACCTTTTTTTTTGGCTCATAAAGCACTTTGTGCTTCTCGGCCTCCACAATCAGCCTCGTATAATCTATTGCTGTACAGGTGTACATCATCATCTGTCCGTGTGTCCTGTCCTATTTTTTATAATCATTACCATACTTTCACCCAAACGGAATGATTAAAACAAGTTTAAATGGGTCTTCTACAAATATTTTTTTTTAATCTTCGATTTCTTTTTTGACATAGTCCAGTTCTTAAAACACACCACACATGCTTATTCATTTTGTGCGAAATCTTTTTTTATTTTGTCCATCAAAAGTGTGCTTTCACTTTAATTGAGCATCAGCAGTGCAGCAAAAAGAGACTCCGCCGAAACCTCGCTTCATTGTTGCAACATGCACGGCGAAAAAAATACGCGTTGCTCACGTGCCGCTGCCGCTTGCGATGTGAAGCGGCCTTTACTCTCTCTCTCTCTCTGTACCGGGGCTACTTGCACTTACTGTGACTGGGTCACGAGCTTTGAGTATGTGCACGAAGGGGACATGCGCGTGAGGGGGAGGGGGGTATGGTATGACCGTTTGATTGACGCATTTTCTGTCCATTGATTCTTGGTGGTCTTGGAAATGATTGGTTGGAGTTTTTCGAGTTCTGCCCTTTCCACAGATGATTAAATTGCTTAATTTTCATTTCACCGCTTCTAACTCAGTGGCTGTAAGTGAGTTGGGAATAGGATTTCAAGTGATTTTGAAAAAAATGGCCAAAAATGAAAATCACATACCCCACATTTAAGTGTTGCTGATCACTGAGGTGAACTTAAAAACATACCACATGAATAGGACTATACTTCAGTTAGATTTCTACTCATTATATTTTGTAGGGACGCCAATAATTTTGGCACACATTTTTGAGAAAACCTTTTTTTTAATTCCACATTAAAATGTATATTCAAATAAAGGTTAGATTTTTGTGAATATTTTAAATGAAAGACTAAGGAGAAATGGCAAAAAATAATTTTCAGTTAGTTTTGCTCATTTTTACCTAAGATGGCATTATTTGTGTAGCCCATTGTATTCAATTTTACTGGAAAACTACAAACCAGCAGCTTTAAGGTTTGCTGTTTTTTTTTTTTTTTTATTCAGCTAAGAAGTCACGCCATGAAGTATCGATCTCCTTTTAGTCACACGTCTTCATGTGATACGAATTCGCAGGTCAGAGTTTACCAAACTTTAGCTTGTGCTTTCTGTCCCACATTCACATGCATAAAAACAATCGAAGTCGGTGGAACGAAAAGTGTAATGTGTGACCATCCCTTAATGCTTAATGTCATTGATTTACTACCTTTGCGTTGAATTACGTCCAATTTTCTCTTGCCATTTAGGTGCAGGTGTTTGTCAAGAAGAACATTGTTCTCACTGGGGGCTTTGCTGGAGGATTTCTGATTGGCCTGGCTTCATAAGAGCTCTCTCATTGATATCTTATACTCTGAGGATGTCTTCTAACTATGTATACAGCAGATTACAGCTTTTGCCTGATATTGCAGCTTGTATTTAACTCGGTACTTATTAGTTCTCCATTGAAGGTTATGTGTTCATAAGAAAACAGTTAAGCTTGCTATAATGTATGGTTTCAGTTTTTGAATGTACACTGTTTTTTTTAGTTTGTACTTAACACCTGTTAAATTTATTTATTTGATTTTTTTTTCTATATTATTTTGGAACAATCAATTTATGAAAATGACTTAAATTCAGTTTATGTAAATAGTTGCAACATTTGAAATTGCCCCAGTTAGACCCATATCTAAACTTGCAGAAATATGGTTACTGAGTTAAGAGCATTTAACTGTACACACTTGAGCTATTTTTGTAATAAATCGGGACATTATTTAAAAGACCAAGGGTCAATAAAACTTGCAGTTTTAACTGATAATGCCAGAAATGTTAAATGTAAATTGACAATCAGGTTTTAAACAATGATGGTTTGCCTTTTTTTCTATTCTTTTTATAGCTGTTTTTTTATGAAATCCATCTTTATTTTGCCAAGTTACAGCTAATGCTTACCACATCATGATATGATATTTCAGTTTCTTTTTGATTTTGTGATTGAGTATCCCTGCTGTATTTTCAAACTTTTGGAAATCTTAACTTGACCAACTGGTGTTCAGTGTCACTTAAATAAAATATGAAATGAGCTATACATAAAAAAAGAAATTTACTCTGATGGACACTACATGTTAAATGAATAATCAATATTCCCACCAAACTATACTACGAGGTTGAATAAATAGTTATAGGCAAATAAGGCAGATCACTGATTAAATAAGAGTTTAAATTTGTAATCTATTAGAGACAGGAGAAGAATGACTGTTAAATCCACACAATTACACAGTCTGATAGATATGTATTTCACATGTCCTTGAAAAGTCTATATTGACCTCTTGCATCAAATATACACAATTAATATCCTTCTATTGAATCAATGTCTTTGTGTCTTTTGATTTGTGTTCCTTGGCAAATCCAGAGCAGCAGACAGAGTTTCCATGGACTTCGCAACACTTCCTCATGTCTCGAATCACATCCTCACAATGCATTTCAATGTATTTGTTGGCTGTTAAAAATACAAGTCACAAAACGGTTAAATGCTTCAAATCAACAGCATGCGATATTCATGCAAAGCAAGGTTAACTTAACATTGCTACCTTGTAAACATTTCTGTATGGCACAAGCCTGTTTTTGACAAGGATCTTTCTGTGACATCTTATTTTAGGATATGAACAACCAAGCTAAAGTTTTGAGGAATAATTCCAGCTAAATTCGTCAAAACACTAGTAAACAACGTAGACAGTAAAAGGTAAACACATGAATAGTTACGTAACTGACGTGCTGCTGACTAGCAAATGTATTTTTTTCCGGTTGGAAAACAAAAGTCCGCGGTGGCACTTCCGGTATGGGGAAGTTCCACTCAAAAAGGCTCAAACTAATTTCAAATTATAAAGTTGCACTACAAATGATCATTATCCGTCAGTTTGACCTAACATACAAAAGAATAATGCATACACCCACAACAACAATAACGGAGACAAGACAACAGCAAAAAGAAAAAAGAGAAAAATAAATAAATGAGAGAGGGTGCCAATACATCACATTTTACGTACAATATGAAGCCTACGTACAATACATATTTTATATTCACACGAAGAGATCAATGGCAGAGCAAATCCTAACAGTCCTTATTAGAATATACTGAAATAGCATTGAAATCATTTTCCATTTCTTTACAGAGAAGACTGGTTTACAGTTATCCCTTAAAGGAGTTTCTGTTCTTCATAGTCACTTCCATAGTCTGTTCTTCACATGACAGACTTGAATTTCTGCTGTGAATCTGGTCTTCACAGCAGAAATTCTTTCTCACGAAAAAAGTGAAATAAATTACCTAACATGCTCTTTTCGTTTAAATTCTGTGGTTCACTTATTTTGGTCATGTCACTACACTCAGAAGCTTTGGAATGATATTGGTGTATTTGTCAAGTGTGAGATTTTGGCAGACGTTTTGATACATATGAGAAACATTATATTTGGGTATTTTGGTATTATTCAGACCCCACAAACAAAAGTCTGTTTTGTTATTAATTAAAAAAAAAATCATAATTTCTGCTGTGAAGACCAGATTCACAGCAGAAATTCAAGTCTGTCATGTGAAGAACAGACTATGGAAGTCTGTCAGTGAAGAACAGAAACTCCTTTAAGGGATACTCCACTTTTTTGGAAACAGGCTCATTTTACAACTCCCCCAGAGTTAAACAGTTGGGTTTCAGCGTTTCGAATCCATCCAGCCGATTTATCTGATATTTAGAAGAATATCAGTAACCAGACAGTTTCTGGTCTCATTGACTTCCATAGGGGGGAGAGTGGGTTAAGATGAACCAGTGGGTAAGTTGACCCACCCTCTGTTTCTAGGAAACTATAAACATTTGGTGTCATGTGACCATACTTTCTGAAGGACTCCATCATTTCCATTTTGCTGTGAAGAGGAGAAGCAATTGAGACAAAGGGGAAGTTGTTGTTTTTCACAAAAACACTTTTTTGCTTGTTAAAGTTAATTTTCTGCATTGCAGGTATACTAGCTGTTGTGCCAAAGCAAATGTATCTTGGTCTAAAGTTATGTATGGGATATGTTGGTGATTTGTCAACATATAAAACCATGTGAATCATTGAGCTAAAGGTTAGCCTGAATTGCTAAGCTAGGCTGTTTTTACTAAAATGGTGACTATGGGGCAAAGTGAGCCAGAAGATGTGGGGTAAATTGAACCAGTGATTCAACTGTGAGGAAAGTGATGTTCTTTCTTTCAGCTCCCAGGATGAAAGGAGTGAACCAGACATCTCTCAGATCCGTCAGTTGGTGACTTTAAATATCGTGAATTTCATGGTAATTGGAAAATGGACTGCATTTATATAGCACCTTCATAGACCTAATGGCCACCAAAGCGCTTTACATTTTTGCCTAACATTCACCCACTCATACACTAACATCGGTGTCAGTCATACAAGGCGCAATCCAGCTCGTCCAGAGCAGCTAGGTGTCTTGCTCACGGACACCTCAACACTCGGTCAGGTGGAACCGGGTATTGAACCACCAACTTTCCGGTTTGTAGACAACCTACATGAACCACTGAGCCACTGCCACCCCATAAGGATTTTGCAAGATTCCTCAGAAGAATCCGAGGGAGTACTGGCAAAGACAAAGCCACCTTTGCATTCACAGAAAATGATGTGGGATCTGTCCCACTGAATGTGCTGAAGAAGCTTCCTAAACCTGGAAAGGTTGGAGGAACTGCAAGGAGGGAGCATCAACACATATCTCCCTGCAACCTTGATGGATGGAATATCCAATAGTCATTTTCACTGTGCCGAGGTCTGGAATTTCAAACAGCTCTTTTGTTCTCACAAGTTCAAAACTGAGAAACTGTTCAACAAAATTGGAAATTAGAACCTAACACACTGGAGGGACGTTCTTTTTGCCAAACACATTTGTTTGTTTGTTTGTGTGTGTGTGTGTGTGTGTGTGTGTGTGTGTGTGTGTGTGTGTGTGTGTGGTGTGTGTGTGTGTCTGTGTGTGAGTGAGTGACTGGACATGACTTGATTAACAGCAGAAGATAAACAGCATAAGTTGTATTACTTGCTCCTGAAAACTATGCTGGCAGACCTTCACTTAACAGAAATATATAAAACTATTGTTCACCAATACAAAAAATAAAACATTAAAGGGAAAATTCAACTTTAATTGGTTTGTTTTGTGTTGTTTGAAGTAGCTTCAAAAAATAACATTGTTTGGAAAGGCAAGTGTATCATTAAATATGTTTTTGGCAAGTTATTATTATTTTAATGCTTGCATTAAAACGTGTAAAATAGTATGGTCAATTTACCCCCAGATGGTTCAATTTACCCACTGACTGGGATCAACTTACCCCTAGCCTGGGGTAAGTTGAGTCACAGGAACACTTTTTTTCTGAGGTCATATTTTCAAGGCTTTTTGTCATAAGTGCATTCTTCTATTTTCAGTTGATAGGCAACATCCCAAATTAACATTAGATGTCTTCATTGTACTTTTGTCTCAATTTCCCTTGCCTGGAGATCCACATAAGTAAAAACTGGCTCATCTTACCCCACCCTCCCCCTATATTTTTTTTCCTACTATGGTAGTCAATAAGACCAGAAACTGTCTGGTTACTGATATTCTTCTAAATATCAGACAATCGGGTGAATGGATTAGAAAACGGTAAAACTTAAACGTTTAACCCTGGGGGAATTTTAAAATGAGCCTATTTCCCAAAAAAGTGGAGTATCCCTTTAATTCCCTTTCAAACCAAATTGTAAGATGGGCGAGTAGAATAATAGGAGTACCTGTAAATCAAAGGGATCTAGGAAATCTATAAACAAATCAGCTGTATCGAAAAGCAAGTGCTGTACTGGGTGATCGGTCGCATCCCTTAAGGAATGATTTTAAGTTACTTCCTTCTGGTCGCCGTTTTGCAGCTAAGAGATGGAAAACAAGACGATATAAGAATACTTTTGTTCCAGCTGCAATTGAATTGCTAAATAATAAGAGAGAAGTTTTAGCACTTGACAGTTAATACGGATAGGGGATACGTATGTGTTATGGCGCAGTCTGTCATGAAGTCTATTTGTCTATTTGTACATTTGTACGTGAAATACTTGTATATTGTATGTTTTTTATGTGGATGACTGAATACTTTTTTAATCTTTAATACAATTTTACCTGCGGGTATGAAATAAAACTACCTACCTACCTACCTACCAGATTTTTTTTTTCAATTTAAGGTTAACAATAAGTTATTCCAAAAGGAAATTACAGGTGGAAGAAAAATCAAATTGGTAAGAAATAAAAATCTTTTTCAGTAGTTTTTAGCTTTTGACTCAGAAAAACAGATTTGACCAACAAGAGTATCACAAGGTTTAGGAAAGGATGCAGTATAGGCCTACTGAGGAGGATTGTTACCCGATTTTTAACATATCCTCAATTGAAGAAAGAGAGCAGTTTTTAATCGGTAGCAATTCACATTTATTACAAGTTTCAGAGGCTTCTGAAAAGGACTGAAGAATACCCAAAAGCCACTGGAATTTGTGACAAATCATTTAAAAATAAAGCTGTATTGTCAGCTAATTGACTCATTTTTATTTTAGTGTTGCCAAATGTGATACCCTTTAAAGGACTACTTATATGCATGCACTAAGGAACTGTGTTGCTTAGTGTTGAATGGGGGAAACTGGACATACTTGTGACTTGTCTAACCAGGAGAATAATGCTTGGTATTTTAATGTGACGTGGAATGACAGGTGACGATTGTTACAGAATGCACGGGATTCAGAAAGATCAGTTTTATAGAATCTCTAACTTTGTTGTTGCTGACAGTATTTTTTTTGAATTATAAATCCAAATCAATTCCCAATTAATATTTATAATACATTATAAAAAGTTTAAGGACAATGAGTAATATATATATATATATATATATATATATATATATATATATATATATATATTATTATTATTATTATTATTCGTTTATATTAAACACCAAACAACAAAACAACAAAACATGTAACCCCAAATCCAGAAAAGTTGGGACATTTTGTAAAATGCAATACATTTTCATTCATTTCATTTTCATTTTCTTTAACCTTTATTTAACTGACAAAAGTACAAGGCTTTTCAAAGTTTTCACTGACCAACTTAAATGTATTTTGCAAATTTAAACAAATTTAGATTTTGATGGCTGCAACACACTCCAAAAAAGCTGGAACAGAGGAAAAATAAAAGTTAAAAGATGATCTATCCAAGTTAAACTCTTTTGAAACAGTTCACAATAGGCATGTGAATTGATTTATAGGTAAGGGGATCATGAGTGTAAAAGCAAGGATGGGTCATGGCTCATCACGTTGTGAGAAATGTGTCAAACAATTCAAATATTAAATTTCTAAAAAGATTGCAAATATTTTGTCTTTCACTTTCTACAATATACCATCAAAATAATCCAGAGATTTCTTAGTCTGTGTAGACAAACAGAGGCAGGAGACCTCTGTTGAATGTGCGTGACCTTTGACCCCTAGGCACTGCATGAGAAACAGTCATGCTACTCTGTTGAATACAGCCACATGTGCTCAGGAGTAAAACCATTCTCACTTAACACAGTCTGACGCTGCATGTATCACTGGTATCACTGACATGGAGGCGTATATGTGACATTTAATGGCATCAACATGACATCTTTCCTGGGAAGCAAGACAATGCCAGGCCTCATTCTGCACATGCTAAAACA
Organism: Cyprinella venusta; assembly: GCA_038021265.1. Taxonomy (NCBI): domain Eukaryota; kingdom Metazoa; phylum Chordata; class Actinopteri; order Cypriniformes; family Leuciscidae; genus Cyprinella; species Cyprinella venusta. Next base: position 23,498,795 of record CM075880.1, read on the forward strand.
GACTGGTTTGTAGACACTCTACATAATGTGCTTGACTGCCTAGAGTCTAGATTTGTCTCCATTTGAAAATGTATGGCCCATGAAAAGGCAACATGTCTAATATCAGGAGAGAATAGGCAAAAATTACACATGGAAATCTTCAACAATTCATATTTCTAATATAATTCCCAAACATTTAAAAAGTTAAATTAAAAGGAAAAGTGATGGGACACAGTGGTAAAGATGCCTCCATCAAAATTTGTTTATGTTTACGAACACTTAAATTGGTCAGTGAAAACTTTGAAAATCTTTTCTTTGTACTTTTGTCAGTTAAATAAAGGTTAAAGAGAATGAACAAATTCTTGATTTTATTGCATTTTGCAAAAATAAGGAGTTGAATGATAGGGAAACATCCAAATGGGTGAGACTGTATCAAATATGAACAATAAAGGAACAATATAGAAGAAATGAAGTAAAATGGAATTCAAGAATTAAATGTTAAGGTTTTAATAAAATGGTCAAGTTAAATAAATAGTAAATCTTTCTTTGATTTTATTAGGGAGACAAGGCTGATACATCTAGAACTATAGGCTATTCCACAATCCGGAGCAGAAGGTGGCGGTAAATTACGCTGGTAGCCAGCCGCCATTAAAACCCAGAAGAAGAAGGAGGAGGAGTTGATTGGAGCGCATGCGCTTTACTGTTGTGAAAGTGTTGGACAGTGATAAACAAGCAAATAAATCAGACCAAACGATTAACTATTAGATTGTAATATTTATCATGGCAGTAAACGCGGTACATTTAGAGTCAGATGCATTTCTAGTATGTATGAATCATGCTCTGAGTACGGAGAAGGAGGAAGTAATGGGGCTCTGCATTGGCGAGGTTTGAAAATCTGACGTCTATCATGTGTTGTTTTGAATAAATGTGCTTGAATTGCAACTGGTGTGTTTATGAAACTTTGCAGGCTAACTGTGAAAACGACTTATTTCCATCAGGTGGACACAAACCGCATTGTGCACATTCATTCTGTCATCATTCTGCGTCGATCTGACAAGAGGAAAGACAGAGTGGAGATTTCCCCAGAGCAGCTTTCAGCAGCGTCCACTGAAGCGGAGATATCCTTTCACAAACGATATATACTTTATATACTTATATATCTAAGTAAGGAGATTTTTTGGGTGGATATATAGGGCTATTTTTTTTATCTTTGTATTCTGCAATACAAACATTGCACTAACAAAAATCAGCACTATATTTTTAAGTTGTGGTGGCAACGTGTTGTTTTGACAAGTAACGTTATTATTATGAATATGTATGTATATGTATATATATATATATATATATATATATATATATATATATACACATACACATGTTAAGGTTAAAGTGGGATTTGGCAGGTAGGTGAACCCTAAAATTTTGTGTAGGTGCTACAGAGAAAAATGACTCATCGTGGGACAACATAATGAGTATCGTGTTCTGCCAATACTTTTTGGGTCGAGTGTCGCTGTGGCACCAAGGAGCCTATCACTTATTTACTTGATATTTTAATGATTTTATTTTGGCCCATCTACACTGATATAATGACAATACTATGTTAAAATTGCTTGGGACAAAAATTGAGCCCTGGCACTGAAGCCACGCCAGCCCACATTACCATCCACAGCCCCACACACAGACATACATTAAAATTTGAGGTAGTCAGGGGGGTTCGGGGGCTCCCTCGAGAATATTTTGATTTCTCTGACCAAATTATGTGCAATTTAAGACTTTTGAAGGCCAAAAAAAAGGATAATAAAGATTATTAGGCATTAGATTATTTTGTCAATACCTGCTCTCTCCTCATCTACATCTTTTTCTCAGTCTCCTTATCCTGCCCTATTTCTTCCCCTCCTAAACTTCTAAACCCCCTGAACTTTGACTGATAGTCTTTCATTTTCATCTGTGTCAGTGAAGTAAATAGGCTTAATTGATAATTATATATTTTATGAATCATTATCTTAAACAAGTTAATTTACTTAAGGCTACAAGGTCAGTATTGCTACCTTCTACAAGCTTTGGAATTTGAAAAGTTATTTTAAATAATACAAATAATAGGCTACGTTTAACGCAGTTGGTGGAATTGGCAGACGTTCCCTCATCATGCGCTGTGCAAATGCTTCAAAGCATTCTCAGGTATAAATATGCAGCATTAATGCACGTAGGTGATTTTGAATGAAAATTAATGTCGATATACAATGGTTATATAATTTTAAAACTAAACCTGCTATTGATCTTTTTGTAAGACCCTTTAGAAAAGTTGCAAGGGAAAACATATGTCAGGTGAAATATTTGAACCTAAAACTAACTTTACCGCACAAAACCACCATGAGTGCATTTCAAGCATTTATAATCGCTCGCGATCAGCGGGGAGGAAGGGAATTTGGTCCATATCGGGAGAAGCGAGATTCATTGAGATTAATGAATCTATTTATTTATTAATTTATCTGAGGTGCCGGACACACACACACTACCGGTCAAAAGTTTTAGATCATTAAGAATTTTTATGTTTTTAAAAGAAGTCTCTTCTGCTCACCAAGGCTGCAATTATTTGATAAAAAAATACAAAAAAACAGTAATATTGTGAAATATTATTACAATTAAAAACAGCGGTTTTCTTTGTGAATATATAGTGAAGTGTAATTTATTCCTGTGATCAAAGTTGAATTTACAGCATCATTACTCCGGTCTTCAGTGTCACATGATCCTACAGAAATTATTATAATATGATGCTCAAGAAACATTTATGATTATTATCCATGTTGAAGACAGTTTTTTACATTTCTTATTTCAGGATTCTTTGATGAATAGAAAGTTCAAAAGAACAGAATTGATCTGAAATGGAAAGCTTTTGTAACGTCAATCACTACCATTCAAAAGTTTGGGGACAATAAGAATTTATTTTTATTTTTTGGGGAAAGAAATTAGAAAATACTTTTATTCATCAAGGATGAGTTAAATTGATCAAAAGTTACACTAAAGACATTTATAATGTTAGAAAAGATTATATTTGAAATAAATGCTGTTCTTTGAACTTTCTATTCATCATAGAATTTTGGGGGAAAAATGGTACACAACTGTTTTCAACATTGAAACTAATTTGTTTTTTGAGCATAAAATCTGCATATTAGAATGATTTCTGAAGGATCATGTGACACTGAAAACTGATGTGTAATCAGCAACAGTAATGATGTTGGAAATTCAGGTTTCAAATTAAATTTTAAATATATTAAAATAGAAAACAGTCATTTTAAATTGTCATAATATTTCACAATATTACTGTTTGTCTTTTTTTTTTCATCAAATAAAGCAGCCTTGGTGAGCATAAGAGACTTCATTTAAAAACATAAAAAATCTTACTGATCTAACACTTTTGACCGGTAGTGTATAATAAAAAAAATTTCAAGGAGATATCTGTATAGTGTACTGGGTGAAGGCCTGTGCACACAAATTAGGATATAAATATAAATAATAAAGAAATAGTTCTAAAAATCAATACCACCACAACTATAAAGATAACGGCACAGAGAAACGATATGGAGCATTTAATGAGGCCGATGACAGAACTACCTGTATGCTGGTGTAAACGCTAGTTATCGTTATAGTTATCGTTCCTGGTGTGAATCAGCCTTGACAGTCGCAATAGAGTGGTGCAGGGATGACGTCAAAACATGGAAGACTAATTCGCCGCCGGTTCCATCAAGGTTTTCCCATAGGGTTAACTACGCTGCCATGTTTTTGGATACACTTAGGGGCGTACAATAACAAAAACAAATCACAATAGAAAAATGTACGTTAATACTTATTTATGTTAATACTTTCATTTTTGTATTCTGCAATACAAAGATTGTACTAACAAAAAACCTGTTTGCGCTAACTTAGAATAAATGGGCTAATATTTGAAAGTACCTTCGAGCGGTCGATTGTGCGGCCAAGACTGCACATATTTCATCACATTCCATACACTCATAGAACTCACCCGGCCATCTTCTATCAGACCACACCCAAGACCAAATTTGTTTTCTCTTTTGCAGTTTGTCTTTTAATAACTAAATAGTGGCACTGATTTATCTGCTAGATAAATGATAAATGAAATATAGCTTGGTCTCAGCCAGTGGATCATTTATTCAATCAATTTATATAATCATTTCTTAAAGTCAAAGCATTAAGGGATAACACAAGAGCATTGCCCTCTGTTGCTAATGCAGCTCTGAAATGATTTATTGTGAATGCGTTAGCCTACTACATTTTTTAACTGGACTTAAATGGAACAAGTACAAGATTCATTTTACTGAGAGAAGCTGAACAATAAGCAAAGGAACGCTACTGTACAAACATGGAGAGTGATCGCAACGAACCGCAATAACCAGACGTGTTTTCATACATTATTTATGGTGCGAGCACTTGCACATTAAAACAGTTCAGAAATATGAATCTGAAATATATGTGTTATAGATAAAAAAAATATATAAATGTAAATTATAAAGCCACATGTTGGTTAAGTTGTATATTTTCATTGCGTTTGCTTCAGGGTTTTTCACGCGCGTCGTGATAGCGGCTGTGACAGTTCATAACAGCAAGCGTTCACCATTCTTAAGTGTTGTGTTTTTAACTGTATAGTATTAGTTTTAACTTCTACCTCCATTGCTACACACAGTCTTTAATGTAGTGTCTGTGTCATAAAATATCAGAATACACTGGTTTTCAATTTATGAGTAAAATAAAGCTTGTGTCATAACTTGTCAATACTTTGATGGTTTGTTCTACAATGTAAATAACACAACCATACTGAAAACATACATTTTGAAGCAGTTGTGTTTATTTTTGAAAAAATTTGTTTCTAATATTTTTTTAGATAAGAGTTTTTGGGGTGTGAGTGTGTGCAATTTAGATTATAGGACAAAATGTCTAAGTATCGTCAAGTTATATTTACCACAAGCTTTATTTTAGACATAAATTGAAAAAAAAAAAAAAACCCATTATAAAACTGTTTAGAAAAATTTGGAAGGAACCAGTGGTGAATTAGTCTTCCAGGTTCAGACGTCATCCCTGCACCACTCTATAGCTTTAGTTAATGAGTTACTGACAAACATTACTATAATATATGATAGTTAAACCAGTTATTAGTTAATTCACATTCCATTGTTATATATTTTCATAGCGTGGGTCTACAATGTCTGAGACGGGACATACCAAATTCATTACAAGATCTTCTGAAATTCATGTACATGTTTCAATACAATTTGAGTCCCCACTCAAATTGATATGCTGGAAATATATGAATAATATACATTCCTTTCTTCTGCTGAACACAAAAGAAGATATTTTGAAGAATGTTGGTAACCAAACAGTTGAACAGTTGAAGTCCAGTGACTTCCATAGTATTTTTTTCCATACTGTGGAAGTCAATGGGTCCCATCAACTCTTTGGTTACCAATGTTGTGAACTAAGTGTAGAAAAGTCAGAAGCTCAGACCAGGAGACGCGGAGGTATCTTTCAAGCAGAAGTTCTTTATTGCGTCGCTGTAGTACCTCAATCTAGTCTGACTCTGGGAACTTTTACATTGCAATTTATACATTTAGGGGGAGGGATTTACATACAGGTGGAGCAAACTCCTATACAGGTTTAGGGAACCTGTATTGAAACTGAGAGTGATAACTTATTCAAACGCTGAGACTCAAGAACAGGAATGCCAGGACTCTCTCATGCTGAGACAAAGCTCATGAGAGTCCCCAAGAGGTTCAGTAATCTGTTTCATTTAACTTACAATAGAGAGAAACAGGTCTGGTGGCTGTATAGAGAGAAACAGAACAGGACAGGAATCTGAATGCTAAATTCATTTTCTCAGTTCATTCAAATTCTCAGTTTATATACTATTGTACTGGAACTACACCAACATTCTTCAAAATATCTTCTTTTGTGTTCAGCTGAAGAAAAGATCATACAGGTTTGGAACAATTTAAGGGTCAGTAAATGATGACAGAATTTTCATTTTTGGGTGAACTATCCCTTTAAGCACTATATAGTGTTTAAAACATAACTTCTCAATGAAATTTATAATAAAGTGTAATCCTCCTGACCAGATACTGTTTAAACATATTTCCTTAAAATGAAGCACAGGTTGGCTGAGATGACAGGACGTCCCATGAGGGTTGTGGGCTGGTACCACTCTCATCCACACATCACTGTGTGGCCATCACATGTTGGTTAGTATCATCTTATATATATTTTTTTATTTTGTGTGGTTTTTAAGTATATAGTTTTTTTTTATTTATTAATGCATGTAATTGGGTGGTGATGGCGCAGTGGATAAGACACATGCCTTTGGTGTGAGAGACCCGGGTTCGAATCCACTGTGAGACACCAATGTGTCCCTGAGCAAGACACTTAACCCCTAGTTGCTCCAGAGGCATGCGACCTCTGACGTATATAGCAATTGTAAGTCGCTTTGAATAAAAGCGTCAGCTAAATGAATAAATGTAAATGTATACGCATTATTATATTCCCTTTATTTATTTTAATTTTACTTGGTCTTTGCATTATTACAGATGTTAGGACTCAAGCAATGTATCAGATGATGGATCAGGGTTTTGTTGGACTCATCTTCTCATGCTTTATAGAAGATAAAAACACAAAGGTATGTTAAGCAAACCATACCTCCACAGGAAACAATAAAATTCATCTTCTTTTTTTTTTTTTTTTTACTTTGACTGCTCTTTTTCTCTTGCAGACCGGTAGAGTTCTGTACACCTGTTTCCAATCAGTACAGGCCCAGAAAGGCTCAGAGTAAATAAACTGCTTTTTATTTTAAAAAATGCATTTCTGAATTAATAATGTGTTTTACGTATGCATCATGCATTTTTTAAACTAGTTTAAGGAATTTAAACATAAGCCTTCAAATTATTAGCTTAATTTTCTATAAATCAAAAGTAGTCCACACCTGACTAGTTGCTTGTATTAATATAACTCTAAATACTCTAAATGTTTGAATAATTGTTTAACAGGTTCACAAACATGGTAAAGCCAAGTCAGGGCTATTGCCTTATGCAAAAAAAAGTATTTTGTGCTGCGTTTTTGATCATAAATATATAAATAACATTCCTCTCTTACGACAAGGTATGAGCGGATTGAGATCCCAATCCATGTAGTCCCACATGAAGCCATTGGAAAAGTATGTCTGGAGTCTGCCGTGGAACTGCCAAGAATCCTCTGTCAAGAAGAACAGGATACGTACAGAAGGATTCACAGGTATAGGCCATTACCAGAGTTATCCATTTCCTTGTTTTAGATTACTTAGATTCATTTATAAAAAATTTCAAGGATATATTTCCTTGTAGCTATATTTATATATAATAGGTTATTGTACATGTAAATGTTATTGTAAATGGTTGCTTAAGTATTTTTACTTCCAATTTCCCCTTTTTCAGTTTAACTCATCTGGATCCAATCACAAAGATACATAATGGATCAGGTAATGCAAATATAAAATCTATTTTGTATTTCATGAAGGAATTAGCAGTGCTTTCAATTCACAGCAGCAATTTAATACTGTTAGGTTTCATAGACAGAGACAAAACAATGGCACTGACATATTTTAAGATCTGTCAGAGCAAGTTTATTTCAGTTAAAACAGCTCAAACTAGGCTTAAGCCTGGTCAGTGAAACTGGGGTTAAAGTTTTAGTTAAGTATAGGTTTTATTTTATTTTGGGTAAATAAAATCAGAGCTGATTTTTCATCATCATGACACTTAATTTTTAATGCTGTCTTTGCACACAAAATAATATGTGACAGACAGTATCTTTTTAGTATGAAGTAGCTGTAGATTGTTAAATATATAGATAAATGAAAGATCAAACACATTGCATAGATCAGTGGTTCCCAAACTGGGGTATGTGAGGTTTAGCTATTCATTTAATTATGCCCCACCTTAAAAGCGAGCACGCATATAAAGGTCAAAAAAAGTGTACTAAATGCAAATTGTGTAAATAGGCTCTGTTGGCAAGCCGATTTTACTCTACTCCCTTTTCCCATCCCATATCAGATCGGAAAGGCATTCATTTTCCATGCAAATTAAGAAAATATTCGAAAAGTGGAAATACACGTGTTTAATAATAAAGTGTTTAGGGGTTGGGGTAAGTGTAGGCTTTAAAGTCCCAATAAGGCGTAATCCATTTAATCATTCTAAATACATGTAATAATTTTTCCAATTGTTTTCAATAGGACTGCCGCGTTTTTAAAACGCCATGTGTAACGAGGTGCTGAGCATCTTTTTCATACTGAAGCTCTGGGAGCGCTGCATTTTTCACCGGTCGCCGAGAGCTGTGGGTCTTCGCCAGTAATTTTCGATCGGAACACATGTCACAGAGCAGGATTTTGAATCCCAGACAGGTCCAGATATTTAGGGTGCCATATCTCATGGGCAAAGGTGGCGTGTTGTCAATTCTCTCAGATCACATCTTTGATAATGCAAATTGCGTGTTTATCACTCGTGTGAACGAGCACCGATTTTTCTCCGATTTGTGTATTTGTCAGTGATTTCGCAAAACCTTTCTGGGGCTGAAATGGCTAATTGTGAACTCGGCATTTGTGGAAAGAGAAAGGGTGCCTCAGGGCGTACACCACTGTCAAGAGTTTGGGAACCACTGGTATAGAAAATCTGTTCATGCTAAATATTTTTTTAATGCAAGATAATTTGTCAATTTATTAATTATAAATCATAATTATAAGTATTTTTGGGTATGGTGTGGGACTAACCTTACTTATTTTCATAAATTTGAGAAACAGTTGTGCTTTTGTAATTTGTATCTTTGCAGTGTTCACTAAAAACCTGTGCAGTCAGATGTCGGCCATAAGCGGCCCGCTGCTGCAGTGGCTGGAAGATCGACTGGAACAGAATAAACAGAGCATCATCAAACTCCAGAAAGAGAAGGAGCAACTGACACGAGAACTGGCTGCATTATAAGGAGAATGATGGGAAGCAATGAGAGTTTTAGCAAAATCCTTAAAAGCTCCATTCTTTTTTTTTTTTTCATTCCTTTGTTTTTCCTCTGAAAGCGTTGGCTTTTCTGCCCCTCTTGGAAATCACTGGGAGAGCAAAGACAAGTCTGTACTTCCACATTTTGTGATCTCAGTTTATAACAAGTACTTTCTCAGTGCTTCCAGACAAATATTTGAATTATGTGCTGAACTTAATGCTGTCTGCAACTCTGTACACTCTTTTGTAATGTTTTAACTCATCCATCAGCTTCGGCTTATTGTCATGTGTACAGACACACAATTGCTTTACAAGCTGGTATCTTTAGTTGATGTATATATGCACTGAACAAACTATGACAAAATGCACGTTCTTAAAAAGGTCATTGGCTGTTCATGTTTTAATTTTGATGGTAATCATAATTGTTCTATAAGAGTGATAGAGATGGATATTTTTTCACTGAAGCTGCAAATCATTTTGAAATGACGATGTAAATACCTGCATTGAATATACAGTGGCTTATCTGTTATATTAACTGAATGTTTCTTTTTTCAACACTTAACTAAATTCAGTTTGGAATGTGTGTTTGGAAATCAAAACTATAACACCATGGATTCTGAAATACTTTGCACGGGTTCAATTTTTCATCATTTACATGCAGATTTTCTGTCTAGACTGAATGTTTCTGTGAATGTCAAGTATGTCTCTGGTTGAACAGTCTGGCACTTAGACTATGAATAGAAAAGGTGTGTTAAAGAACTTCAGATGAAATACTAAAATGAACATTCAAGCTGACAGTTTGAAAGACCTGAAACGGCACTTTAACTTTATCACACAGGAGTTATCTATTCTTACTTAAATGTTTTAATATAAAATCAGTAGCATACTATGAAAAAAAAACACCTTGTATGATAAAATATGAATCTAACTGAAAACCCAATGGATTCATGTTTTATTTCTTGTCACTAGGTGGCACTTGTGTCCATGTTGAACTGCAGACTCTTTTTATTGCACAGTCTTTAATCTCTTTAGATTGTGAAACTGGTCAAGCAGACAGAGTGAAAGCAATGCATACAATTTACTTGGCATTCATGCTATTACCAATATTGAGGTGTGCAGTTATAATAAACACCAGTCTATCAATTGTTCTTGCTATGAGAGAATCATAAAGTACATTCCATACCATATTGCAAAATGGATACTCACGATTCTAGATGTTGACTGGTCAGTAAAATATATTTTACTGAGTTGCTATGAGGAAAACATAGTATACACACATAGGAACTAGAGAACTTTTAACCTTAGTTCATATATCGGATAGATATCTTCTAGCGGAATTATTCTAGAAAAATATTTTTACATGATGAATAATGATACAATTTTGTGTCTTAAATATTTATGTCATATAAAAGCAGCAAGTCACTCAATAATACATGGAATACCTGCTTATTTACCAAGCAGTTGTGAGTGCAGTTTCTTTATTCAAAGTGAAAAATTAAGGGGAAAAAGGGGGTTGAGAATAATGCACCTTCGATCTATAAGTGTATGACTTTTTAATACTATTTATTCTTTGAAAGCGAGCTGTGTTTTGATGCAGCAGTCTGAAGCAATCTCATATTGCTCTTACAGTTACAGTGATTTATAAAAATGGCCCTTCTGCAGTGCCATTCTCAGACACCTTCACCATACTTTTACATCATTTTTGTCCTTGAGAAATGAAATCTCAGGCACTGAACCAGGCCGCTATATCGTCTAACATCTGTAAGAGCAAATGCTCATTTAGAATAAATGTCCTATATTTATTGCTATGTATAGTGGACCGTAAAATCATACCATTTTATATTATGGCAAGGCCTTACACTCCACTAGAATGACTTGTGTATGTATGTATGTATGTGTGTAATTGTAAAAGCACTCATCCTGGGACTGGAAGCACGTAGGTAATATTAAGGCTGCGCTCTGAGACTGATGGAGAAAGTGAAGACACTTCCCCCTCCTTGTGCATCAGCATAGTGGTTATTACTCCTAGCAGAACACTGCCATTTATTTAGTGTGAAGACAAGTTGCCTGTAAACCTGAAGCCTCTATAAATCTGAAATGGTGTGTGTGGGGTGTGGGGGTGAAGTGAAGGGGGTAGAATTTATAAGTGTTTGGAGGACATTCTGTTTGATGAGATGCCTAGGGGACCTTGGACCCTTTGATATATTTATGGCAGTGGGGCCAATGTAGTGGACAATGACGTCCCAGAGGCAAACAGTGTTTAATTAACACCTTCAAAATAGGCAGGACAGAGCTTTCACCACATCACAAAAAATAGGCTGGTAGTTTGGCTCTTGTGTTCAATCTAGAATAATGAAATCTGTCTCACTCTTTTTTAAAGCTGATGTATAGGCTACGTTAATTATAGGATGTTGTTACATTTTCCTTTCCCCGTCCAATACGCACAGACAGCTGTAAGGGCTGACTTTTTGTAAAGTGCAAACTCTGTAACTCTGTGAAAACATTGTTCTGTTTTTTTGAGTATCTGTTTGACTAACACAGCACGTTTGTTGACAGACCAATGGCAGATGGGACAGGAGTGTTTACATGTTTGGAAAAAAATCATTAAAGGCACAATATGTAAGATTTTAAGATTAAAATATCAAAAAACACTAAACGTCTCGGTTACGGATGTAACCCTCGTTCCCTGAGTAGGGAACGGAGACGTTACGTCAAGGAGTGACGGAGAATGGGGGTTTCGCACAGAAAGCCAATCCTCTTCGAGTATTTAACAACGAGCCAATGGCGTGAAAATGCCATGGGTCTGCGGAATTTGCATAGCGTACTCCGCCCACCCATGTGGGTATAAAAGGAGGAAGCAAACGCAACCGCAGTATGTCTTCGCTGAGGAGCCAAGACTGATCTCAGGCGTCACCCAGCGGTACAGCAGAAGTGGCAGGGAGACGTAACGTCTCCGTTCCCTACTCAGGGAACGAGGGTTACATCCGTAACCGAGACGTTCCCTTTCGTAGTCACTCCGAGTTACGTCAAGGAGTGACGGAGAATGGGGGTCTATGCCATCACGCCATCTTCCAGCTGTCTTCCAGTGCTCTGCGAAAGTCTAGACCTCTAACACAATATTACAAAAACGTCCCACTTTGACACAGAATTACCAAGGTACACTGGGAAACATATCCCGGGAGGGACATGCTACCAGATGCCTACCGAAGGGAGGACTTACAAAACACATATGGCCACTGGGGCTGCATATGGAGAATACTGGAGCGCCAACCGCAGGTGGCAACTAGCTCCAGGGGTGGCAGATGGCTTGCCAAGGGAAGACACATGCTCAAAGAGGCTTACAGTGGATAATACACATGAGACAGTTACCAAAGGGGAACCGTGCACACGGAGGCACCTAGCCGGCACCAGAGCAAGCGCAGTGGTGCCCGCATCATAAGTGCTGGAGGACTCAGGGCTTCAAAGAAGGTACAACTGAGGAAATATCGCACTTATCCAATCTAAGGAGTGGAGTGGCGAGCAAGCGAAGACACTCAAGCGGTTCCAGCACTAGCGGAGGCGAGTACGTGAGAGGAAACCGGCTCAATTCGCAAATTATAAAATCTTGCGAAGGTGTTAGGTGTCGCCCAGCCTGCAGCTCTGCAGATGTCTGTTAGCGAGGCGCCATGCGCTAAAGCCCAAGAGGAAGCCACACTCCGAGTGGAGTGGGCAGTCACACCAAGGGGGCACGGTCGACCTTGCTGCTGGTAAGACAAAACAATGGCATCCACTAACCAGTGAGACAACCGCTGCTTTGAGAGAGCCCTTCCCTTCTGGCTCCCCCCATGACAGACAAAGAGCTGATCTGAGGTCCTGAAACACCGCGTTCTGTCAACGTAGGTGCGGAGAGCACGCACCGGACAGAGCAGTGCCAAGGCTGGGTCTGCCTCCTCCAGGGGCAGCGCTTGCAAGGTCACCACCTGATCCCGGAAGGGAGTAGTGGGGACCTTGGGCACGTATCCGAGCCGGGGTCTCAAAACAACGTGAGAGTAAGCCGGCCCGAACTCTAGGCACGCTTCGTCAACGGAGAATGCGTGCAGGTCCCCTACCCTCTTGATGGAGGCCAATGCAACCAGGAGTGCTGTCTTCATGGACAGGAACTTCAACTCAACCGACTGCAAAGGCTCAAAGGGAGGCCTCTGCAGAGCACTTAACACTACCGAGAGGTCCCAAGAGGGCACGAGGGGAGGACGAGACGGATTTAGCCTCCTCGCTCCCCTCAGGAACCTGATGACCAGGTCGTGCTTTCCAACGGACTTACCTTCAACTGCATCATGAGAGGCGGAAATAGCCGCGACGTAAACTTTGAGGGTGGAGGGCGACAGCCTACGCTCCAACCCATCCTGCAGGAAGGAAAGCACAACATTGATCGAGCATCTCCTGGGGTCTTCTCCGCGAGAAGAGCACCAGTTGACGAAGAGGTTCCACTTCAACGCATACAGGTGTCTCGTAGACGACGCTCTAGCGGAAGTGATGGTTGCTGCCACCGCAGGTGGTAGCGAACTCAAACCTGCCTCGTGCCGCCCAGGAGCCACACATGTAGCCTCCATAGATCGGGACGAGGGTGCCACATAGTGCCCCGTCTCTGAGTGAGCAGATCTTGTCTCAGAGGAACAGGCCAAGGAGGTGCTGTCGCGAGGAGCATGAGTTCGGAGAACCACGTCTTGGTGGGCCAATAAGGGGCTACCAGCAGGACCTGCTCCTCGTCCTCCTTGATCTTGCACAACACCCGTGCAAGGAGGCTCACTGGGGGAAACACATACTTGCGTGGGCCCCGCGGCCAGCTGTGCGCCAGCGCATCTGTACCGAGCGTGCCCTCGGACAGGGAATAAAACTGGACGCAGTGGGAAGAGTCCCAGGAGGCGAACAGATCTATCTGAGCCTCCCCGAACTGGTCCCAGATCAGCTGGACCGTCTAGGGATGGAGTCGCCATTCGCCGGAGATAGGGCGGATCCGTGACAGCTCGTCGGCTGCCAGGTTCCGGATTCCAGGAATGTACACAGCACGAAGGGACCTCAGGTGCTTCTGACTCCATAGTAGGAGGTGGCGAGCGAGCTGCGACATCCGACGTGAGCGTAGACCCCCCTGGTGGTTGATGTACGCTACTGTAGCGGTATTGTCTGAGCGGACAAGCACGTGTTGACCCCTGAGCAGTGCTCGAAAGCGGTGCAGGGCCAGGCGTACTGCCAGCAGCTCGAGGCAATTGATGTGCATGAGGCGCTGGGGTCCTGTCCAGGAACCCGCGGCTGCATGCCCATTGCACATGGCACCCCAACCCGTGGTAGATGCATCCGTGGAGACGACGAGATGCCTGGAAACTCGCTGGAGCGGGACACCTGCCCGAAGAAAGCTGAGGTTCAACCACGGGAAGAAGGTTCGGCGGCACGCTGGAGTTACTGGAACTCGGAGCGAGCCACGATGCCATGCCCACCTCGGGACTCGATCGCGAAGCCAGAGCTGAAGCGGTCTCATATGAAGCAATCCGAGTGGCGTAGCCGCGGCTGCGGATGCCATATGCCCCAGGAGCCTCTGAAAGAGTTTCAGTGGAACCGCACTCTTGCCGTCGAACTGTCGAAGACAAGTCAGCAGTGAGTGTGCGCGCTCGCTCGTAAGCTGCGCGGACATGGCGACCGAGTCTATCTCCATGCCGAGAAAAGAGATCCTCTGCACGGGGCAAAGTTTGCTCTTCTCCCGGTTGACCCGAAGGCCCAGACGGGCTAAGTGCTGAAGCACTACTGTAGATCTCTGTGTTCGCAAACCTGTTCTCGAGAGTGAGCCAAAATCAGCCAATCGTCGAGATAGTTCAGGATGCGAACCCCGTGTTCGCGAAGGGGAACAAGGGCTGCCTCGGCGATCTTCGTGAAGACGCGAGGGGACAGAGCTAACCCGAATGGGAGAACCGTGTACTGATATGCCTGGCCTTCGAAAGCAAACCGAAGAAACAGTCTGTGTCGAGGCAATATGGAGACATGAAAGTACGCATCCTTCAGGTCGATCGCTGCAAACCAATCCTGATGCCGAACACATTCGAAAATGCGTTTGGCCGTGAGCATTTTGAACGGCATTCGATGCAGAGTGCGGTTCAAAACGCGCAGGTCCAGGATCGGTCGTAACCCGCCGGTCTTCTTGGGGACAATGAAGTAGGGGCTGTAAAAGCCGGACTTCACCTCGGCTGGAGGGACCGTCTCGATTGCACCCTTCGCCAGCAGGGTCGCAATCTCCGCTCTCAAAACCGGGGCATTGCCACCGACTATAGTGGAGCGAACTCCCCTGAAACGGGGAGGAGATCGTGCGAACTGAATCGCGTAGCCGAATCTGATCGTTCGGATGACCCAGCGGGACAGACCGGGGAGCTCGAGCCAAGCTCCGAGGAACCGAACCAGCGGGGTCATACGAGCCACAGACGTCCCCCCGGAGGGGCAGTGGGGCGGAGTGACTGGCATGCGCACGGGAAACACCACATGCGGGTGCGTAGTCGAGCTCCGCTCCCCGATAGAAGAGACCAGGGAAGGACCAGCGTTCCACGGGGGTCTGTTCTGCCGGGGGTCTGGCGACAGAGGGGGAGAGGAGCGGTGTGGTCCGGGGACGACGCACGCTCCTCTCCGCGCCCTCAGAGACAGAGGGGAATGAGCGGGGCGACACTCTGGAGCATCGTGCGCGCTCATTCCGGTCTGTGTGCTCAGTGATAGTGTCAAGTCTTTCTTTAACCAACTCAGGGTGCTGCCCACCCGTGGGTGAGCAGCGGGGAGCGGAGAACAAAAGATTCTCCCCCGGCCCTCCACCGGGGGAAGGAGGGGGCCTGCTACCTCCTCCTGGGAAAAACTCGATGCCATCACTGAGCAGCCCGTCTCAGGAACGCCGCTTAGCCCGGCGTTTAGCGGGGGGCGGGGCCTGAAGGGGCTGTGACGCTCCTCTGCGACCGCCTCTACGGCGCGACCTGGGTGGAGGCTGCTGCTGGGGTCGCTCCGGAGGGAGGGGAGTCGCAGAGGCTCGTCCTCGGCGGCGAGCAGACTGAGGCGGCTGCGGCGACGGCTGGGTGGAGGCAGCAGCTGGCCGTCGGGGCAGGATGTGTTTAATCGCCTCTGTCTGCTTCTGGGCGGTCGAGAACTGCTGGGCAAAGTCCTCAACCGCACCGCCGAAAAGGCCAGCCTGGGAAAGGGGGGCGTCGAGCAGACGGGTCCGCTCAGCGTCCCGCACTTCCGCCAGGTTGAGCCAAAGATGACGCTCCTGGACCACACTAGTGGCCATCACCTGACCAAGGGAACGAGCCGCCACTTTAGTCGCCCGGAGAGCGAGGTCGGTGGCCGCTCGCAGTTCATTGAACGACCCTTGATCAGTCCCGCCCTCGTGCATATCTCTGAGCAGTTTGGCTTGGAAAACCTGCAAAGTGCTCATCGCATGCAGAGCGGCGGCCGCCCGTCCCGCCGCGCTACAGGATCGCGCCGCCATAGACGACGAAAACCTACAGGCTTTGGAGGGATGCTTGGGGGCCCCCCGGGAGGAGGCACTCTGCGGACACAGTTGCATCGCGACAGAGCGCTCCACCGGAGGAACCCCAGCATACCCACGGGCAGCTGCGCCGTCGAGGGGAGGAAAGGCGGGGGAAGCTGACGGGCGAACGCGGGAAGACAAAGGAGCCTGCCACGTCTTCGTCAGTTCCGCATGCAGCTCGGGGAAGAATGGTATTGGGGTCGGCTGTGGCCTCGCGGCGGCGGCTTTGCCCAAAAACCATTCGTCCATCCGTGAGTGATCGGGGTGGGCCGGAGGATTCCAGTCCAACCCGATACTCACGGCGGCCCGAGAGAGCATGGCCATCATCTCGGGATCCGACACGGGCAACGCTGGCACTCCCGAGGGAGGCAGCGCAGCCGCATCCTCACTTCCCGAGGAATCAAGCCCGCCTTGTGATGCCGCGATCGACATCGCATCTTCCTCTGGAGCGCCGAACGATACAGACGGTACCTGCGAACAGGCAGACGTCTGAACCGTTTCGGCGCTCGCTGGCTGCAACACTGTTGCGGTGGGTGGGACCCGAGGAGCTAGCGTCGGGGGTTTGTTCCACACCGTCACCGACAGATCACCCTGGCCGCGAGCCGAAGAGCTTCCCCGGGTAGAGGAAGCTGAACGGGTAGCGGAGGCGGGGACTCTCACAGTAAGATCATTGAGTCTCGATCTAAGTGTTGAGATGGTCATATTACCACAAAAGGCACATGACTCATCCACGAAAGCTGCTTTAGCATGACGAAGACCCAGACATACAAAGCAGCGATCGTGCCCATCAGAGGACGACAGATATCGACCGCACCCAGAAGAACACGGGCGAACCATCTTTAAAAAGACGTGCCGCGTGCAGCTCTTTCAAAGGAGAGGAGGAAATTCACTCTTTCAGCGCCGAGGCGACCAGGGAGAAGCGCAAAGTCTGGCAGACCACTGCACAGATCGCAGGCAATGCAGAATCTCGCTGGGTACCGCCGTCACACCAACACTGAAGAGGACGCTCGTCTCGAAGAGGCTTTTTAGTGATATGGCTTGTGGAGAGAAGAATGCTCTTGGCTCCGAAGCGAAAACATACTGCGGTTGCGTTTGCTTCCTCCTTTTATACCCACATGGGTGGGCGGAGTACGCTATGCAAATTCCGCAGACCCATGGCATTTTCACGCCATTGGCTCGTTGTTAAATACTCGAAGAGGATTGGCTTTCTGTGCGAAACCCCCATTCTCCGTCACTCCTTGACGTAACTCGGAGTGACTACGAAAGGGAACCAGTGTTATATATTTTGTTGACTTGTGTGCTTATTGTTAGAAACATTTGGCATAATATGTTTAAATCCAGAGAAATAAACAATTTTAACCAGAATAACGTCTTCGTCATTGTGTCGTCTGTTAATTACGTCATATCCGCGTTATCTTTGATTTCCAGTTTTACTTCTGAAACAATGGAAACAATAAAGACACTTTAATATATTATGTGTTTTATTAGACATCTGAGCAAATGTGGTTACCTCTTTCGACAGAAAACTAAACATTGTCATATAGCGCAACACGGTTAGTCTCATGTTTTCTTGAATTACCACGAGTAACATGTTTGTACCATGTCTTAGACAATTTTATTTTTTCAAGTGGCTGACATAGCATAATCAGACTATCAGATTATTTTTAGATTTATTTTTGAAAACACAGAGGATGTATTTTGGAAGTTTAAGTGGCGCCTTTCCTTCGTAAATAAGTTTATGTTTGAGCGAATCATTTTCTGACTGACTGTTTTGTGAATGAGGGTCAATTGAAAGCAGGTCTTGCTTCAAAGTTAATCCTCAAGTGTGGATCGTCGTGTACTGCTTGCGATCCACCACCACGTCCAGTAACAGAAAGTGTATTTTATGATTTTTGAGCAAATAGTCATTTCAGTCGATGTCAGCCAATTCAACAACAAATGCGTCTGTGATGACGAGTCAGAGACGTTCAGATCCATATGCAGTATATTTATTAAGAGTAATCATACAGGCAGGGGTCAGGTCACAGCAGTAAACACAGAGCAGGTAATCTGAGCACATAAACAATACCAGGCAAGGGTCAGGGCAGGCAGCAAACAGGGAATCGTGGAGATACACAGTCAAAGGTCAATAGCTACACGAGTAATCCAGAAAACAATAGGTAAACGCTCAGAAATGTTGCCGGGGCAAAACAAGACTTCGCACTGACTGAGAGTGAACAGGCTGTTTATATAGGGAGACTGATGAGGAACACCTGTGCCGGTGATTAGACCGAGGTACGGGGCTTATGGGAAATGCAGTTCAGTACTCGGGAGACGGAGCTCTAGGATGAGTGGAGAGAGCCACAGAAGCGCGATTCCTGACAGAGCCCCCCTCCTGCGAGCGGCTCCTGAAGTGAGGACCCGTGCGACACCGAGGTCTTCCACGGAGTCTGGGAGCAGGTCTGGTGGGGTGATGTTGATGGAACTCTGAGATTAGTGTGGGGTCCAGTATATCCTGAGGCTTAACCCAGGATTTCTCCTCAGGACCGTACCCCTCCCAGTCGATCAGGTACTGTAACTCCCTGCCTCGGCGTCTCGAATCGAGAATCTCTCTCACACGGTAAGTTTCCTCGCCCTCGATGATGATGGGAGGGGAGCTCGTCTCCGCGGCTTCGTCCTGGTCCCTCTCTCCACTCGGAGCTCCAGCGGGTTTGAGTAATGAGACATGGAAAGTGGGAGATATGCGGTAAGTGGAAGGCAATGCAAGACGGTATGACACAGGTGTAATTTGTCTGAGAACTTTGAATGGACCCACGTACCTCGGGCTTAGCTTCTTGCTGGGTAGGTGAAGACGGAGATCCCTGGAGGACAACCAAACCCACTGTCCCGGCTGATAGGTGGGTCCCCTCCTCCGATGACGGTCCGCTTGTTCTCTGAATCGTCGAACAGCACGTTGCAGATGCACATGAGCATTATTCCAAGTCTCCTCACTTCTCTGTAGCCAAGAGTCAATGGCCGGAAGATCCGTGGGTTCCCCAGACCAGGGAAATAGAGGCGGCTGATATCCCAGTACGCACTGGAAAGGCGTTAGACCCGTAGAAGGCTTGCATAGGGAGTTCTGAGCGTATTCAGCCCATACCAAGAAACGACTCCAGTCCTGTTAATTCTGGTGACAATAGGTTCGAAGAAAGCGGGTTAATTCTTGATTTAGCCTCTCCACCTGCCCGTTGGACTGCGGATGATAACCGGACGTTAAGCTGACATTAATACTGAGACGATTACATAAAGCCTGCCAAACCCCTATCCGACACGATATCCTCGGGTAGTCCGTACAATCGGAACACTTGCTGTACCAGAGCCTCTGCTGTCTGTAAAGCTGTGGGAAGCTTGACCAATGGAATGAATCTGCAGGCTTTAGAAAAACGATCAACCACCGTCAGGATGGTAGTATGGTTCTCCGATGGGGGAAGGTCTGTGACGAAGTCGATAGCGATATGAGACCAGGGGCGTTGTGGCACAGGAAGTGGTTGAAGTAATCCGGCCGGTCTCTGATGAGAAGATTTCGAGATGTTACAGGCACTGCACTGGTGTACAAAGGAGTTCACATCAGCTTGAAGCTTCGGCCACCAGAATCGATTCGTAACAAGATGAGTGGTGGCAGTGATTCCAGGATGACCCGCGTTGGGAGTATTGTGCACCCACTGTAACACTCGAGTGCGAAGATGAGTGGGCACATAAGTGCAATCTGGTGGACACTCTTGGGGTGATGGTTCCTCGTGCTGTGCAGCGGAAATCTCCGTCATGGTGTCCCATTGAACGGGAGCGACAATGAGTGTGGAGGGAAGGATGGACTCTGATGTGTGGGCGCTGGGAGAGCTGTCAAACTGCCGCGAAAGAGAGTCAGCCTTGCCGTTCTTGGAGCCTGGTCGGTAGGTGACTTTGAAATTAAAACGGCTAAAGAAGAGGGACCACCTGGCCTGTCTGGGGTTTAGTCTCTTAGCGGTCTTTATGTACTCTAGGTTTCGGTGATCAGTAAGGACTGTGAAAGGCAGATGAGCTCCCTCTAACCAGTAACGCCACTCCTCCAAAGCCGCCTTCATAGCCAGAAGTTCCCGATCACCTACGTCATAGTTTCTCTCGGCTGAGGTTAGTTTACGTGAGAAGTATGCGCAAGGGAAAAGCTTAGCTGGATTACCCTGTCGTTGTGACAATATAGCCCCAATGCCGGTATCCGAGGCGTCCACTTCAACAATAAACTCCCGTTCTGGGTCTGGGTGGTGTAGAATGGGAGCTGTCGTGAACTTCTCCTTTAATTGTTGGAACGCGGTGACACTTTTGGTTGACCATTTAAGGCGATGACCACCTCCCTGAAGCAAAGATGTAAGTGGGGGCGCGATGATGCTGAAGTTTCTAATGAATCGACGATAGAAGTTAGCAAATCCCAGGAAACGTTGCAGCTGCTTTACATTGGTGGGTTGTGGCCAATTCACCACTGCCTGTACCTTGCCGCTGTCCATGGTGACCCCCTCAGCGCTGATGATGTAACCTAGGAAGGTAATCTGCGTCTGATGGAATTCACATTTGGGTAGTTTGGCATACAGTTGGTTTTCAATGAGACGTTGCAAGACAGCTCTCACATGGTCATCAAAGGTCTCTGAATAAATCAGTATGTCATCAATGTAGACAATGAGGTTTCGGTTGAGCATGTCACGGAAGATCTCGTTAACAAAAGACTGGAAAACCGATGGACTATTAGCCAAACTGAAGGGCATAACGGTATGTTCATAGTGCCCCGTAGTAGTTGAAAAAGCTGTCTTCCACTCATCCCCCTCTCTGATTCGAATTAAATTATAGGCGTTTCTCAAATCCAATTTCGTGAAATACTTGGCAGAACGGAGCTGTTCCAGGGCAGCAGGCACTAGGGGCAATGGGTAACGAAACTTGACGGTGACCTCGTTCAGGCTGCGATAGTCAATGCACGGACGTAATCCTCCATCCTTCTTCTTTAAGAAAAAGAACCCGGCTGAAGCGGGGGAAGTAGAAGGTCTTATGAAACCCTTAGAAAGTTGTTCTTCGATGTAGGCCTTCATAGATTCTGATTCGGGCTGAGAGAGAGGCAAAATCCTTCCTCTGGTTGGAGAAGCACCGGGTATCAGATCTATGGCACAGTCGTACGGGCGGTGAGGAGGAAGTTTGGTTGCTTGGCGCTCACTGAAGGCTAGAGAAAGGTCGTGGTATTGCACGGGAATGGTGTTCAGATCGGCATTTTCGTTGTGACAGACTGTTGAAGGTACCTTGGTGAGTGAACGTAGACAATTATCTTGACAGGCAGTGGACCACTGGATTATCTGTTTATCTGACCAGGAAATGACGGGATTGTGTTTCTCCAGCCAGGGTAACCCCAGAATAATGGGATGTCGTGGAGATTCGATGGTATACAGCTGAATGAGTTCCGAGTGAAGAGTGCTGGTTTGTAATGTTACTTCTTGAGAGATGTGATGAATCTCTCCGGACCCCAACGGGCGTCCATCTAGGGCTGCCACCGCCATCCGAGATGTACATGGAATGAGAGAGAGGTGATGAGTCTCAGCGAAGGATAAATCAATGAAATTCCCTGCCGCTCCAGAGTCTATTAACGGTGTAATGTTAACCCTTTCCTCTCCATAGCAAAGCGTGACTTCAAGTTTGAGTAATTTTAGAGAATTTAGATGGTAACTCACCGCTGTAGGCTTTCGAGAGATGGGTCTCTTGGAACAGGTAGCCCTCATATGACCGGGTTCTCCACAGTACAGGCACAATCGATTGCGTACTCTTCTCTCTCTTTCCTCAGGTGTTAAACGGGTATAGCCGATCTGCATAGGTTCGCTCTCTTGACCAATAACTGACTGTTCGTTAACTCTGTGTACCTGAGAATCTCGCCGAGCCCGTATTAGGTTGTCCAGACGAATGGATAGATCGATGAGCTGGTGAAGTGATTTCCCCTCGTCCCGACATGCCAATTCGCCCTGTAGATCGGTATTCAGACCCTTACGGTAGAGCAACTTGAGCGGATCATCACCCCAGCCCGTCTGAGCGGCGAGAGTGCGAAAGGAGAGGGCGTAGTCTGCCGCTGAAGAAAAGCCCTGGCGTAATGAAAGCAGCAGCTCGCCCGGTTCTTTTCCTCCGGCGGGATGTTCAAACACCTCTTTAAATTGTTGAAGGAAATCGTGATAGGTCGGAAATGACAGATTACCTCCTTCCCAGAGTGCTGTTGCCCACTCCAAAGCTCTGCCAGTCAGCAATGAGCAAATGAACGAGACACGACTCTCGTCAGTCTGATAGAACTGGGGTTGCTGATTGATGAAGATGGAGCTTTGCAACAGAAATCCTTT
The DNA here is from genome assembly GCA_038021265.1 of Cyprinella venusta. Taxonomy (NCBI): domain Eukaryota; kingdom Metazoa; phylum Chordata; class Actinopteri; order Cypriniformes; family Leuciscidae; genus Cyprinella; species Cyprinella venusta. The sequence continues at coordinate 23,521,672 of CM075880.1, forward strand.
GCATTTAGAGGGACTACCATCGTGGGAGAGAAAGACGAGGGTTGCTGGATGGATTACCCACGAAGGACATGGGAGGATCGGAAGCCGCCGAGGGAGTAGCAGAGGCACCCGAACGTGGCGTGAGTGTTTGGACGGACTTCACCAGCTGTTCGGTAAGCGCTGTTTATTTGACTAGTTGCTGCTGATGCACGTTCAGAATGGCGGCTTGAGAGGAGACCTCCGTAGTGAGACGATGCATGGCTGCTGGATCTTGTTGTGGCGAAGTCTTCTGGGATGACGAGTCAGAGACGTTCAGATCCATATGCAGTCCATATTTATTAAGATCCATATTTATTAAGAGTAATCAAACAGGCAGGGGTCAGGTCACAGCAGTAAACACAGAGCAGGTAATCCGAGCACATAAACAATACCAGGCAAGGGTCAGGGCAGGCAGCAATGTTCAGAATCCAAGGAGAGCAGGCAAGGGTCGTGGCAGGCGGCAAACAGGGAATCGTGGAGATAAACAGTCAAAGGTCAATACACGGGTAATCCAGAAAACAATAGGTAAACGCTCAGAAATGTCGCCGGGGCAAAACAAGACTTCGCACTGACTGAGAGTGAACAGGCTGTTTATATAGGGAGACTGATGAGGAACACCTGTGCCGGTGATTAGACCGAGGTACGGGGCTTATGGGAAATGCAGTTCAGTACTCGGGAGACGGAGCTCTAGGATGAGTGGAGAGAGCCACAGAAGCGCGATTCCTGACAGCGTCTAAAGTTATTGTTGTTGTCGTCGGGATGTCTGTGTATATAATTTAAACCTTTTTTGCATAGTGTGCAACCACACGTTTATAAATATATATATTTTTAAAGAAAATGAAATTAAAAACTGCATATATGTTCTTGTTCTGTAAGTTAGCCATCATGTATGACGCAACAGGTCCCTCGCATTGTACGTAGCAAACTTCATCACAGTATGTGTATGTAGTTTCAAAAAATTGCACCAACGTTAGTGTTAGTGTGTGTCTGTGTGTGGTGTTGCACATCCATAATTGCAAAGGGGATGCGATTTCAACTCTATAAGTACATAAATGATTCAAATAACCATAACGAGACGTACTGGTCCATTCTCATTTGTGTTTATTCTTCCGAAGTCTCTTCGTCATCTGGTCTGATCAGAGACTGTTTATATATTCCGATTCAAACATGTACGGCTGAATGACATTCAAAACCGCGGGTCTCTCACTCTCTTAGCCCCAGACTTAGGCCTTCTGGCTTCTGCTTACACCGACTGCCATAGGTCTGCAAGTGACGCCCTCATCCAAAGGCAGGGCAGGGATATGCAGCTCATTTGCCTTTAAGGTCGTATACACCAAAACAGCTCATTTTAAACAGGCCCCAAAAATGACATTTTCAAATGGTTATAATAAATTAATTGTGGGGTATTTTGAGCTGAAACTTCACAAATACATTCTGGGGACACCCAAGACCAATATTACATCATAATTGGTGCCCTTTAAAAGTTAAACAAAAATGTGAAAATGCTTGTATTGAGATACACTTTGCAGTTCTATTGAAAAGATACAATAGAAGGTCTGGAGACAATATCCCTTTGAAACAAAGCCCGTACACAACTGTTATTATTTTAATAAGAGAGAAACAGACACAGCCAACTTCAGTTTCAGCAGGATCCACCGAGTATGGAGATGGTAGAGGACAGGTATTTTTAAGAAGCATTTTTAGTCCAGAGGGAACATAACCACAGCAGTCTTCAGGAGTAACTGGAATATTATATTTAGAAAGAAATTCACTATAGGTCAACATAAGTCCTTCATGGTTATACAGTTGGCTAACAAAAACTATATCATTACATAAACAATTCATAAGAAATAAAGATTTAAATTTATACAGAATGAGCTTATTATTCCAGATAAAACACCTGTTTGGAGAGAAATTGGGTTTATAAATTAAATTCCAAGAAAGAAGCATCGGTTTGTGAAAATTAGATCATTTTAAAGGAAGTTTGGTAATACTATAGTAACAAAGCAAAAGGAGAAGAGCAGCAACTTGTGAAAAGATAAAGTGAGGTAGACCTATAATACTCCAGATAGACGTTGTTTTTTAAGGAAATGGTTAAGCCAGGTAACTTTGTAAGTGTGATATGGTAAAATCTAAGATGTTCAGGCCTCCATTTTCAGTTCAGTTCATAACCACAGATTTCTTTATAATGGGTTTTATTTTTCCATGAGAAATTAACAGCATTTTATCAATTACTGTACAAATATTCTCATTAACTGCTAAGGAGAGTGCTGCATATTGTATTTAAGTCTCGAGATGCCCTCTGCCTTTCTGATCAATACTCTACCCCTCAAGGAAAGGGTAACCACTCAGTGACCACTGATTATATTTTTTCTTTGTTTTGTCAATGACTGGTGAAAAATTAAGCTTACATCATTCCTCTAAGATTCTTTACAATCTTAATACCTAAATATGTGATTCAGTCTTAATACATAAATATGTGGGATATTAAAAAAATGACATAAGATTACTGTTTTTAAGAAACATTAGTTGACTCTTATTTATATTCAGATAAAGCCCTGAAGCTTTAGAAAATGATTGAATAATCTTAAGGGCTAAAGGTATGTCTCCTGCATCTTTAAGAAAAAAGAAGAAAAAAAGTGGTATCGTCTGCCAATTGATTAACGATTATCACTTTGTGATAAAGAACTATCACCAGTTCTTTTTGATCTTCAATTATAGTTTTTGAATTAGTAAGACTATCTATAAAAACAGAGGAAACAAAGGATAGCACGATGAAACGCAAAGGAAAAAACAAGAATTTTACCTCCAAGTTGCTTAAAGAAGAGATGGAATTAGATGTTCCTGTCACTGTTTGTGGGTCTGCTACAGACCATCAATATGGCCAACAACATCCAACAATACTTAATTTTTTTTAAACTCATCTTCATCTGACCTTCTTACGTGGACTTGAGTGTGACATGAGCAGCATGATATAACAGTCAGTAGAATCAGTATACGTTTTGTTCCTAATTTGCAGTTTTAATTTTTCGTTTGATTATTCATTTTATTACTTGAATGCTACTCCTAGGTATACCTGATGGACATTAAGCAGTTTATTTAATTAGCATATTTCGTTTTGGCTTTGTCCTTTTGTTTTTTTATGGATGGTATAATGTCACTGACAGCCTGTATGTGACCCTTTCAGGGTGAAACTCCCCTTAGTAGTCATCGACGCAGTGTCTCGTTCCCTATTCACAGACAGCAAGCATGTTTGAGCCTCTGGAAGATTGTTCTCTCAAGACAAGCATTCACGACTGAGCTTCTGTTTGCTATATTTGATGTGCCACATTAAACTGTGAATGTGGCTGTCACTGATAAATATTTCAGCAGGTCTTGCCATCTAGCTCAGGGGCTTTGGCAGTTATGGCACTTTCAGCTCAACTGCTTTGCCTCGAGTGTGCTAAGAGAAGCTCAGTTCAGCCTGTTTCTGAGTCAAACCCTGTAGACATGTCCACATCTACAGCCATGGCCAAAAATATCGTCAGTGACTGAGCCTGGTTTCTCCCAAGGTTTTTTTTCTCTACTCTGTCACCTGATGGAGTTTTGGTTCGTTGTCACTCATCTTTTCCACCTTTGTTGCCATTGGCTTAACTTTCTTTGTTGGGGACATTCAATTTAACACGTAATTTAATATTCAACAATAATCTGCCTGCATTGACACTATTATACAAGAACTGAACTGAGCTGGACGACGACATCACGGTTTACTCCAGAGCGGCTATATATAAATTAACTAAATGAATAACTTTAATTTTTTTAAACAAAAATGAAACATCACTGAACTTACTTAAGCTGGAGTGTGTCACTATTTTCTTCTGGAAGCAAAATTATTTTCCTGTTATCTCTGTAAAGCTGCTTTGAAACAATTCTGTATTGTAAAAAGCGCTATATAAAATAAATGTGACAGCTTGCTACAATTTTGCGTTTTGCCAAGCTTGCTGCTTCAGTTGTTGTGGTGTTGATTCACATTGTTCCTAGAGTTAACTTTATTTATCCAAAATCTTTATTGGCAAAAAAATGAACAAAAGTCCAAATGTTCATATAATCAGCACATGGGATAATGGAACAAGTTGGCTAGTCAGGTAAATTCACTATCATTCTCATTGGATTATAAAAGCAGATTGATTACTATAAATGGAGTGAAGAAGAGCTTCCAATCATTGTGTTCTTATATTAGCAATAGTTACCTTCATATATAGATGTGCAGCCATCATCATTTTGAATCAAAATAGCCTCACATTCAAGGAAATTGCTGCAAAAAATATTGCACCTGAAAAACAAAAAAACAAAAACGGTTCTTTCAGGTGCAATGTTCTTTGCATCATCATTCAATTTCAGAGAAGAAGGCTTCAGGACGTCCCAGAGTTTCTGGCAAGCAGGACTTTCTGATCCTAAAGAGTCAGCTACAGCTTCATGTCACCACCCGTGCAGAGCTTGCAATATTGGCAAGGTGTATTGGCAATATTGGTAGGTGTGATCCATCTGCACACACAGTGAGGTGAAGACCCAGACAACTGGCTGGTGTCAAGAAAGGCAGCAATGGATATATTCTGATGGAACTAAAATATATTTCCATATATTTATGATCAGTATGGTGTAAATATACTGAAAAATATATGAAATAATAAACTGCATTGTTATATTGCGTTATGTATTACAATATATTGAATAATATACATAAGGAATTGCCACTTTTTATATGTTGAAAAATACATTTACACTCTTAAATGTCACTAAATGACCGCACTTCAAAAACATGTGGAAAAAGGAGGTTTTACTCAATGTTGTAAGCTGCTAAACAAAGACATAAGAGTGTTGGGACAATGACGGACTCTGCATTTATTTGTAGTTATGAAACTGCAAATACTTTGTGCATGTCTGAAACTTAACTGAAAACATAATTTAAATAAACACTTTTTTTAAATGAAGCAACATGCAGAATAATCTCATTGTTTCTCATTTCTCTTCTCCTTGAACTGAATCACAGGCTCTACTCTTCAGCACAATGGTGACCCACAAAACTCAAACAACTGAAACCCTTTAAATACCAACAGAAGATTAAACACTAACAGTGCTCTCAAGAAGTCAGCAGAGGAGGGAGCAACAAACAACATTACCAGCTTCACTTATTACGAACAATTTTGGTAAAAAAGGACTGCATTTATATAACGCTTTCATAGACCCAATGGCCACTATAGTGCTTTATATATTTGCCCATTCATACACCAACAGTGGTGTCAGCCAAACAAGGCGCTATCCAGCTCGTTGGGTGCAGCCAGGGTTAGGTGTCTTGCTCGTGGAGCCCTCAACAGGTGGAACCGGGGATTGAACCACCAACCTTCCGGTTTGTAGATAATCTACATGAACCACTGAGCCACTGCCACACAGGTTAGGTGAGAAGATTTATTGAAAATAATATACATTTTCAGTCACCATGATGGAGATCAGCGTTTGCTTTAGTTGGGGAGTTTGACTCTTGGGTTGACTTTCATTTATCCCCACAGAGCCTGGCCGAGCACTTTATTCGTGAGTACATGAGTTTTAAAGGACTTCCAAAGTCAAACAGCCAGGACATGTTTTAATATAACTCCAATTGTATTCCTCTGGAAGAAAAATGTTACATACATCTATATGGCTTCAAGATGAGTAAATCATGGGCTAATTTATATTTTTTTGGTGAACTATCCCTTTAAAAGTAATGGCTGTGTACTCCTCAGCACAGTGATAGTCTCTTTACTAAATAATGTAGTATGTGCAAGTGTGCTTTTGTTAACTAAAGCTTGAAAATGTGATTCATTTATAATATGAATAATTTAAGAAATATATGACATTATATATTTCTCTATATTTGTGTTTATGCTGCATGAGTAAATATATCTGCAATTTATTATCTGATCACGTATACATCTACAGTATATATTATGAAGTGTATTACTGAATATAAAATTACATATATTATGTTGTATTAGTATTGTCACATATTTTTCAATGTATGAAAATCAGCAATTCCTTACGTATTATTAAATATATTGTAATATATTAAAGGAGTTGTTCACTTTTAAGAAAAAAACTGGTAACACTTTATTTGAAGGGGTGTGCATAAGACTGACATGACACCGTCATAAACATGACATAACACCTGTCATGAACATGAAGGAGTCTTTATGAATGTTTATGACTGTTGTCATTAAGTGTCATTCGGTAAATTATGACACTTTTAATGCAAAGTTGACATTGTTTAAATTGTCGTTGTTATGACAACTTGACATTAACCAAGACAAAAATGTCTTGATTATGGGTGATTATGACAACTTGACATTAACACAGTCAGAAATGTCTTTGTTATGACAACTTGACATTAACCAAGAAATCATAACCTGTCACAAATATGTCATAACAGGTCTAATTATCAAACTTAAAGAAGTTATTTAGCTTTGCGTTAACATTACATTAACCTGTCATATGTGGCTGGTTTTGACTTTGGCCGTCATGACACCATTAACTCTGTCATGAATATTTTACTTTTCCTCAAGTAAAGTGGAACACATTGTACTAGTTATAAAGTTGTCATTAAGGGTTATTACACTGTCAAATGCTGTCAAAAAACAGTGTCATTAATATTTCCCCTTACCTCAAGTAAAGTGGAACACATTGGACTAGTTATAAAGATGTCAGGTTGACAGGTTATGATTTCTTGGTTAATGTCAAGTTGTCATGACAAAGACATTTCTGTCTTTGTTAATGTCAAGTTGTCATAATCAAGACATTTTTTGTCTTTGTTAATGTCAAGTTGTCATAAAAAAAGACATTTTGTCTTGTTTAATGTCAAGTTGTCATAACAAAGACAATTTAAACAATGTCAACTTTGCATTAAAAGTGTCATAATTTACCGAATGACACTTAATGACAACAGTCATAAACATTCATAAAGACTCCTTCATGTTCATGACAGGTGTTGTCATGTTTATGACAGTGTCATGTCAGTCTTATGCACACCCCTTCAAATAAAGTGTTACCAAAAAACTTTTGCTGATAATTTACTCACCCCCATGCCATCCAAGATGTCCATGTCATTCTTTCTTCAGTCGAAAAGAAATTAAAGTTTTTGCTGAAAACATTCCAGGATTTTTCTCCATACAATGGACTTCAATGGGAACCAAACGGTTCAAGGTCCAAAAGACAGTTTCAGTGCAAACTGCAAACTGTTCACAGGGTTTTAAGCGATTTTAGACGATGAATCAAGTGGTATTGTCCACGTGACGATTTCAGACGTTTCTCTTTTTAAGAGAAATGATCGCTCATTTTAATTTTTTTTTTTACAAAGTATAAGTTTTATAAGCTCAAATGGTCACCTTGCTCTGTTAGGGTTAGGGTTAGCGTGTGATGTGCGTTTGTGACTCTCCTATTCGAACTCGTTCATCAAAATAAACAAATCTTTCCCCATGTCAACTTGTTCATTTTGTTTCGTTGAATGAACCTAATGACATGAAAAAAGATTTGTTCATTTTGATAAATGAGTTCGAACAGGAGAGTCACGCATCACATGAACACGCATCACAGAACAGAGCAAGGCGACCATTTGAGCTTATAAAACTTAAACTTTGTTTATTTTTTTTTTAATGAGCTATCGTTTCACTTGATAAGACCCTTATTCATCGTCTGGAATCATTTAAAGCCTTTTGAACAGTTTGCAGTTTGCACTGAAACTGTCTTTTGGACCTTGAACCGGTTCCAATTGAAGTCCATTGTATGGAGAAAAATCCTGGAATGTTTTCATCAAAATCTTTAATTTCTTTTCGACTGAAGAAAGACAGACATGGACATCTTGGATGATTCATATATGGGGAAATATATTTTTCTTTTCATAAGGGGGCAACCACTTGTCTCCAAGAAAAAAAAAAAAACATCAAGGACATCCTGACATTCTGCATGAAGTGCAAGGATTGGACACCAGAAGACTAGTACAAAGTCATTTTCTCTGATAAGCCCCCTTCTGACTGTTTGGGACATCTGGATAATTTATTGCCTGTAGAAGTTGAATGCTATCAGGAGTCCAGTGAAGCATCCTGAGACAAACCATTTGTAAGGTTGCTGTTCATTCAGAGAGAAGGCTTAGCTATGTATTTTCCAGCATAATGAAGCCCCATGTCACAAGGCAAGAGTGATCATGAAGTAGCTCAGAGACACTGAAATTTTGGATCCATGAATATTCGGGCAACTCACTAGATATTAGTTCAATAGAGAACCTGTGGTCAATCCTCAAAAGGCGAGTGGACAAACGTTAGCTGACAAACTGTGATCAACTCAGAGCACTAAGAAAGAAACAAATGGATCACAACGTCAGGATTTGGTCCAGAAGCTGATAGACAGCATGCCATAGTGAACAGCAAAGAAGGGTGAACGTTGTAAATATTGACATTTGCAAATTAAAAGGTTTTTTTTGCCAGTAAAAGCCTTTAAAACTTGTAAAATGCACATCATTGTTTTCCACTTTACCACAGAAACATGTGAAAAAATAATCTGCAAATACTTAGTGATAGGACAGACCGGGCCTTCGTTCAAAGCACTATTGTATCACACACTGTACCGATGCTTGTATCGAAATGACAATACCATGTGATTTATGACGTTTGAAGCTTCGAACGCCATGCAGTGTTGGATGGTCGGAACAGCTGGTTTGAAAAAAATAGTATCTTCGCGATGCATAAAAAGGGAAATGATTATCTAGGAGGATACTTATATACTTTTTTATATTACTTATATACATGATTTAACACTGCACTTCCCTATAACATAAATTGTAAAAAAAAAAAACAAAAAAAAACAGAACCAGAACACCCTAAATCGCGTCTATCCTAATTATGATCACTAGATCAGTTTAGATAAAAGTGTATTGATGCCAGATTGATTCCACTCTTGTATGTCACTGACTTCGGAAGCTTTGTTTGGTCACATGGTTTTTCTGCTCTATGGTGGAACAAACATGTCTGACCACCAGTTGTTGCTATAATGTGCAGTGTTAGAAGCTTTGAGTAATGAACCATTTTTCGGCAAAGTTTGATGAAAGCCTCAAATGCTTTAGAAAGCCTCGGTTTTCCCATCACTGCAATTACTTACAAACAAAAGTTTCTACAAATTTGTGAAACACCAAATATATGTCACTGCCAATCCTTTTGGCCACAGCTGTCACGGTTCTGCTAGTTTGGAGTTTTTGTGTCTCTCCACCTGCCTGAGTTAGTCGTTTCTTGTCTTGGTTAGCCTACTCATTGTGTTCAGCTGTGCATTCATTATCTCCCTGATGTACTGTTCTGTTTGTGTTTCATTGTTTGGTCTTGTCTGTGAATAGATGTGGTTACCTTCTTTGTTGTGTATCTAGTGAATTATCAAAGATACTGTCTGAACTAAATTAGCTTTCTTCGTGTTTATCTACACCGCCAGTTCGTGACAACAGCGGTACAATGAACCCTTACTGTTGTCACAAACTGGCGGTGTTGATAAACACGTTAGTGATGGTGAAAATCAATGTGTTGACATTGAAGGGCACCTATTATGCAAGATGTAATATTGGTCTTGGGTATCCCCAGAATGTATTTGTGAAGTTTCAGCTCAAAATACCCCACAGTTAATTTATTATAACCATTTAATGTCATTTTTGCTGCCTGTTTAAAAATGACCTGCTTTGGTGTATACGACCTTAAAGGGTCACTTCACCCATTTGCATTAAGCTTTGTATCTTTAGAAACCCTATTTAAAACCCCTAATAAAAATATTGTCATATTTTTGAATGGCCATGGTTTTTTCCCTCATTTTCCCCTGAGATGGGAGAAATAAGGATTTAAGTGTTTTATTCCCTGCTTATCATGACGTAAAAATCGTCATTTTGCGTCACGATAAGCGGGAAGTCATATTTCATTAAAATCTTTAGAACTACATACATTACCTAATTATTATTCAAGGGTGTGGCACCCACTCACCCTACAGGCCTATTACAGATCAGTGGGTAGGACTTCACTTGCAGAGACGGAAATCAATATCCGCCATCTTGTTTGGAAGCTAAGCTAACAAGCGCTGTGGAGATATGAAGTTATGATGGAAGAAACTAAAAATGATATTGAAGAAAAGGGTTTTGAAAGTCTGCTGCTCGAATCTGTGGCTATCCGTGCCGAGTTCGTCGCTATCTTTACGAGTCGCAGTATAGTTTAGATCAGCTGAGGCTGATGGAGGAGCAGGAGACGGCTGCCTGTTGGTTGAGACTCCCGGACTGGGTCGAGCTCGGCAGCTTGCTGTTGCCTGTACTCTCGCTGTGTGTCACGGCCTACGGACACAGAGTCCATCTGCTGCAGAGAATTTCAACGATGGCAATTTCTCCTGGAGGAAATCTCTGAATCAGACGAGCACACGGACGTTTGTGTTGTGATAGTTTCGCCTACAGAACATCCAGGTATCATGCAGTAATTCACCATACAGAAATAAATACAAACGAGGAGTAATTCACTAATGTGTTTACAAATGTAACGGGTTTGTTGTTGTGGGAAGAAGGAGGCATGAACCGGCGAACATTTAAATATTTTAATAGTAAAATGAACAAATACAAAACGAAAGTAAGCCAGCGTCGATCTGCCATCGTCACTCCCCATTTTATGCATTCGCTCCTTCGTGAGAGATGCACCGGCACGCGCCTCACAGGTGTCTTTCATTATCACTCACGCCACCGGGCTCGCGCAGCGCGCCGTCCTCTGACATCCCTCGCCCTCGATTGTCCTGCTTGCCACAGCCAACTAACTAGACATTTTGTTTGAAATGAATTTCAAACTCTTACTCTGGTGACAGCTAATGTTAGCGTTGATGGAAGAGTGAATTCTCTGTTTGCGCTGTTCCAGTGGGTGGGTGGGTTCGTGGGTGTGGCTTGCGGAGCTGTGCAATGCAGGGGCATTCGGGGAACTGTAGTCTTTTAATACAAATGTGCCCCTTGGTTATTTTCTGTCTTTTCTCAGTCAAGAGGGCACCAAATTAAAAGATTATTTTACATTTCGACTACATATATGATCCACTTTCAATAAAGATTAATGTTGCAATGGGTGAAATGCTCCTTTAAATACAAATGAGCCCCAAATCCCCGCCCTGCCTTTAGATGAGGGCGTCACTTGCATACCTATGGCAGTCGATAAGTAGAAGGGCTGAGAGAGTGAGAGACGCGCTGTTTTGAATGTCATTCAGCCGTACATGTTTGAATCGGAATATATAAATAGTCTCTGATCAGATCCATATGACGAAGAGACTCCGGCAGAATAAACACAAATGAGAATGGACCAGGACGTCTCAGTATACATTTATGTACTTATAGAGTTGTAATCGCGTCCCCTTTGAAATTATGATGTGCAGCACACACACACACAGACACACACAAATTTTTTGAAACTACATACACATACTGTGATAAATTTTGCTACGTTCAAGCGAAATTACATTTATGCGAGGGACCTGTTGCGTCATGTTTACATTACTTGTCATACAGGTGCTTCTGTGGCAAATGTGAGAAGATGGCTAACTTACAGAACAAGACCATATATGCAGTTTTAATTTCAATATCAATAAAAATATATATATATATATATTTATAAACGTGTGGTTACACACTATACAAACAAGGTTTAAATTATATACACAGACATCATACGACGACGACGACAACAACTATTTGCTCCAAAATCCTAAAATACACTTACTGTAACTGGAGGTGACGTTGAATCACAAACAGTAGACGATGATCCACACTTGAGGATTAACATGGAAGCAAGACCTGCTTTGAATTGACCCTCGTTCACAAAACAATCAGTCAGAAAATGATTCGCTCACGCATAATTTTATTTACGAAGGAAAGGCGCCACTTAAACTTCCAAAATACAATACATCCACTGTGTTTTCAGTGGCTCTGATGTCGGAAATAAGTGAAAACTACTATGAATGTCATTATTACATTGCACAACAGAACACTTATGATTCTAGGAGACATTACCGGCTATCGTTGAAACAATGGAGGATGGTGTACAGATCACCGAGGGCGGGGTCTATGCCACACTGTCAATCAACCCCCTTGCTCAATTCTATGTCACAAAGCGCTGAATCTTAGAACAGCTCGTTCTGAGACAGTGCATATGATTTATTGAGATTGTAAAAAAAACACTGGGTGGATTTTTATCATTCTAGGGTGGCTTTGCTCACACACTGCCGACACACATATATGTTCAAACACCATGTAAAAGTGACTTTTCCATAATAGGTGCCCTTTAAGAGCTTTGTCCTCGGTTTGCACCATCACTTGCAACAGTGCAACAGTTTACTGCTGCTTGACACAGGGCGATATTCAAATCACCATTGACTTATATAACACTGTAGTTATGACCTTTATGGAACATGGAATGTAATGACCTTTGAGATGAGACTGAAGATTTTGTGGACAAGATTTGCTGCAAAATCTCAAATTTGTAGGTCATATTACTGTATTCTGGAAATACAGCAGACCATGATACATTGTACATTTACAGGACCTGTTTTTAAACAATAGGATTGTCTTGCTGTTTGACATTTAGATTTTTCCCCCAAAATGAAAATAATAAAATAAAATAAAATACATCAAGTAATAGTCGTGATTGTACAATGCACACAAATGTATTTAATGAGCCAAGTGCCGTTCAGTTTATTACTGGAAGTTTGTTGCTAAACAATTGTTGCCTGTTTATTTTTTTATCATATAACCCCAAATTCTAACTCATACTTTAGCACAAAAATAAGATTAACCCTGCAAAAGTGGTACTAACATTGCTTAGAGCTTCAATGATTAAAATTCAGGGAGTTCAAAAAGCAGGTTATTATTTGTTTATTTATTTACATATTAACAACTTTGTGTTTAACATTATTTGCAATATTTCCAATATTTCCTTAGGAGTGGACATTAAGATTTTTCAAAATGTTATTTTTAAATTTGCATTATTAGTATAATAGACTTTTTTTTTTAAACGTATTAACTACTTAAAGTGTATGGAATTATTTATTTATATACTTCTTCAAAATATCATTTTCAGTAAAAAGAAAAAAAAGAATGCAAACACAATGCAGAATTTTCAAAGATAAAAAAAAAACAGATGATTGAGTGCTTCAATATTTATTCAATCATTTATTCCCTTAAGGTGTAGCCCTTTTTTGTCATTGTTGCTCAGTGTTGTTTTGTAGCTAGTATGCACACCCTACCAGAAGATGCTGCTGTTGCTCTGTGTTGTGTTTGTAGCTAACTGTTCAAGTATCCTCTTTTTGGCCCTCTTTTACCTAGATTCAAAAACAAAACAAAATCAAGTTTCCTGTTACACGTCCAAGACATTCCTGAATGTTTGTCTTATTAGCTTTGATGGTAGCTTAGAGGGCTGCTTACATGAGATTTTAGTGGATAAGAATTGTTGATGGAAATGTTATGATGATTGGTGAAATGTTTTCACCAATCCTGAAGCAGATTTCTGGATTAACTTAGTGTCTTGATGTTAATTCCTTTCTTTTCCTTATGACCACATTTGCTCAAGTTCAGCATGAGGGTCTGGATACTTATTCACTTCAATGACTGATTTCATGAATAACTCAAGAATGAACTCTATTTGAATGAATATTTGTCAAGGATATTCATCTGCCCCAAATTGTTCAAGTTGTTTTTCTTGATCCACCTTCATGTTTTTCCTGATGGTGGATGTTCCAAGTCTTCTGGAGGAAGCCCCAAACAGATCAAAAGCTGCGTTGATCAGGCTGGCAGCCTTTGTCTTTGCTGTCCCCTAATTGTGAAATATTGCGTGAGGATGGGTAGCCTCATCTGTCAAACAGCTCATATCAAGGAAACATCCCCCAACAACGAATGCCAAAACACTGCCAAATGTTTTTTTTTTTTTTTTTTTGCAGTGAAGACAATGTCATTTCATTTCGTGCACTCTGTCTGCCAAAGACCCTACTATTAACCATTAACAATTTACAATAAGGTTTTTCGGTTAACATTAATGTATTAACAAACATGAACTAACAATGAGCAATACCTTTGTTACAGTATTTATTAATCTTTGTTAATGTTATATCATAATAAAATACAAATATTTTAATAAAAATACTGCTGTTCATTGTTTGTTCATGTTAGTTCACACAGTGCTTTAACTAATGTTAACATTGATTTTAATAATGTATTAGTAAATGTTCAAATTAATATTAACTAAGATTAATAAATTCTGTAGAAGTATAGTTCATTCTTAGTTCATGTTAACTAAGGAAGTTAATTAATGTAAACCTTATTGTAAAGTGTTACCAATTAACCTTCTGTGGTCTGCAGAAGGTGGTGGGACACATTATATTCAGCAGGTCTATGTCAGAAACAATGACTTTTCAGTGTAACCTTGAACAGAACAAGGTAAAAACTTGCATCCTATTACAGTGACAGCAAAAAGTGAATCAAAACCATGGTTGTTGTAATGACTCACGGTACACAGAAGAATCCATTTGCAGCTTTATTAAGCAATGTCGTACAGGCAGGGTCAAAACGGGCAAACAGAGCAATGCAGACAAGACGATGGGAAAATCCAGATAACAGGCAGAGTTCGGGGCAGGCAGCAATAAACACAATCCAAAGACAGTCCAAGATCAGGCCAGGCAGATATCACTCGTAGAATCGTCAAACAGTCCAAAGTCAAAACCAGAAAACCAGAAACAGGGAATAAACGCTCAGAAATGATCACCGGGGCAAATCAAGACTTCGCACTGGTGTGGTGTGTGGACGTGGCTTTTATGTGTGTGTGTTAATGGCGTGCAGGTGTGTGACGCAATCAGTCCCAGGTACGAGGCATGATGGGAATTTGAGTTTAAGGCCAATGATCAATACTCGGGTGAGGGCTCCCTCTGGTGGCGGAGAGGAGGCGGAACGGGAGCTTCCACTGTAACAGAGCCCCCCCCCTGCGAGCGGCTCCCGACGCGAGGAGGCAATTGACGTCGGGGTCTCCTACGAGGTCTCCCACGAGGTCTGGGGGCCGGCTTCTCCGGGTGTGTCCTATGAAACTCTTCCGTGAGAGTGGGGTCCAGGATATCACTTGCATTGACCCAGGACTGTTCCTCCGGACCGTAACCCTCCCAATCGACCAGATACTGGAGAACGTTACCCCGACGTCTGGAGTCAAGCAACTGGTGCACACGGTACGCCTCCTCGCCATCGACCAGAATGGGTGGAGGACTCTGAGAAGTGGACCCCTCCTCCGCTTCTCCCCTCGGACCCCCAGCGGGTTTCAACAGAGACACATGAAATGTGGGAGAAATACGGTAATTAGCGGGCAGGTCTAAACGGAATGATACAGGTGAAATTTGTCTAATAATTTGGAAGGGACCAACATACCTGGGACTGAGCTTGCGACATGGAAGTCTGAGTCGAAGATCTCTGGTGGACAGCCAAACCCACTGACCGATCTGGTATTCTGGAGCCGGTCGGCGGTGACGATTGGCCTGCTGTTCCTGACGTCTTACAGCGTGCCTTAGGTGTGTGTGTGCCTGATCCCAGACCTCCTCACTCTTGTGTAACCATTCCGTAACAGATGGAAGTTCAGTGGGTTCGCCGGACCAAGGAAAGAGAGGAGGTTGAAAACCGAGGATGCATTTGAATGGAGTGATGCCAGTTGCTGGTTTAATCAGAGAATTTTGAGCATATTCGGCCCAAAACAGGTATCTGCTCCAATCCTGCTGATGTTGTTGGCAGTAGGTTCGCAGAAAGCGGATCACATCCTGGTTCAGACGCTCAGTTTGCCCATTAGATTGTGGATGGTACCCGGAAGTGAGACTGATGTTCACGTTGAGATTCTTGAAAAAGGCCGTCCATACTCGAGATGTGAACTGTGGTCCCCTGTCGGACACGATGTCTTCAGGCAATCCATAAAAACGAAACACTTGATTGCACAGGAGTTCGGCGGTTTCAAAGGCGGTGGGAAGTTTGGTGAGAGGGACTAATCGGCAGGCTTTTGAGAATCGGTCTACGATGGTGAAGATGGTGGTGTAACCTTGAGAATTAGGGAGATCAGTGATGAAATCGACGGCAATGTGTGACCATGGGCGTTGAGGAGTGGGAAGAGGACATAGCAAACCAGCGGGTAATTTTCGGGGTGTTTTCGAGGTCTGACAGCTGGAACAGTTTTGGACGTGGTTGATGGTATCTGAGGTAAGTGTGGGCCACCAGAATCGGTTCTGGAGTAGCTGGACTGTGGCATTAATTCCAGGATGACCAGAGCTGGGGGTTGAATGGACTTGATCGATGAGACGTGGTCGTAGTATTTCGGGTACAAAGAGGAGATTGGCCGGACATTCTGCAGGGACGGGAGCTTGAAGATTGGCTTGCTGGATCTCGGTTATAATATCCCACTGGACAGGGGCAACTAACAATTTCTCACCAAGGATATTTTCGGGGTTGAGGTTCTGGGTGGTTTCTTCGGATTGACGAGAGAGAGCATCAGCTTTAGTGTTCTTGGTGCCTGGACGGTAAGTAACGGTGAAATTGAATCGGGTGAAGAACAGAGCCCATCTGGCTTGACGGGGGTTGAGACGCTTGGCAGATCGGAGATATTCCAGGTTCTTGTGATCTGTGAGAATAATGAACGGTTCAGCTGCTCCCTCCAACCAATGACGCCACTCTTCCAAGGCCAACTTCATGGCTAGCAGCTCGCGGTTTCCTACATCATAGTTACGTTCGGCTGGAGACAGTTTGCGAGAGAAAAAGGCACATGGATACATTTTGGCTGGATTACCCTGGCGTTGTGATAGTATGGCCCCCACTCCTGTATTAGAAGCATCGACTTCAACAATAAATTGTCGTTCAGGATCTGGATGATGTAGAATGGGTGCAGTAGTGAAACGTGTTTTTAAATCTTGGAATGCCTGTTGTGCTTCGGGGTTCCAGGATATGCGGTGGCTGTGACGTTTGGTTAGGGCTGTTAAGGGGGCGGCTATGAGGCTGAAATTTCTGATGAATCTCCGATAGAAGTTTGCAAATCCTAGGAATCTTTGCAGTTCTTTTATGGTTTGCGGTAAGGGCCAGTCTACGACACCCTTTACCTTCTTCTCATCCATTGCAACTCCTTCTTGGCTAATGATATAACCCAGGAAAGAGATGCTTGTTTGGTGGAACTCACATTTCTCCATTTTGGCGTAGAGGTGAAACTGGATCAGACGTTGGAGGACGGCACGGACGTGTTGAATGTGTTCTTCGAGTGAATTGGAGTAAATTAGGATGTCATCAATGTAAACAATTACCCATTTGTCCAGCATGTCGCGAAACACATCATTCATGAAGGCCTGGAAGACGGAAGGACTGTTGGACAAACCGAAAGGCATAACGAGGTATTCATAGTGCCCACTAGTGGTGGAAAATGCAGTTTTCCATTCATCACCTTCTCGTATGCGAATCAAATTGTAGGCATTACGTAGATCGAGCTTGGTGTAATACTTGGCCTGGCGGAGTTGTTCTAGGGCAGCTGGAACCAGAGGTAGGGGATAACGATACTTAATAGTTATATCATTTAAGCCTCGATAGTCAATGCAGGGTCTGAGTCCTCCATCCTTCTTCTTCACGAAGAAGAACCCGGCGGATGCTGGTGAGGTTGAGGGACGAATGAAACCTTTAGCGAGTTCTTCTTCTATGTATTGCTTCATAGCGTCAGATTCAGGCTTAGACAGGGGAAAAATTCTTCCTTTAGGTGGAGTGGTACCGGGAATTAAATCTATAGCACAATCCGTTGATCGATGTTCAGGGAGCTGCGCAGCTTTTTCCTTGCTGAAGGCCTCGGTTAAATCCTCATAAACAGAAGGTAAATTCTCTGGTTCAGGCACTGAAGCAACGGATTCTGGTTTGGGACTGTTTACTCGGGTGACTTTGGACAGACAGTGATTGTTACAAGCCTCACCCCAGCGAACAATTTGACCCTCTTTCCAGGAGATGTGAGGATTGTGAGTTTGTAACCATGGGTGTCCCAAAATGATGGAGTGATGTGGAGCGTGAATGACGTAAAACTGGATGTTTTCTGAGTGAAGAGACCCAACGTGCAACTGAACCTTCTCCGTGATGCTCTGTATTCTTCCTTCTCCGATGGGATGTCCATCTAGCGCCTCTACTGTCAGGGAAGAATGACACGGATGTAATTGGATGTTGCATTGCTTGGCGAATGTCTGTGATATGAAATTTCCTGCAGCTCCTGAGTCTATGAAAGCAGATGTGTCAATGGATTGGTTTTGGACAGTTAAACGAACTGGGAGTGAGAAACTGGTGGCAGAATTTTGAGCTTTCTCTCGAGAACTCACTGAGTGGTTTCGGTTGGAAGGTCGTACGGGACAGGAGAGCTTCATGTGTCCGGATTGGCCGCAATACATGCAGAGCCGAAGTTGAAATCTGCGTTCCCGTTCTTCTGGGGTGATGTGCGTGAACCCGATCTGCATAGGTTCGTGAGCGGGAGCTGCCTCGAGTGATTGGCGGATAGGTGCCCGGGTGATGCGTCTGGAACGCACGAGATTATCGACTTGAATGGCCAGACTTACATACTCGTTCAAGCTCTTTCCTTCATCTCGACAGGCTAATTCAGATTGAAGTTCAATAGAGAGTCCCTTCCTGAACAGCGTCTTTAAAGTGTCTTCGACCCAGTTCGTCTGTGCAGCGAGGGTGCGAAACGTGAGTGCATACTCGGCGGCGGTACTCTTTCCCTGGGTGAGGTTTAGAAGCTGCTCTCCAGCGCTCCCTTTCTCAGAGGAGTGTTCGAAGACTTGACGGAACTGTTGAAGGAATTCTTGAAATGTGGTGAATGAAGATCCCTCTGGTTTCCAGACTGCCGTAGCCCACTCCAATGCTTTGCCCGTGAGCAGGGAACAAACAAATGCGATGCGACTGGCTTGAGTGGAGTACAATGTCGGTTGCTGGTCGACGAAGAGTGTGCATTGCAACAGAAATCCCTTGCATTTAGTCGGATTACCGTCGAATTTGTCAGGAAATGCGAGTCGGGGATTTACTGCTGTACTCACAGTAGCAGGAGAGACACTCTGCGGTGGTGGTGCAGCGGGTGTGCTGGGAGCAGTGCAAACAGCGGTGCGAAGCTCCAGAATCCCCTGCACGAGCTGCTCCGTGATAGTAGTCAGGTGGCTGAGCTGCTGATGGTGTAAATCCAGACGAGAAGCTTGGGATGTAAGCTCGGTGGTCAGTTGCATGACGGCTGCTGGATTAGTTGGTGGCGAAGTCTTCTGTAATGACTCACGGTACACAGAAGAATCCATTTGCAGCTTTATTAAGCAATGTCGTACAGGCAGGGTCAAAACGGGCAAACAGAGCAATGCAGACAAGACGATGGGAAAATCCAGATAACAGGCAGAGTTCGGGGCAGGCAGCAATAAACACAATCCAAAGACAGTCCAAGATCAGGCCAGGCAGATATCACTCGTAGAATCGTCAAACAGTCCAAAGTCAAAACCAGAAAACCAGAAACAGGGAATAAACGCTCAGAAATGATCACCGGGGCAAATCAAGACTTCGCACTGGTGTGGTGTGTGGACGTGGCTTTTATGTGTGTGTGTTAATGGCGTGCAGGTGTGTGACGCAATCAGTCCCAGGTACGAGGCATGATGGGAATTTGAGTTTAAGGCCAATGATCAATACTCGGGTGAGGGCTCCCTCTGGTGGCGGAGAGGAGGCGGAACGGGAGCTTCCACTGTAACAGTTGTCAAGAATCAAAAGTAGACTTAACTAGGCATAAAACATCTTTATTTACCCTCTCTGAGGGAGGCTCACGGTAAAGTTGGACACCTGAGGCAAACCCCAACATGCCAGCAAGAGGTTTTTTTTGTATTTTTTTGCATGAATCAGTCAAGGATAGTCAGCTAAACATTAGTCATGCATGCAAAGCAGTCATGGAGCAGAATAGAGGTACTCATGCATGCTATTCCTGTGAGAGGATGCAGGAAAGAGAGCTGTGCTGGAGTAACTCCAACAATACAGACAATTCTACTTCCACCAAAGAAACCTCCATCATTAGAAGTGCTCTTCTCTTTTTCTCTTATTAATCTTATTACTAATCTAACTAACTAATCTGCAATACTAAAATCTTTATTCAGCTCTGACAATAGGCTAATGATCCAATACAAAATCAGCAATGAGCATGGCAGTTGTGACTCTCTTCAGTTTAGAGTGCTGAAAGCTGGTTTATGGGAATTCTGTGCTTGAAGGGTTCTTGCAATTTGAGAATTGTTGAGCATCTCGGTGGGTGCGAACAAGGCTTAATTATTAAAATGTTACAAGACTAG
The DNA here is from genome assembly GCA_038021265.1 of Cyprinella venusta. Classification (NCBI taxonomy): domain Eukaryota; kingdom Metazoa; phylum Chordata; class Actinopteri; order Cypriniformes; family Leuciscidae; genus Cyprinella; species Cyprinella venusta. The sequence goes on from CM075880.1 coordinate 23,542,066, forward strand.
AGAATTTTCAGATGGGTTTTGATTCCTGGAAGTACAAAAGTTGTTCACTCATTGGGAGAATTCAAAAGTCTAATTGCAAAACACCTATGAGTTATTTGATGACAAATGCGTATGCTTACTGAACTGTGGGGAATACAACCTGGATACATCAACGGTGAATAGTGATTGGTTCTTCATTTAGCTATATGCTCCTCCCTCTCCTTGTTGTCCTCTCCTGACTTCCCTCATCTCAAGGACACTGCACAGCTGTTGTAATTTGCTCCATGAGGGACTCTTGTCTTGGTAGCGGGACACCTGAGGTTATCGTTCCACAAATAATCCAAGGTTTAACATCCATATCTGAATGCTAGCTCTAATGGGCTCAGTGACATTGTGGAAAGACCAAATTGCCTGGTCCCGCCTCTCACCTGTGACTGTTCTGAACCTCAGCGTTCCTTCATAAATCATGCTGAAAGAACATCAAACTCTGCCAGATATCAGATGCCTCAACTGTGCATGCCATCGGGATGAATTGTTTATACGCTCCAGGTTGCCTTATCTGCTTTCACAGCTGAGTAGTTGTAAGGGACATTTCAACATTTTAAGAGCAATAACAGTGTGAAGAAAGTTTGAGACAGAGAACAGAGTTGTGCACCCTTAATTGCAATCTCCCAGCCAAATTGGGCAAACCAGGGAAAGAGGCTGCTGGCTATCACTCCCCCCAGATAATGATCCACCACTGATTACGCTTTAAGTGTCAGACTTCAAAATAATTGGCTGGAATTGCGGTAAAAGCAAGAGAGTGAATAAACAGTGCCTTGGAGCAATTTGTCATCTGCTATTTTGGCCTGTGTTGCCGTGGAAATATGCCCCAGGCCCCAAAGGACCAATAAGATGCTGTGTCAACGTACTAGAAGAAATTAACTGGAAGAGAGCAAAAGAAAGAGAGCACCGCTTGGTCTTCAAAAAAAAAGTAGCCAATAAAAGCCGACGTAACCGAGTGCTGGGCTTTCTAGACATTCTGGGTGAAGTGCTACTACTGAAGTGCTGAAAAACGCTGCAGGCCACAAATAACACATCTCTCACTTTGCAATGTTCCGAGTCCACGTTCTTAACTGTGACATGTCCATACCTCGCCCAATCCGAGACTGAATCTGCCGAACTTGCTTTTAAGCGAGTTGTCATGTTGTGATTATAAGTATCATTTTTTGACAGGTCAGCTGTAATGCAAGTGACTTGATGAATCTGACCTGACAAATCTAGGTCACTAACACCCAGTCTTGTAAATGTAGTTGGTAAATGCTGCAGGCATGGGCCCTGGGTATCCCTATAAAGATAATCAGATGTAAGGAGAGCTGCAGGGAAACCAAAAGAAAGGTTTGTGAAGTGCAGTGTCCTTTAGAGAAACTTTGAAAGGTCATGTATATTAACCTCCTAACATGTGAAAAATGGCCTGTGCCCCCAGATTATTGTTGTTTAACATTCATTGCACATTAAAACACACTCATACTTGATCTGGACTAACTGTGTATCATTAGAAATATTCCAGCTTCGATATTTGACTACTGTTTATGATACAACTCGTTTGCAGTAACATTCATTTCTGAATTAAATTCTGAGTGCAAAATAATCAATCTGTAATTTTTGTATTCCAGAAAGCAAGTTATTTACCTGGGTATGTTTACTCAGAGTAAACGGGAAAGTCTGTTTAAATATCGGTCTACTGTGAGTGCAAAGATGGCATTTGTTAAGACTTATTATTTACTGGTAACAGCCCTTTAGTGATTTATTAGTTTGACTAAATTTATCGATTCAAATTAAGAACTTGACGTACATGATGATGAATATATTTAATGAGATATTTTAAAAAAAAGTCCATAAAATCAATAGGGAGAAATATTCCACCTTAATAAAAAAGGCTGTTTCTGTTGCTGTCAACATTGTTTTTTGGAAGATACATTAAAAATTCAGTTGTCTCAAAAATATGAGGGGGCACGACAGGTGCTGTTTGAATGGGCATGATGCTTACAGATGTGTACAGATCTACAATGTACTGTATGGTGCGAGATGTGTGTTACACTAGCTGCATTTACATGAGCACCTTTTGTCTGATTTAATTCTGAACAATTCTAATTGATGACTTGTGATTAATCAGTATCTAAAAGCGGCATCTTTGAAATATGCACTACATTGTTAAGCATTTGAATTATCAAAAGTTGTGCATGCAAAATTAGGAAACGCAAATGTATTTCAAACGCATTGATCAATGTACTTGTGCGCTGGTTTCTTTCCGAGATTTGAGCTGGCGTGTGAGTCTCATCGACAATAAATCATCCAGTGCATTTACGTTAAATGTGATTAATAATCTACAATGTCATGTCATGTGTATTGTGGTGGAAAATTTTAAACTGAATATTAAGCTAACCATGTTTTAACATTTGACCTCATTTAAACAGCTAAATCTCTGATACAATGTCTTAAGACATTCTGTACTTCAGATGAATGTATGTGTGTCAAACACCTGACTGTGTGTATAAATAACAAATATGGGAAATGGAACTAGACAGATGACTAAGATAGAATCATTAAAACAAAGTCTCCTCTACCCAGTAACAAAACAGTCTACCTATGAAGAACCAATGAAATTAATGTCATTACGCCATACCTCCCTATTGTATAAAAGCGGTTGTATCAGTGTTTTCGGGGGGATTCTAAATGGAATTTGTCTGAGATCCACCGGCCTTGTTTTTACTTGGGAAGTTCTCTGAGTATTGCTCGAGAACTCTCCTGGCCGTAATTAAAAGCATTGAAAGGACATTTGCTGGAGTCTGTCTGTTATTTAAGCTGCGCAGCAAGAAGCTAGTTAGAATTATTAGTACCCAGCCAGACGTCGACTGTAGACGCGCTGAGGTAATAGGATTAGTACCCAGCCAGACGTCGACTGTAGACGCGCTGAGGTAATAGGGTAGGTTTATAGCTCAGCCAGACGTCGACTGTAGACGCGTTGAGGGAAAAGTATAAGACTTGGCCAACTAGAGTGAGTATTAGTGTAGAGTAGTCAGGTTCAGGGAAAAAAGAATCTATCACAGTATGCGGCATGCTTACTTGTCAAAGTGCCTGTGAAGATACGGCTTCTGTTCATGTGTGCCAAGACATTTTGGAAAATGATTATGGACAATGATTTTTGGCCATTTCAGCAATAAAGAGTATGTATGGTAACCCTATAGTTATATACCCTATATACAGTGATATTAAATTACTTAACCATGATATAAGATTTTGGTCATATTGCCCAGTTCAAAGTAATTCATCCCCTTTGTGACTTGTGAAGGCACATCCACAAACTCCTTGCATATCTTTTGGTCACACCACAAGGTGTCACTGTGGCCAAAGCTTCACAGCCACTCTGAGATCGATTGCTTTGTCTGAGGTTAAACACGCCCCCTCATTAACATACAGATGAAGAAATGTAGAAAAAATTAAAAGTGGAAATAAATAAACGAATAAATAAATAAATGTGGAAAAAAATACAATTTTACATAACCAAGGAAATAAAAGTATAAATACTTATTTAGTATATTTATTTATGTATTATTTTACATATCTTGGTACATTTATGAATGCATTTATATATTTATTTATTATTTTGGCAGCTTAGGAATTCCATACAACAGATCAATTCACAGATCCATTAATTCGGATGAGGCGAAGTGCTCCTATATATCTTTCGCCAGATATATATTATATACATTTAAAGGGGTCATGAATTGGCTTTTTAAATTGTATTATATTGTTTTCTGAGGTCAACTTATGACGTTCGCTTGGTTTTTGCATCCAAAAACATCAAAATGAATAAGAAATAGGCTATTTGTACCCTAGTTTTGAGACCAGCTCAGAAACGCTCTGTTTTTATGGGCGTCTCGCACTGAAGCCTTGGAAGTAAACGCCCACTGCTGTGAGTGGATAACAGTTTTGCATATTATAATGAGTTTCATCTCACTGGTCGGTGGTGCACGTGGGGGAAATTGTTTTGAAAATGTCCAATGTTGTAAAATGGCAGCCGGAATGATTCGCCCATACATGTTCGACCCAGAGTCCGTGTGTTGCACAATTCCTGTCAGATCCAATATAGACGGCACAGCACCGTTCTTTACTCTTAATCGGTCTGCAAATCCAGTCTTGTTTACAAAACAATCCTCAGTGAAATGAACCGAACAGACGGACAATGTTTTACCCTCATAAGCTGGAACATCATTAAAAATAGTGCATGCTAATTTCCATATTGGAATCCAGAGGAAGCATATGAAGCGAATATGTTTTCTTCCACAAACAGGCACTGCACAATATTTTGTATTGCTCGGTAGCTCCATCCGGTTTGTCATCACAAGGTAGGCCTATTTTATTTAGCTATGCGTGAATGTGTGAATCGGTGGGCGGGGCTAAACCGGACGCGTTGATCTTCTTCTGTGGGGGTGGTGTTTTATGGACTAACAAGGACGTTTTCAGATCTGAAACTTACAGGATATTCTTATAATATGATTACCTCTGGTAACACTTTATAATAACTGCACGCTATTAATCATTATTTAAGCATGAGTAAACAGTTAATTCATCATTTATAAAACATTAATAGACATTAAGAAGCAGTTTATAAATATAGCTATACATGCTTTTTTCTTGATTTATAAGCATATCTATAATGCGTTTAATAATTTTCATACTTTGTTAATGATCAATTAATAATTTCTAAATGAAGTATTACATTATTTATAAAACAGTTGTTTAAGAGTTGTCAGTCATTCATAAGATCACTTAGAAAGTGTAAATAAATGTAGTAAATACAGGTAGTTATAAAGCATTTCGTAGTGGTTAGTTAACTATTTTTGTGAGCTAATCTAAAGTGAGGACTATTCATGCTTTGTAAAGCATTTATAAAGGAGATTTAAAGACTCGTCAGTCTTCTAAACAGTCAAATGTAACAAACACAACGCAGTGATACAGAACATAGAAATATTTAACAGCCTTTATAAATGCTTTACAAGGCATGAATAGTCCTCACTTTAGATGAGCTCACGAACATAGTCAACTGACCACTACTAAATGCTTTATAACTACCCCAATTAACCCTGAATTACAGCATTAATACATGTTAATAAAGCATTTATTAACACACTAAGTAACCATCAGTACATGTCTGAATGGGTTTAAAGGGTTTCTGTTGTCTAAGTTTTGTCTATATGGGGAGGCTGCAGACTAGCCTGGTTCAACCAGACTCTAGTTCATTTCATTTCCACATAGAGTCTGGCACCGCTCCATTGAGAAACGTTTCCTTCCTTGTAGGCGGGTTCACTAGTAAAGTTCAAATCTATTGGATCTGCCCAAAGTCACTCACGATCTGCCATAGCCAATCGCTAACGGGGTGTCGTGAGTGACGTATGTCACGCGCCGAAATGGCTGGAAACAACAAGTCCGAATGATCAGAGGATTATGTTTACAATTGGATTTCAGTCAACGAGAGCTGCAGGTTTTGTTAATCTAGGAACAATTATTAATTCGAAATGTATATTTGACAAGAAGGACAGTGATATATACATTCAACGGTGGAAGCTGTGTCTAATCATTACAAATACGCCGTTGTGGTCGTTTTCTAATCTGCCGCAAAATATGCTGTAGCAGCTACAGTGAATGATCAGTCTGTCTCTATCTGCATATGTGTAATAAACAACAATTTTTCATATTACGTCTTATTGTTTCTTAATTACGGTCTTCAAAGTATGTGTTTGTACATTTTTATGTGGCATTTAGTATTTTTTTAGTAAAACAAATCAACCATTGCCATCTAAAACTGAAAATCAAATATCTTCAAAGTATGTTTTTTCACATTTTTATTTATGACAATTATTTTTAAAAAATCACAACCAATTTGTATGATTTACAACATGTAAAACTGACACACCAACCTCCTGCACGAGTACACAAAGGGGCTCAAAATGTTCACCACAAGAATCAGTAAATTTACAGTTGGGAATATGAGCGACTGACATGACTCCTGAGCGGATCTTCAACCATAGTTTAGCAGCCAGGACTCGGGGCTTCCGAACACCGCGAACACCAGGCTAAACCGTCCGTCCAAAATGTCACGGTCATCGTGCACGGACATCGTTCTCAGCCACTCCCTCTATTCGCTGATTGGTCCTACAAAAAATTGATTTCTGGAAACCTAAGGATATGGAGCGATCCCAGACGTAGTACTGAAGTAAAATGAAATTGAGCGGAAGTGCGGAGGAGGGCGCAGCCAGGCTAGCTGCAGACCTGGAGCCGACAGTTTTACGCCCCTGGCAGTTTTACGCCCCGACAGTTTTACGCCCCTGTTGTTCCTGATGCGTCCAGTAGGGGGAGAAGTATGTACAGCGAAATAACATAAAAAGACGCTGGAAACAAACATATTAATAACCGTCCCGACTTTTACTAATTGTTATGTATTTGTTTATTTAAATAAACGTTATAGACAGTGGAGTTATATGCACTAAGGATTAAAATAACACAGTCTCATCCCAATTCGTCTTATAACTGACGTTTTGGGACGTCTTTTGACCATTCGTCAATATATGACTTTTTAGGGCCCCCTTAAACGTCGGTAGATGACGATCCCGGGTCGTCATACAACTGACGCTTTACCTTTAACGTCAGTTAGGTGACGTGTTGGGATTAGGGTTAGGTTTAGGTCTGGGGTAGAGTTAGGATCCCACAACGTCATCTACCGACGTTTAAGGGGGCCCTAAAAAGTTGTATATTGACGAATGGTCAAAAGACGTCCCAAAACATCAGTTATATGACGAATTGGGATGAGACTGCGCTGATTAAAACATCCAGATGTTCAGTTGGGCTTCATTCTTCACTCAGCCTACAGAAGATTTGTTTTTGTAAATTTAAAAAAATAATACATAGTTGGATCAGATGGAAAAAGTAATGATATTTGACCTACTGTAGAATTAATTGTTTTTAAACTGTTTTATATACAGGAAACTGACTGATATATGTTGTTGTGAATTTACATAAAGTTAAATTTCGGTATTAACCATATTTAGCCCATTAGACATTCAGTGCTGTGTAATCAAATGGATCCTTAATGAAATATCTGCTTTACTATCCACAATTGGTCATCACACAGCTACAGAACAGTGTCCTACATAACATTTAATGAAGACAAACACAATTTAACCCTTTTCTAAAATCCCAAGGGCAATTTAAAAGAAAGAGACAATATTTTTGTTCACAAAAAAGGTTATTTATTTACACCATGTATCAGTGGCGGTTGTACCTTGAATTACGCCCAGGGCGAGACCCCCTTTGAGCCCCCCAACAAAAATAAATAAATAAAAACAACAATAAAATTACATACCGTTCATTTAAAAAAAGACAGTTAATTTAATCCAGTTATTTTGCTAGATTTATCTAACTTTAAAGGGAGGAAGTAACCATTAGCACATTGGCCTTGAATTATATGCATGGCCCACTTTTAGATATGACTTGTTAAACTATACTTTGTCATGATGGAGTTTTTAAAAGTGAAAGGGTCAGAGAGTTACTTATTTAGTAACACTATACTTATCTCTTAAATAATTTTGAACAGCTCTCATATTAAAAACTATCCAAACTGTGATAGACCTAAAATAGATTTTGTAGCCCTTTGCCACTCTTAAAATGTCAGAGAAAAGGACAGAATCAGAGATTATTTAGAAAATAGAAAATTGTACTTTGAATATTATAGGCTACAGTAAAAACCCATAAAGTTGATCATTATGTAAATTATTTTCATTTCATGAATATAGTGACCAACATGAGCCCAATACACAATGAAATCAATTCACCAAGTTAATAACATTAAATATTTGTTTTAAATGGGTGTCTTTTATCTTACCTATACTAAACTTAAAGGTTAAGGTTAACACAAAAAAAAAGATTTTATAAAAATACCTCATATTTCAGCATTTAAATCATCTCTATAAAAAGAATGCGTCAATAAAGATACATTCCTGACATTTATAATGCACAGTAGCTTATCTTTTATTATTATGCGCTCTCCACAATGACAAAGAAGTTTTAGTAATGTATTTCCACCACAGAAAAACGCTTGCTGACGCTCTGCTAAAAGATTTATTTACGGAGAAGAGAAAAAACACCCAAGCGTTTGGGTGCACGTGCACTTCCATACTGAAAAGTTTATGAGCGCGTCTCCCGCGAGCGCGCAATGAGCGCGCTTATCGCCTATTTGAGGTAACGACCTCGAGCGCGCAAAAGACGCGATACGTGAACTTATCAAGAGACCCCCTTGACATCGCTTCTGTGCACGGCACCTTCTCGGCAAGCAGGGGCGCCATTGCCAATAATTGAATCGAAATTATAAAAAATAGAAAACCTTCGCGGCACAGAGGATAATTTTTTTAACTGCTCGTGCCGCCCCCCATGTGACATGAAGAAATGCCGCCCCGGGCGACTGCCCGGTTCGCCTAGAACCGCTACTGCCATGTGTAGGATGACTCCTGTTGTTGACTCTCCTATGGCTTGCCACTCTTCTTAAGTTCTTTTTTTATCCTCATGTCAAAGTGCTCCCGCTCACTGATTAAAAATAAATATAAAATAAGCTAAAGTTGAATAGTGGTAGAAACAATGATTATAAAATAATGGCAGGATGTCATGGTTGAACATTTTTGGGGATTCAAAAGATGGGTGTTTATAAAAGTTCAGAGAAAGAGATTTTAATTTTCTTAAGTAGCACACACCTTAAAGGTATAGTTCACTTTAAAGGTATACAGTAGTTCACTTTGAAATTAATTTTTGATATGTTGTAGCTTACCTTTTTTTCCACAATATTTTCAATTTTGACATTTTTAGGTCAAACCGTTCTTGTCTGTCAGTCATATAATGGAGGTTTATTGGGTCCACCTCGGAGCATGCACAGAGAAGTGCAAATTAAACATGATTTAATGACTCGTAAATGTAAGTACACATCGATGGCCTAAGACACTAAACGAGCGGTTATCAATATGTATCAATGCAACGAGCACAGACAAAATCACCCTCGCCCTCAGATCACTTGGACGTGACTGTGATTACAAGAGGTAAAAACGATATAAATACTGTTCGTTTTCTCACACAAAATGCTCGTTTCGTGTCTTAGGCCATCAATGTGTACTTACATTTACGAGTCACTAAATCAACCCGATCACACTAAATGCGTCTTTATAGCACGCATGTGTATTGTTGTGTAATAAATACGCTAAAGTGAGTTTTTACGTGCATATAATACGCATTGGTTGCGTTTAGGTGTGGGGTAGGGTGCGTGTGTATTGTACGATTAGTGGTGTGGGGTGCGTGTGTATTATACGCAAATGAACTGCGTATCAATTGCACGCGAAAAACTGCGTCTCATATGCACGTAAAAACTCATTTTCGCGTATAAATTACACGATAATACACGATGCGTGTTATAGAGACGCATTTACGTGAGAACAGGCTGATTAAATGATGTTTAATTTGGACTTCTCTATGCATGCTCTTTGAGGTGGTGACCATAGACCTGCATTATATGACTGACAGACAAGAACTCTTTGACCTAAAAATATCAAAATTGAAAATACTGTGGAAACAAAGAAACCTACATCCCGGATGCCCTTGAGGTAAGCTAAAACATAAAAAATTCATTTCAAAGTGAACTATCCATTTAATGAGATACAAGTTAAAAGAACTAAAGACAGAGTATGATAAAACACTCATTAAGTGTACATACATTTTAGTCCAAATCACTAAGCTATTTTAAGAAAACTGTGTTATACATTAGAAAATTAGATCATCTCATTTATTAGAAACAACTTAAACCAAAATCTACATTTAAATCATATGGGACCAAAGGTTTTAATGTAGGCTTTATAACACATTATAAATGTGTTTGTGTACACATCATAAACTGTAATTAACACATTTCCAATATCCACTCTTGTTGCTCCAGAAACCACGTGGAATAGGCTATGTTTAAATGCAAATGCAAAGAAGTAAAAAGGGTCTTACTAGAAGATGCCATGTCACGCAAGGTAAAGACAGACAAGATAAAAACACAAATTAAATGAATTTTGAAAGTGAGTGAGACAGAGCAGGTAAAGAGAAGACTAGGGTAGCTTTTATATGTGGTTAAGTTTGCCAAGTTTGAGCCAAAAGTAGGTAACTTTTATTTTCTCTCGAAATAATAGAGACTTTTATTAAATTATAGACCCATCTTTTTGAATTGAAATCGAATCTTAGCAAATCGTATATAAATAATTAATATTGCATCATTACAATACAATCAACAACAATAACTTTAGCAGATTATTTAAAATACCTCAATTCGTGTCGTTTCAAGAAGGTCTGTAATGATATAGGACTAAGCTCATATAACTTTACTAATGTAGTCTAATGTAGTCTCCCCCCTACTGGACGCATCAGGAACAACAGGGGCGTAAAACTGTTAGGGGCGTGAAACTGTCAGGGGCGTAAAACTGCCGGCTCCAGGTCTGCAGCCTCCCCCTACTCAGTTTTGTGGGTCCCCTTCAGGCTGCAGAGTAGAGCCTGGTGAAGTCCAGGTGAAGACCGAGACACCTTGATGATATGCTGCATGTTGCTTTATTTAAAAAATGCAGAAATCTTTTGCAGTCATTTCTATTAACTTCTCTAAGTTTATTTTTTTTCATCTTCAGTTTTATTATTTCTGTTTAATAAATACAAAATAATGCACAACTAATGTCTATCATGTTTTTATATTAGAGACTTACGACTTTTTAAAGCAATCGTTTTTTAAGTACACTCAACTAATTACATTTTACAGTGTAAATATATTGTAAATTCATTTTTCAATATGAAAATTTAAATTTACGTCCCATAAGGGAGACCATCATTTATTGTGGAAATTTCAGATTTATGCATACTTTTTAATTAAGGAATAGTCCATTGGGGTCATCCTGACCCCAAATATAAAAGAAAAAGAAAGAATAGCACGCTTCTTCTTAGCATTAATTTCCATGAATGCAGGAATCACAATCATTGTGATTCTTGGATTCAGCACTCGGTTGAGAATGTCTTTGTGTGGTCACCATTTACTGCTGCATCCCAATTTGCATACTATCCATCCTAAATAGTATTCAAAAAATAGAATTAGTGCGTCCCAATTTGAAATCTATGTTGCAAAGAGACCCGGATGGTCTACCATTTCCGGTCAGAATCCGAAGTGCAGATCGATGACGGCTAATATTGCCCACAACTCATCGCGCGTTGGACGAGGATTCTGGTAGAACTACAAACACGAGTGAAAAGTGTTGAAAAAACGACAGACATAGAGGACGTGCTAGTCCAGCGGTTGTGTAGAGAGGTTTAGATAAAGGGGTTTGAGTGATTAATTAACAACACCTGACGAAAATGTATTTATTCAATGTTGTCTACAATATTATCAGCAGCATTGTGAACTTTTGTAAAGATACGTTTAGCCATTAACTTTTAAATGCATCATTACATTCAAATTGCAAACACACGAAGAGAGTCTCCACATGAAAGACCCATGAATGGCAGATGAACGTGCTACTACATTTTCCTCTGAAATGATAGGGAATGAAATTAGATTAAATGGAGAATTTTAACTGTGACAAGATGATTGACAGGCCAGTTTACGGCAATAGGATGCACATGACAGAGCTGTCCGTTAAATATGATGAAGTATGAAGTATTACGTCCCAAAGCTTGTCTACTCTTTTGCCACACACTCAAAAATATGTACTTTTTCTTTACAAAAAGAGAGCGTACTTTTAAGGGGTAGTATAAGTAGGCAAATTTGGACGCCAACTATTGGTTTCATACTCCCAGAACTTAGACCATGATTTTGGAACCTCTATACCTTTAGTACGCTAGGTTTAGGTTAATCAAACACCAGTACAGGATATATGTGACAGTAAGGATGTTTAAACGGAAACGATTCTGAAGACACAAAAGTGGCGTTGCATTATCACTTTTTATTCTGCATTTAGACGAGCATTTTGGGTGGGAAATCAGCATGCATATGGTGACGCAAAAGTGTGTAAAATTCAATGTAGTATCCACTCCAGGCGGCTAGGTGGCGATGTGAAGCACTGCCACACAACAACACCAAGTTGCGTACAACCTTCACTGTGAAGCAGACTTTTGCGTTTTTACCCTTTACACTTGAACGAGGTGGTGGAGCGTTTTTAAGATATCCGCTTTGTAGGGTGGTTTCACTTTTTTGCGGTTTAAGCCCCAAAAACGCCGTCGCCGTGTAAACGAATGGCACATCCGATAAAATATTTTTACGTTTTCACCCGCAAGCGTTCTCGTGTAAACAGGGCCGTAGTTAACCTTGCTTTCTGGCATACTCCCCAGAACAATCTGAAAACAAACACAGCAAACGTATTAGGCCCCGTTTACACGAAGGGAAAACACAGATATTTCCCTGTGGATTGGCCTCTCGTTTACACGAAAACCCCATTTTTATCACAGAAAACAATTATTTCTAAAAAGTTCAGCCAAAGTGGAGATTTCTGAAATTTCGGTGGTTATGTGTTATCATGTGAACTGGGAGAAACGGCGTTTTAGGTTCTCTGTTGTCGATTCTGAGGATTCTGATTGGCTTGCATGGCTTTATCCTTAACCTATACACTTGCCGCCAATAGGTTTGGCATAGTTATGATGGCGCTCGACAGCGTATTTATGCGGGTGTGTGAACGATGTTATTTATTTATTGAAAACGGAGAGGGGGAAAATATTTGTTTTGCTAAATACCCACCTTTATGTAAACGTGGCCTCAGATATAGATGATATAACGAGCTGCATGTGCGGCTGGTCTGATTAGCTCATCAGTGCAGTTGGTAACTAGGCAATGCTGACAGGCAATCTGACCAAGAACAGAAACACAACAAAGACACACACAGAGACCCCCGAACCGCTACAGGCAGTTTACTCCATATAGGATGTACTCCATAAAGCCCACACCTTTTTGTACTTCATGGCGTGATATCTTTAAGGTATTTAATATGTGCTGTTGTGACTTTTTTGACACACAGGGAGCGGAATATATTTACAGGTACCACAGCTCTGTGTTGATGGTGACATTTCAACAGATGGCTGTGCCTCAAAGAGGAAAGCTGAGTGGAGTTTGACAGTGTTGGCTGTTATTTCATTACTCCCCTATTGGATACTCAGACCTGAGTGGCATTCAGTAATGGAATTTATTTTCCGGGGAATGCATATCTTCTAGGTGTAGACAGTGCAGGCTTTCTCTCAGAATGAGAACTAGCAATCACAGAATTGATATTGCTTACGCATCAAGTGGTATGTTAATTCGCAAACCCTACATGGCGCTATTCCATTTTACACCAGTGATAACCAAAGTTAGCTTGTCAATCAATGTACTTGCAGCTGTTTTTGCTGGCCTACCATAGAGCCTATCCTTATGAAAGATTTGTGAATTAAAATATGTGAATTGTGAATTTAAAATGGTCTGCATATATACTCAAATCAAACATTAATGCGAAAAAGAAGGTCAAGGAATAGCCTCGCTAACACAACTCAAGCAGATGAGTTGTGTAGAAACAGAAGAGGGCACATGACAATGTTTTGGTTTCCAAACATTCAGCGACCTGTTTTCAAGGAGGTTCAACCAAAACTTGAACTCTGAGTTGACTTACCCTGAGATGGGAAACTCTGAGTTTTCGGTTTCAGAACAGCTGAATAGTATGGAGCTGTTAATATGACAAAATTATTTGAATTTGGATAATTTGCAAATGTAATCGAACAAAAGTTGAATTTTAGGTGGTAGTTTAAATAATTCTGAATTTTAAATTTTTGGTAACAAATATTGAACATTTGAAATTTATCAAACTGAAAGGTTTTTATGGCTGAATTTTATAGACATGTATTTTCAAACTGCTAGTTTATTTGTTCTGAATTCAAATAGTGCAAATATTCAGTTTTTTAAAAAAATTCAGATTCAAGTTTTCAAGATGAAGAAATTCGGAACTTCAAATTCAGTTTTCTAAAATTCAATGTCAAATATAGCTGCGAGCAGCGATTGCGGGCCCAAGCCGGTGGCACCGCAACCCCGGTGCCTTTAGTTACCTAAAGGCACCGGGATGGCGGTACCGCCGGCTTTGGCCCGCAATCGCTGCTCGCAGCTATATTTATATATATATATATATTTATAAAGCCGGTGGCACCGCCACCTTGGTGCTTTTAGGGTTATTCTACTTGACATGCAAAAACATAACCCCCGCTTTGACTGTCAAAAAGAAGTGTGCTGAAGAGCTTGCATCAGTGAAGGCTCTGCAAAAGTGCACATTGAGGGCACATTTTAACCACAAAGTATGCGTGAGCAACCTTCTGAAAGGTCAGGTGTACATCCAGGTCTACATCTGTACTGTGTTTACATTATAGTATTTAGGAATGCGCCGATCCGATACTCAGGATCGGTATCAGCTCCGATACTGCCATCTTTGCCGGATCGGGTATATTTACACCACTTTAATCAAACTACTCTTCTTTAAAACATTATGATGTGATTTTTTTCACATGTATTTTATTACTCTTATTGAGCTATTTTGTCCACACACAGGACTCACTGCCAATCGTACGTGCTCACATCATTCTCTTTCTGTGAAAGCTGTATACTGCACTCACCAGTTTTCACTCTACAGCTATTGACCAGAGCACTGAAATTATTTCTCACTTACACTACAATCAAATGGATTTTCTCACACATTTTGTGTTAGTCCTCCGCATGGCATTTTATTATTTTCTGCGCAGCTTCAGAAGTGCATGCACACAGCCTAGAACACATGACACGCACACACAGTCACGAGAGACGCGCGATCGAATGTGTGTTTGTGTGCGAACAATGGAAACTCCTTTTTGTTCATACAGGAAAATATTCAGACTAATGTCTTGTGGGAGCAACAGAATACATGCAACGGCATTATGTAATCAGGATACAAAAATCTAGTGAGTTACATCAAAAAAGTAGTAATCAGATTGTAGTTACTTTTTGAAAAAGTATATAGTACTTAAAGCCATTTAATATAAAGTGGGACCCTTTTTTATGAAATAATTTGTAACTGTATCGGAATACATTTTTAAAGTAACCCTCCCAAGCCTGGTCTTGTGTGGACGTCCGTTACTTTCACTTTTTAAGTTAGCGATTTTTAAGGCCCCAATCCTACTGTATTACCTATTATACTGTATTGCCAACTGTATTAATGTGTGGATATTGATCCAATAGGTCTACCTAATTTTGAACACAAGAGGGCAGTATAGCACTATGAATGATTTTTTTCTTTTTTGACTAAACCATTCTGTCTGTTTTTAAACTTAAACATAATTCTTAAATTAAAAAATGGAATAAAATGGCTATAGTTCCAATATTGGTATAGTCTTATACAGTGTTGGGGTAGTTACTCAAAAAAGTAATTAGTTACTAGTTACTTCTGTAAATTGTAATGAGATTACTTTACTAGTTACTGAGTTGGAAAAATAACTTCACTACTTATTACTTTACTTTCCTGTTTCTTAATTTACCGTGTAGCCTACATGGACAAACATCATATCAGTTTTTGCCCTATCATCACTTTATTGTAAAAATGTATACAAAATGACATGAAAGAACAATATCCCTGTCTGCACAAATAAATATGCCGCACTGTAAAATTCACAAACAAAATGGGGTTCAAAATTCAAAATTTTAAAATGGTGTTTATCACAGAAGTTTCAAAACAGGCTGGGAGAATAAAACTCTTCTCCTGAGAACAAAACCAGCTTTTTAGTCGACTCATGGTAATAATAATAATTTAAAAAAAAATAAAAGATGTCAATGAAAAATAATAAAATAAAGGTCACTTTATCCCATAAAATTCTTAATCCTAATTTAAAATGTATTTTTCTAAACCTGGGGAATTAATGGTCGACAGGGGAAGCATGTCTTCTACAATGAACCCTGCAACAATCCTGTTCATTTCGTTTTCCAAGACTTTCGAGCCTTGTTTTTACTTGACGCGTCCGAACGAGCGGAAAGGTGCGCGCGGCAAACACCGCACGCGATGCCGCATCCGAGGATGAACGACAAGAAGCCGAACCTGCACCGAACATGGAGCCTACATCTCCGCAACGGCACCCAGTTTGCGCATCTAAATCAGTTATTTATGTTTACAAAATTAGCCTAAGATCCATGTTTTATAAAATGTCCACGAAACTTAATGAAATGTTTAGTGAAATTAGAAAATAGAGATCGTACATTTAGTTCTTTAGCCTAGCCTATATACATGTTTTTATATCGACATATTTTGTTCTAATGTCACAAATAATAATCTTAGGATTTACTATAGCCTACATTTCACTCAAATATTTTTGTGCTTTCGAGCAATAAACTGAAAGTAATGTGAATATTGCCATGTTGAAACCCGTCTCTCTCTCTCCACTTCCCTCTCTCTCACTCACTCACTCAAATCGGTCTCTATGGCAACGGCGCGCACGCACCACTAGACGGAACTCTCCACACAGGCAAACACGGCTTGGGTAACGCAGGAAAGCGCGTTCCTTTATTATAGTAAAGTAGTGTAGTTACCAATATTTTCAGTGTAATGCGTTACTTTACTTACCCAAACTCGTTTGTAACTCGTTACCCCCAACACTGGTCTTATAGAAAATAAATGGTGAATAATAACATTTTTAATTCCTCATCCAATCATCCTTTTGTTATGGATCAATATCATAGCTAGAGACGTAGAAAAGGGCTGCACGGTTTTGCAATAAATAATAATAAATAAAATAAAATAAACATATAAATATTGTAATTGCAATTAAATTAGATTTGTGTGGCAGCTGCATGTACAATTATTATTATTAATAATAATAACATTAATAATAATACAAATGAGCTTATAAAAATTTAAATGGTTTATTACATTAAAAACAGGCCATATTTTTAATAAATAAATAAGCTATCATTCATAGTGCACTAAATTTTAAACATTTTAAATTACAACATTGTTTGTG
This sequence comes from Cyprinella venusta, assembly GCA_038021265.1. NCBI lineage: Eukaryota > Metazoa > Chordata > Actinopteri > Cypriniformes > Leuciscidae > Cyprinella > Cyprinella venusta. The sequence goes on from CM075880.1 coordinate 23,559,124, forward strand.
AAAGTCCAACAAAGTTAAATGTATACTCAAACCTGAAAAGTTGTGTGGCTCCGTTTTCATTTGATTATCATTGTGGCAGCAGTTGGAACCCTGTGTTAACCCCGCTGTGTATTACATATTTTAAACCTAGCTAACAGTCGCTATGAATTACTGACATGTTTCAAAACGGTGCTGTGTTTGAGCCAACAAGACAGTGATTAAGGCAATATAAAGTTAGATTTGGACGCGTATACATCCAACCCGGAAACAGAAAAAAATCTACGATGAAAAAAAATTACTTTCATGATGTCAAAACACTCTTTGTCCATTATCTTCACGAAATATAATCAAAACGTTCCGCAAATTCGCGGGAGACCGTCTTCTGGCAGCAAGAGAAAAAGAGCGGAAAGACAGCCGGCTAGATACTGACAAGCTATGTAAAATGTCCGTGTTACATTTAACCCCGCGTTAGGCCTACATTTATCCCCGCGCTCCCCTATTCTGTAGCTCCTGGCAGTGATGTTTCACCTCATGAAATATAGTTTATGTTCACATTTATGACACAGACAGTAGATAATATTATGTTCACATTTATGACACAGACAGTATAGGCTTCTGCCAGGCACTTTCAGGGAGACAAATTGAAAAAATATGTTTTTATGTGCATATTTATATGCAAAATACTCCTTTTTTCACATCAACTATGTGCTATGGTCATTAAATGGCTATCCTTTTCACTTAAGTCCAGCAAATAATTCATTTATTTTAACACATTTGGTGGCATCTGCTGCCTCAAGTTATTGTCGTTGTTATGAAATACAGTCGTATGTTTGCATAGAATTCATTTTGAACACTATAATATTACATGCTTTCAAAATCTGAGGTAAATTATCCGTTATGGCTTGTGGCACAGTGACCTATTTTTAACTAAAAATAAATAATGTGTACTCATAACCAGTGTAATTTCTTCATTCTGTCAGCCGCGACATCGCAGAAATAGGAACCGTTTCTAAATTAGAAAAAACTTCGCATGTCGCCGTCGCGTCTGGTTAGGACAAAAACTCTGATTTACATGGAAAAGATACCTTTTATCGCGTGTCGCGGCGTCGTGTGTAGTTAGGACATATTGTACTGTGAGCGGTGGTCGATACGCGTTCTTCTGATCATTAAAAAGAATGAGGTTATATTGACAGATGAATAGGCTACGCTCAGTTTATCAAATACGCTCAGTTTATTAAATGTCTCTTGCAAACTATGAAGAGACAATGATGAATCAATACACACTGACATGGCGATGCTGGACTGATTCTTTATTTACACCATCATACAGTAATTTTGTCGGTTGTTTATTACAGATATTAGCATGCATTTTATTGATCATCAGCTAATTTCATCAATAGACATCAATAAGAGAGAGTGGCAACAGCCCTTGTAAGAGTCAAGAGATCATTTCTTTCTTTACTTGAAGATGATTGTGTAGATGATTAAGCGTCTCTGACTTACTTTCACTTTTATTTGCGATGTTTGCACGTTGGTTTGACTCTCAGCTGCTGCTTATCTGCGGTGGTGATGCGTGTCGCAGTAGCGCCGACATGTCTGACTATAACAGCCTGTAAACGCTCTCACTCGTTTATTTTTTAGCATTTTTGGGAGGAGTAAAATATACATGTGTGATATCAACAACCAGATTGCGTTTACACGTAAAGATCCGAACACAATGCGAGCCAGACTACCTCCAGATGGTCAGGCAAATCGATCACAATCCGATCACAACGTAATACCTTGCATTGATATTTCTTTTTTATTATCCGGATAACTTATCTGGATACAGATCGCATTTTAATACCAGGTGTAGGGGTCTCAGAGACGAGACCGGCGAGAAACTTCAAGAGACCTGCGGAATGCCTCCACAGGGCGGGGAGATACTATACTGCCTATGGAGCGGCCGCTTCTCCGCTCTTGATTCCGATTGGCCAGTGTCAGACAGTCAGACCTGTCAGTCTCGCAGCTGGACCAAGTTTATGGACCAAGTTAATTTAATTAATAAACTAATTATATAAAACTATTGTCAATGCACTACAATTTAACTGGTTATATTATGCCTTCACTTATAAAAATTAAAATAAAAACTTATTTAAAACATACCAGGCTTAAGAAATGTATTAAGAAATTACACAGCAGAAAAAAACACACAGCACTGAAATGGTTAAGTTAAGCCCCTCCCCCTTCTAACACACACACAGAGAGAGACAGAGATGTAGGCTCAAAGGGAGCATGACCAGATTCAAACAAACATATCTTACTTTCTGTGGGTCCTAGTTAAAGAGTGTCAATTAGAAAGTTGTCCGGCTCGAGGAGTACAATATACATACTGATTTTTGTAACTGTAGATAAAACTAACAACCCAACTTTTGTCAAAAGGTGGCGCTACTGAGCCCTCACCACGCCCGTTTCTGAAACTTTGCACATGTCTACTGGCTAATAAATGTGATGTGTCTGAGGAGTTTCATGCAATTTGAAGCATGCTAAGGGTCTCAAAAGCATCCTAAAAGAATGGTAAAGTTTGATGCGTCACCACGGCAACAGTTTCAAAGATATTAAGAATCCATTCACAGGTCTACATCTGCCGTATATTTACATTATACAGATGAAGTTTGAAGCAAATCGGGTTAAAATAAGAGGGTGATTTCAAAGCATTTTGAAAGTGACACACTTCCTGCTGCCAGTTGGTGGCGCTATAACTTTGACACACAATAGTCACATCCATGTGATCGTCCTCTTACGGCGAACACACTCCTGAAGTTTCATCAAGATCAGTTAATGTATGCTGAAGTTAGGACACACTTCCTGTTTCACGTTTCTCACCATAATTTTGTTTCCTCGCCACAGCCAAACCGTTCGAGATATCAAAAATCCCCTCGCAATTTTTGATCGTCTATGTCTTGACTTCAGGCTGACCGAGTTTCGTTCCATGCGGATGAATGCTCTAGGAGGAGTACATTAAATTCCATTGCAAGCATTTTAAAAACAACCGTAAATATCTGACTTCCTGTTGGGCTGGGGTAAAAAGTAAAAGTGCGATGAATATATGAAACGATGAGATTGACATGTGTACCGAGTTTCATATTATTACATGCAAGCGTGTTTGATTTATGGACAAAGTGTTCAGACCCTGTTCCAGGGGGCGCTGACGAGCCGCCCTGCCACGCCCGGGTACCAGCTTCAGCCCGGCTCTGATGGCCGCGGGTTCTGACCTGTGTGCAAAGTTTCAAGAGTTTTTGAGCATGTTAAGGGCCCCAAAAGTGCCCGGATAGTCGTTAGAAAAAAAAAAAAAAAAAAAAAAAAATAATAATAATCCTAAGGAAAACAATAGGGCCTTCGCCCTTTCAGGGCTTGGGCCCTAAAAATTCAGGTCTTACAGAAAGTAGGTCACAGCTCATCCACAGGGAAGAGTAGATGATCATAGAAAAGTCAAACAGAGCATTTTGGCCAAATAGGGACTGCAGAAGTTTTCCAGCTGAAGAGGCTGCACTCTCTGACGCTGATCATGAATCGCCAGGAGTGATTAAACATGGATGATTTTGTGTTTGTATGTTAGGTAGCGTTCTCAGCACATGAGACATTTGTCTAAGAGGTCTCTGGTGTCAGTTTATTTTGAATAAAATTGATTAGAAGGCCACCGTGTCTACTACACAGACAGGACGCGAGCGGCGCGAGTCGCGACGCAATACAGTGCTTGAAGCGACTGTTGCAAAGAGCTGGGACTAGGTCAGAAATAGGATGGGGAATCCGTCCTCACGTCCGGTCTACACTGCGTTGTAAATGTAAGCATAATGTTCGAGTGTGAATTAGCCATTAAATGTCTTACAATAAGCCTACATAATGCAATTGTCCTTTCAATATCAAAGTCCTCTCTACTGATTGATGATTCAGTAATAAATACGGTCGAAATATTTTAACTCATGCTGCTGCTCACGGCCGTATATATGTATACGGAAGGCCTGAACCACAATGTAAAAAAAAAAAAAAAATCTGTAAAGTTGAAACATTTCGAGAGACGAGAGCACGAGAATACAGTCTTCTGTAGAAGCTGCGTGTGCTTGCCATTGTCTCACATTGCAGCACACACAGGCATTCATAGTGGTGCATAGCAAGTGTTTTACACTGTGTGTGTGTGTGTGTGTGTGTGTGTGTTTTGTTTCATCAAAGGAAATTCAACAGGTGCCAATCTACCAGCATTAGGCTACCATTATAGGACGTTATAAAATATAATCCGCCGGGATAGAGTTTAGCCAATAGGAAAACCAACTCGGAAAACACTTTTCAGACTGCATGGAGAAATTCAGCTTATGAATGAATTAATGAATGAGCCATTTATATAGCGCTTTCAAATGGCTATAGGCCTACACTCAAAGCGCTTTATAATCACATCAGAGAATCTCTCCTCAACCATTAGTGGTTATTAAATCCGAGGAAATCACAGCATCCGGCCAAATGATTGGATACAGAGTGATGCACTTAAAATGTATCCATACATACGTATTTACGGTGAAGAGGGAGACAGAACGATTACTGTTGTGTTCTCGACCCAGATAGTGTTGCCTAGACGAGCATGAAAACACCTCAAAAACACTGCCACTGGCACCTGTGTAGAATTTTGTTGAAGTAAGCTTCTATTTTGTGTTGATTCATGGCAGTTCGACTTCACAAGTGCATTTCTTTACACACACACACATGCGCACCTGCTCTGAGCCAGTGGACGCGCACTGTGAATATGAATTATCATAATGTTTTGACTTTATTCTCGAAATGTTTCAACTTTAATTTCGAAACATTTTCGACTTTAATGTCGAAACATTTCGACTTTAATCTTGAAACATTTCTAATTTAGTCTCGAAAAATTTGGACTTTAACTTCGAAACATATCGACTTTAATCTCGAAACATTTCTAATTTGATCTCAAAACATTTCCACTATAATCTCAAAACATTTCGACTTTAATCTTGAAACATTTCTAATTTAATCTCGAAACATTTCGACTTTAATCTCGAAATATTTCTAATTTAATCTCGAAATGAATGTTAACACAAACTTTTATTTTGGATGCGATAAATTGCAATTAATCTTTGCACAGCCCTTATAGGCTTTAAATCTGAGGTTTAAATGTTCACTTATATCCTACCATGATGCGATTTCGTAGGCTAGTGTATTATTTTTATTATGTACATAAATGGACCATGGTGAAAATATACAGGTTTTCAACCCTGTTTGAATATAAAACAGAGTTGAAAAAAAAAATCCAGTGCAAACGTTACTCTCGCTTGTCATCGGCAGCTGTCGCCAGTCACAGTTGCTAGGCGACAAGAACAATCCTCTGTAGGCTGTAGGGGGGGGGGGGGGGGGGCAGCTTGTGCCAGTCTTTTATTTGGGGTCTTTTATTTTTTATTTTATTTTTATTTTATTTTATTTATAAACTCACGCGCGGGTCGTCAGGCCATAAACAATGGATTGAACTCCCTTATGACACTACTAATGTCTAATTGATAAATGTGCGAGTGCAATGTGCACTATGGTGGCCGTGGCCCCCCCTGGCCACCATGTAGCTACGCCCCTGTCCATCAGTAACAACAGCAGACAGTTAAACAAAGCCTCCGTGCTCATTCCCCACATTTTCAACAGCTTTAGAAATATCCTCTCCCTTCTTGGTGCCATGTAATGAAGCAAACTTTAACAGCTCCTCTTGAACATCAAAGTTCTCAATGATCGTTCCTGCAAAGTTTAGAAGCTGACTGACATCAGTCACATCTGTGCAATTCCTGATTTCATGTTTCAGCTTTTCTTGGACTTGATATTGAATGTCAGAAATTCAAAGCATCACTGTTTGGTGGGATACACAGATATAGATTCAAAGTTTTCTGTACTCTGGACGGTTGGTTTGCCATCTACCACGGACAATCGAAACAGTCTATGATCTATGAACTATAGTGAGCGCCGCAAACATTTTCTCAAGAGAGCTGCGAGAAGTGGGGAATGGTGGGCTTTGCCTGGTTGACAAACAATCCAAGTTGCGTCTTGCGAGTGATGCGGTACCGAGTCGCGAGGACTTTTCTATCCCTTCAGAGGTGTGTGTGTGTGTGTGTGTGTGTGCCTAAAATGAGAAGTCATCCACCTCTGCAGAGTCATCTTTATTATGGGGGTTCAGGGGGCGTGTAGATCTAGGCTATGCATGGAACGATTTTTTTAAGCAGAAAATTAATCATTTTCAAATGCTTTTATAGTGTCTATATAAACCACTAAATATTTTAAAATGACATTATAATTATACCATGTGAGTTGGATGTATACGCATTGACAAAAGCATATGACGCCTTGGGATGAGAATGTGTTGAGCATTTCCTCACATTTTAACCACTGCTTTTTAGTGACAGTCAAAATGCATGGGACATTAGCGATGACAGTGATGGTTATACCACACCCACTCCCTCGCTTCTTCTCACAGCTACCCACGCCCATTTAAGTTGCATTTTTCAAAAATATTGTGAGCAAGACTTGAGCTGAAAGAGGGGGGTTTCATGACCCTTTAACAATAGTGGAATTATACAGAATTTAGTATAATAATCGTGTTGTATTAAATGGAGATCAGAAATCTATGAACATTACACAGGCATATTACTTTGGTTGATCAAGATGACAATAGAGTCTATATACAAAAAGGCATCTTCTATGCCCCTCCAATATGCAGATTTTAATGGATCACGTTTGTTTTGCACCTCACAAAGAAAACAATCTAACACTACTTTTTCAAAAATCTTCATAACAATAGATGTCAGAACTACTGGGGGATAATTATTTAAAACTGCTGGTTTGAAATTTTTGGCACGGGCACTATCAATGAAAATTTCCAGGCCCTATAAATACATAGCATGTATCCACTTGAAACAAATGACTGTAAAGGATTCCTCACTCCTTACCTGTTATTCTACCAGGACCCACTGCATTCCTTATATTAACCCATTTAAAGGTTCTGCAAACTTCTTCAGATGTTACGATTACCCCCTGCCCTACATTAAATTGATGTTTCAATACCCGATTAACCCGGAAAGCAATCAGCGGGGTGATCCCATCCACCCCTCACACGGCTTCTTTAGTCTTCTGCCATCTGGGAGGAGGTTTCGGAGCCTGCAGGCCCGAACTACCAGACTGAAGAACACCAGGTTTTATCCACCAGGCTGTCAGGAAGTTGAACTCTCCTCCCTCTTAGCTCTTAGCCCTCAGATGCACTGAACTGTGACTCTTCACCCCCATTCAAAAAAATAACTCTTTGAATGAACATAAAAAATAATGGAAAGGATTTCCACATGATTAACTTGCTTTATTTCAGCATTATGCAATTCTGTTATCCCAATTTAATGTAATTGCGTTGGGTCAACTTAATTTATTAAGGTTGATTCAACTTATTTACAATGGTTCGGCACAGCTTAATTTAACAGTGTCAGCCCAACAAGTTTGCAATGTTTTAGACCAATTGATAAGATTCAGGTATTCTAATTCATATATCCTAATCATTCAATGCAATATAATTTATTTTAGTGTCACATTAATCAATGTTTAGACTTAGCCAACTATTTACTATCAATAGCACTTTTTAGCAATTACTTAAATGATAAGATTTACATACTTCTTCAGCTAAGGCATTTGCTGTTTGTAATGCTGAATCACTCTTCACCCTAACCAAATGCTCCACTCTTCTCCACAATGGTAACCCTCTGTAATTTAAATGGTTCTAATAATTTCAATGTAATTGAACATTAAACACAACTAAGATCAGATCTTCCCCTTTTCTCATTTTCTCAAAAACACATAAAATAACAATTAATTTCAACATTTATATTTCAACATATTCAAAGCATGCTGGGAACTAACAAGCCCCGCCCAGTTTTAGTTAATCCAACACATATCATTCATATAATCCAACACAAACGGATTAAGTAAATTTACATTTTAAATATATTTAAGCAGATTGAACACAATCAAATTAAGTTTGGACAAATTTTTTTTCAGTGTAACACACACACACACACACACACACACACACACACACACTGGCCAAGAGGGCACTATACTGTTTCTGGTCATTTTGAAAAAATATAAATATGACATACAAAATTTTCTTTTAAGGTCTTTTCTCATAATATAACTTTAAATATCCATTTATTTATTTATTTAATTTTTTAAACCAGCCAAGGTCCACTTAGTTAGACAAGTACACACACACATTCTCTTGTGCCTGACGTTTTTTTGTTGTAGTGTTATATTGTATTTTATATATATTTTTAATACTTATCTATGTTGTGTTGGTGTTTTACCACGAGTCTGAGGTAAACAGAATTTTAATCCTCTGTATGTGTACGTAGAGTAGAATTGACAATAAACTTGAAGATCAGAAAATAGTGCTGAACAAGTTTATTCAGGAGTGAAAGAACTGAATGATAAATAAACCTAGAAAAAGATGTTTGGTGCAGCCTAGCACTGCATTTGTTGCTAAGAAACTGTATAGTGATGCTTCCTTTCTTTTTTTTACGTTACACATTATGGCTCCGGTGATGGTGTCAAGTCATTGACATCTAACTCTACAAACTTCTTCCCCTATTGTGGCTTCTGGCTCCGGCACTCCTGATGTGTTCATTCATGCTTCCCTGGCTATCAGCAGCAGGTATCATGGAGATTCACAGGCCATGTGCACTAGAAATGAGACTTGTTTACTTTTATTTTACGGATGGCAGGAAACAACCCCTCTAAAATCTTTTGTTGTTCCTCTAAGCTAATCTACCCATTGTGCCAAAGTAAAACTGCCTTTGTTTAATTTTCTGCATGAGATGAAAATGATTAGTTCCAAGAGAGAACAGATATTATTCACAATGGCCCGTCTTTCAACATCTGCGTATATACTGTTATACTGTGAATGTGCTTCTCACTACTTGTGGGTGAAATCTGGTGTGCTATACGAAACACCATTATGATGTGGCAGCACTTACTTCTCTCTGCTGAACAACAGGATTCAGTAAGCATGTTTGTTAACAGCTCTATTTTCTAACTTCAAACTGAAACAGACACATAAAATGAGGACAGCCACAGTCGTAGGAAGCAGATTCCTAAGGGAGAAAATAAATGGTCTGTTTTATTTCCTGACACTGATATCAGTGTCAAATGGGATGCTCCTGCACAAAATTGAAGAGCTGGTGGACATTGTAAATGGACCTTTATTTTACAGTTTTAAGTAACATACAGCACAACCTTAACTTGCTGCTGTTATACGTGTAGGTGTCAAAGCCTTGGCCTCAGTGAGAACACCTATTTCCAAGATGTAGCAAACCTTCATCCTTCATGGTGGTGAAACTTAACTGCAGGTAATTTGTGCCCCGAATCCATGAAAGGCTACTCATTCAGCCGGAACTAATTTACGCAGAATCAATTTTACCTTCCACGTGTAATGGCCCTGCCAGAAGAGTTGAATGAGTGATGTTCTGATTATTAGCAGCAGCATAATTATGCAAAACCATGTGGTGAGGAAAAAGCAGCCAAGCAAGTACAAATCACATCATATTTTCACTTTCCTCCATCCAAGATTTTTTCATGGGTCCCTCACACTTTTCTTTATGATGTTGGGTTTCGAAAGGCAAATTTATCATTGTCATCGTTTACCGACTCCCATGTTGTTATAAACCCATACATTTTCAGTTAATATTTCAAATATATATATATATATATATATATATATTATTCTCCTAAACAGGGACATCACAAGGCTTCACCCTAAATTTCTAGTCAAGTCAAGTCATCTGTATTTATATAGTGCTTCATACAATATGGATTGTTTCAAAGCAGCGTTACAGTGATAAACAGGAAAAAATATGCATTTCAGCTATGCTCATCTGAACTCAGTTCAGTGTTGATTCAGATCAGTTGTAAAGATCATTAATTAAAAAAATCGTTTGTTTAATCTAGAAAGCAGTTTTGCAAAAAAAAAAAAAAAAAGATGCCATCTTACAAATCAGTTCAGTTCTCATACAACGGTGTCAGTACATTCAGATCAATAATATTGTTCAACATGAAGTATCCCATACTAAGAAAGCCAGAGGCCACAGTGTATGGCAAACCATTTTAACATTTAATCATTTAAACCTACCAGTCTCTATTTCCATGCTACTAGTACTTATTTTTACTAGTACTAGTACTTACTATTCCATTAAGTATACTTATTCATTAGCTAGTGCCTTTTCTTCAGATACGAGTGCTTATTCTTAAAAAACGGGTACCTTTTTAAATATACTTGAACTTATTCATTAGATAATAGTCATTATTTATAAGTTACTAGTGCTTATTCATTAGATACTACTTATTCATTAGTTACTAGTACTTATTGTTAGATACTACTTATTCAGTACATACACTGTAAAAAGTGCTACACCCACAAAGTAGGTTTTATACTTTAAATAGTTGTAATCTATCTTATTTTATTAGTTTTATACTAAACTAATAAAGATAAAATACTTCCTCTTTACTTAAAAAGTAGAAGTTTTTATATAACCATATATTTTTAATAAAACCAATGCAATATTTTTAGGTAGTTATTTGTTTGCGGTTATTGTATACAATAAATGTTATAAAAGTGAGTTGACATACACTATTTATTTGAGCAGCTGTCGATGTGGCATGTGCGTTCACCAAACGTAAATATTTTAAATTTTTTATAAGTTGGAATGCTGCTTTTTCATTGGCGCAGAGTTTCCCAGGCAGATGCATATAGTACCTATTAAATAGATAATAGTACTTATTTATTAGATACTAGTACTTATTTAAATAATGACTAGTAACTATCCTTTTGTTACTAGTAACAATATATATATATTTTTTGCCATTCACTTCTATGGGGATCTGTTATTCAGACATGAACTATTCAATTCTGACTAGTATGTATTAGTAACAATATATATATATTTTTTGCCATTCACTTCTATGGGGATCTGTTATTCAGACATGAACTATTCAATTCTGACTAGTATGTATTCCAATTGTGACTAGTCCTTATATATTAGAAACAAGCAGTTCTCCCTATTCATGATCACTCACACTTCCACACATATGGCATTTGTAAACAAAAGATGTCTTGCAAAATTTAAATCAATATTTTGTTTTACGTTAGTGAGTAGGATTATTATTTTTACATAATTTTGAAGAAAAAACTCTAGGCAACAAGAGCCAGTTCTCAAAAGTCTTGTGGACACATATTGATGTTTTTTTTGTGTGAGATTTTTTCAGTAACTTAATTTTAGTTTTTTTTTAATAACCACACATAAATGTTATTTTCTCCTAAATACAAACATGTACTTATATGTGCTGAATACAGTGTAATGCGACTTTAGCCATTAATATGTCCATGTTCAGTTGTCTATAGATCTTATGTAGCCCCTCCCCTTTTCAGCGTTGCACTCGTTGTCTTTTGACTTCCGGTCTGTATTTCCACAGCGATCTTGCATAGGTATGAATGAACTGCTCGTAAAAAAATTCCCGTTTGACATTTGTTAAGACATCTGCTTTAGAATGCTTATGATAAACATTACAATACTCATGATAACTTTTGTTAACTCTACAATACGTAAATCCACTTCACCAGCTAACAGAGATGCCATAGAAATATACAGAACCGGAAGTTCAAAGACAATTTTCTAAAGATGATGGCGCCCACTTTTCTCTGGTGCATAAGGTCTATAAGCAACTGAAAAACACAAATATCAGGGCAGGTTAAATCTTTTTCAGGGCCCCAAAACCCTGAAATGATCACTACATGATTTTTAGAAGATAAAATAGTCTGGCATTATAGTCATAATTTAGAAATGCTTATTAGATTCATAATAATAATAATAATAATTGTGCATGATTTAGATATTATTTATTTAATTATTACCAATCCATTACAGATGGATTATGGGTAATTACATCATTTTAGTTTATCAATTATTATTACATATATACTGTAGTTTAAATGTATTTAAATATATAAAGGTAATATAAATAATCTTTAGAATCAATAGATAATGTTATAAAAATAACAACATCCACATGCTGGCTGTTTGCTACTGATGTCACACCTAAACTACTAAACTCAGGATCAAAGCCTGAGTTGACAGAGAAATTTTGATAATCAGCATCATGGTACCAACAAAGCCTGTTCAGTTTGATTTTGTCAATTTGAAGCTAATCTTGTAATCCCGAGTTTGTTCAACTAGCACCATGGCCCCATGTCTGTATATTTACATTTATGCATTTGACAGACGCTTTTATCCAAAGCAACTTACATTGCATTTCAAGGTACACATTTACATTCTTATCAATTCTTGCTTTCCCTGGGAATCAAACCCATTACCTTGGCATTGAAAGCGCCAACGCTCTACTGTTTGAGCTACAGGAAAGTACTACTTGTCTTTAAGTGTGTTCAACTTCAGCTGGATGTAGCCATTCGGCAAGAGTTGTGCTTACAGTCGGAGTTGTTATTGCTCTTGAGAAGCTGTGCTAGCTGAGTCAGCTCTCTACTCTCAAATCACTTTCGCGGTACTTTGATGCCATATGTTACAGTGGTGGCGTTGGCACTGTCTCAAGTAGGACAATATTTCTAACCAGCATACACAGCTTCAAGTCAGCCGCCGAACAAGTCGAAAAAGCTATGTGCATCCCTAGTCCTGCCTCTTGGTTTGACCTTGCCACAACCCCTCATTTAGTTCTTGTTTAGTCTTCCCCTGCGTTCCAAACCGCATACTTCCCTACTATTATAGTAGGGGAAAAGAGTAGGCGAGCAAAAAAGTACGTTCGAATCCTCAGTATTTATAAAAGAGTAGGCGAGAATAACATAGCAGATGTCCGGTTCGCATTCATACTCAACTAGATTTGGCTATAAAGTACCTACTTTTTTAGCGCTCGTTGAGTAAGTACTTATTGAAATGAAGTACCTACTCATTGAGTATGCGGTTTGGAACGCAGCCTTCATATTGGTAATTGTGCTCACCTGTTTTTCATGTGGCCTGTTGCATGAAGCCGGTTTCAGTTGCTACCCAGGTAAGTTTGAGAATAGTTTGAGCAAACTCAATTTTTTCAGGCTCAAGAAGGTGGATTGGTGTTATGCAGGTTTCATTGCCATGGTAATTTACAATACACTGATATACTGAAGTGTTTTTCCTGAAAGCATCACTTGCCAACTATGGTTGAACATTGGCAAATAGCATTGCAAAGTTGTGTGGTTGGAGCGACAGCTCTCAAGCTCATGTTAGAAGAATAGTTTTTTGTTTGCATGATGTGAACTCAAATCCTTATCTTGAGCAACATTATTCTTTCTTTCTTTTTTCAAATTCCTTCCAAGCCATCATTGTATTTATTTGTGCCTAAAACTTTGCATGCCCAGCAAATCCACCATCTCTAAATGGGTAACACTTTAAAATAATGGTCCATAGTTAACAAGTAGCTATGCAGGAAGTAATAGGTAATACTGCATTAACACCGAACTTAATACTATTAACTAATATGGAAGCAATATTAACTAAGCATTAAGTAATAGATACTTTAGTACAAAGGTAGTTCCTTGGTAGGTATTTGATTATTACTAAAGAAATATATCCTCATTGAGAACTTGTGAACTAAGAAATAATAACCAATTAATTACTAATCACAAAAGTAACATGTCTAAAAAGTGAACAATTGTGGGGGTTTTATACTCTTAGCATGGTCATAACATTTCAGAAGCATGTGCCTCAAATGGGTTCTTTGTGGAAAAAAGTTTATGAATATTACATCCCCCCAAATACATTAGCTAGGTTGAGATTGTGACTACTATTCTTGCCAGGATGGACACATGTTGTCTGAGGCTGTTTTGTCTGATGCCTTTTAGTCTGAGGCTGTTTTGCCTGATGCCTTTTTGTCTGAGGCTGTTTTGTCTGATGCCTAATTGTACGAGACCTGACACCTGACATTGTTTTTCCTGAGACCTGAAGCTTTTCAGTCCGAGGCGCGATGCCGTTTTGTCCAATAACTGAAGCCTTTTAGTCTGAGGCATGATGCCTTGTCTTCATATGTCTGAGGTCTGAGGATGTCCTAAAATGTACACCGTACTTTAAGGTGTGGCTGGACTGGACCATCCTCTCTTGATGTGGAAATGTCTAGAACTTTTCAACATCTTGAACATCTTGGGGGACCAAGACAAAGAATTTTATTTATTTTTTACTGTTTATTTATTTATTTATTTTTTTATATTCCTGAAAATATAAGACTTTCACACTTACAGATGAAACTAAAAAGTTTGTGTATTTCAGTATATCAAATTAAAAGGTGAAACTAATATGTCTAGTATATAACTACACACTTGCATGATTATACTTTTCAGATGGCCAACATTTCTGTATTTAAAATCCTTTTTTTATTGATTTTAATGTGATATTCTAATTTTCTGCTATTTTGAATTTGGGGTTTTCATAAGACAATTACAAATGGTCATTTTCATTACAAAATTATAATTTTTGCACTATATTCTAATTTTTCGAGTTTCACCTGTACAATAAAGGTATGTGGGATAGGTACTGTAGTTTACCTGGAGGTCCTATTGGGTCAGTGTGGTTACTGGTAGTTGGCTCCTCTTCATTCTCAAAGTTTGTTGTCTGAACTGTCTGTGAAAGTGCTAGAATACAAAAATCAGTATCAGTTGGTTTTCATACACTTTAAATAGTTTGATATATTATTGATTTCAGTATCACTTGTTGTATTTAAACATAAATACCAGTAGAGTAGTCAAGTGTATGAGTGGAGGTATACCTAACATTTCGCTTGGGCTTGAGCTCTCTGGAGATTCTTCGCCCTCACTCTTTGGGTCAGTCTGTTCTTTCTCTCTTTCATCCTGCATATTATTCTCCTCTGTCTTAGAGTCATTTGGCTGCTTCTTGCTACTCTTCCGGAAGACGGATGCTATATCTGGTGCCTTTCTTTTCATTTTCCACACATTTCACTGACTGTCTGTCACCTGAGCAAAACATTTCTACATTAACATGTTTGAAAAAAAAAGCGGACAATTAAAAAATGTCGGACTATTATTGAACAAAGATTAGAATGTCTTTGTTATACTTTATATACAATCAGCCTAAAACCTAGGCTAGTAATTATATTGGAATGTATCATAATGTCTCATGATAAAAACCATAACTTAATAAATGTCCTTCAGAGATAACATGTA
Organism: Cyprinella venusta; assembly: GCA_038021265.1. NCBI lineage: Eukaryota > Metazoa > Chordata > Actinopteri > Cypriniformes > Leuciscidae > Cyprinella > Cyprinella venusta. The sequence continues at coordinate 23,574,371 of CM075880.1, forward strand.
AATAGTTCTGAGCATTCAAGTCAAGTCAGCTAATATAAAGCCAACTGCTTCCGATCTGTTTACATTAACTGTTTACACATTGATACAAATTCACTGACACAAAGAGTTGAAAGGAAGTAAAATAATAATTTATCTGATAGTAATATCTCACCTGAATAGATGTATTTGTGTGCTCAAACATGAGTTGATCCAGGCACCAAAACGAAACTGCACCCCTTGTCACAGTCCTCCACTTTTTACGAATGTTAGAAACGTGCTATGAAAAGTCTCGCGATAGCGCATTTGCCTCACGAACAGTTTAACCACAGACAGTGTAAGAAGTGGACAGAGCAATCTCATTGGAACTCCATTGAGACAAATGAAGCCCATTTTTGCCGATTTTTTTTAGCACTTCCGTTCCTGACGGAAAGACTCAAACCGATTCAAACAGAGCTTGACGACGTAGATGTGACGTGAGCACCCCGTCTGTCTTCTAGTGGCTGTGGCATGAGAAACCTGAATAATTCCCTTCTGAAACATGCAGAGTCGGAGAGTGTGAGTAGGAGCTGTCCATGACCTAGGAGCAGGATAAACTTTGCTAGGTGTTCTGATTAATTATTTTTTCATTTTGCCTCCACGTTTCCCTGATTGCCTGCGAGCTTCTTCTCCTGTCCATATGGTGATCTCTCTACTGTGCGACAGAGAGTCGAGTGGGTGTGACGCAATCATTAGTCTACTTTTACAAAAATCAGCCGTCGCCATGGCAGAAATCAGCAACAGGTGTGGAGGATTTCCAGACAACTGGAGCACATAAAAGGGAAGTAAAGAAGTTCAGTGCGGTGTTCCTCCGGGAGAAGTTGTGGGGCAGCGCTTCCCCCCGGGAGCCGTCGTTTTCTCTGGCAGTAGCATGGAGTCGCGGAGATATCTGTGACTGGATTAAGGGTGCAACGGTGATCGTGTGAATACAAGCTGGAAACGTGAACTGGAAGGGAAGTGAGTGAATTGTGGAGATCAAGTCAAGACTGGAGAACGGCATCATTCTTGGGAGGAAGATAAGTAGTGAAACACTGGATCTGTGTGAATGCATGTCCTGCACTGAGTTGAATACGAAAGTGTAAAGTGTATTGATACGAGTGTGACTATCACTTAAGAGTGGGGACTTGGTCATCATTGAAATCCTGATCTTCTTCTGAGTGTGTGAGAGAGTATTGAAGACGCTGTTTTCCGTGCTGTGAGAAGTCATCTGCATCTCTTCATCTTCTGAGTGCTGATTTAACGTAACAGTGGAAGGATTTATCATTGGGTGAGTGCTGGCCTTATTGCACTGAGAGTGGATATGCAGTGCCCGCATTGAAGTGTCACACAGTAATGGACTTGATGTGAAGTGCAGTGCGTGGATGTAAATGTATATTTAACTGCCAGTATTCCCCAGTTCATATTCTCGCCCAGTGTTTGCTGAACCTAAAATCTCAGTGTTGAACGAGCAAGTTCCGCTCCAGCCACAAGCCCCTGTTTCGAGACTGAAGAGAAGTGTGCTTGCCCTGTATAACTCGTCTGTCTATTCAAAGGGAAGATTCTCCTGCTACCGTCTTCTGGTGTGATGCCCGTCTGAGGAACACACCCTAGCCTTAGTGTTGCTTGCTTGGAGCAACCCAGTCCAGCTGAAAGCCCGATTCTCCATCTCAAAGAGATTGTGCCTGTACCTGTATAAATTGCTCTGTCTGTTTAAATAGATGATTCTTCTGCTGCTGCATTTTTGTGTGCTGCCTGCCTGAAGGAGAGAGACACACGGCCACATCGTTCTATGAATGAGAAACTGTGAGCTGTTGCTGACCCTCTGTTATGCGGAGCAAGGAGGAACCATTGAGCCGAGCTGGAGAACCCTGGAGCCGGTGAGCGAATGAGAAACTGTGAGCTGTTGCTGACCCTCTGTTATGCAGAGCATGGAGCAACTGATGTTCTGAGCTGGGAGAGCCAGCGAGCGAGGATCTGGGAGCGTTGCTGGTCCCGTGATGTCCCAAACTTTTAGCAAAAACTTTTAAATGACTTTTTATTAATAAAGCCTGTTAATTTTTAATCCTGTCTGTCCGTCTGGTCTCTGGCACGCTCCTCTGGGTGGTCCTGGGTTTTAGGGGTGGGTGCAGTCTGGCCATGACCCACCCCGACCTGTGACATTACCTTTACAAACTAGTAACTAAAACAACAAGTATGTATGTAAGTATGTATTTAGTTGATGTAAATTGTGATATTACATATAATCTCTTTTTGATTCCAGAAAAAAACCCAGCAAACCATGAGAGGCTTCTTGATGGGAAATGCATCATGTACACCACAGCAAGCCGCTGTCTTGACAGATAGTATCCTCAACATGCTTGTCACTGACATGAGGCCTCTGTCAATAGTTGAAGATGACGGCTTCACTAAAATGATCTACACCTTGAACCCAGGTTACACTCTGCCCTCCAGGACTGACTTCACAAAGCTCAAGAGAAAATATAAAGAGGCATTCAAGGAAGTCACCACAGCAATAAACACCATTAACAGCAAACTTGCTCTTGTCACTGATGTATGGACAAGTCTAGCCACTGAAGTCTACCTTGGTGCTACATGCCACTACATCAGATGACTGGGAAATGCAGTTAATCTGCCTCACCACCATGCCACTGCAGGACAGACATACTGCATCTAACATTGCAGTGGTTGGAGCAGGTAGTGGCCAGATTTGAAATTCCTCCTAGCAAAATCATTGCCATAGTCCATGACAAATGTGCTAATATTGTGGCTGTGGCAAATATCCTGGAGAAACATGGATTGTCCTCTGTCCGTTGCACTGGCCATACTTTGCAACTTGTGATCACTGCTGTGTTGAAGCATCCAAGCATTGAAAAAGCTGTTGGGGCTGCAAGATATCTGGTAGAACATTTTTTAGAAAAGCGAGCTTGCCAGCAGTAAGCTTAGAGGGAAACATCAACAAATAGCCACACATGCGCACAACCTTGTTCAAGACATAAGCACAAGGTGGAATAGCACATTCTGTGATAAGCCAACTACTTGAGCAAAGGTGGCCTGTAACAGCAACACTGTCCGACAGCTCTGTCACACAGAGAGGCAAAAGGTACCTGGATCTGAAACCAGACCAGTGGAGCCTGCTGGAAGTGTTTTTTGAAAGTGCCTTTTGAATGTGTCACTCTGTTCATGAGTGGACAGAAATATGTAACAATATCTGCAATACCTCCACTTGTGAAGGAGCTGTTGAAGTCCATCCAGGGGTGCGTTTCCCGTACAAAGACGTACAGTAGTTCAATATTTCACTACCATAGTACGATGCATCGTTGAAAAAATCAACTAGCTAGTCACGACTGTTTCCCAAAACCCACTGTCCCAAAGTATCGTTCAACCACGTTGGTTTCGCACGTGGTGGAGTATTAACTACTTTTAATGAAACTGTTTGAGATCCAATTAACGCTAGATTTGTTTTATATAAATTACAGACATGTCATCTGGGGACTATTTCTAATTTTTCTGCTTTATTACCAGACTCAATATTTGGCTCATTCTTACATAGTAGAGCACGTTCACACATGCACACTCTTCAAACACGTTACTTCAAATCTTTTGAAAAACTAAAAGACGTAAATTCCATTTGTATGTATTTAAAATAAAAGTCACTGATTGTACTGAATGTCAGCTTGCTTATTTTGCTCAAGATAAGGATTTATTACCTCCAAATGTCATGCAATATAGAAACGATGCCTCTAACCACAGATCGAGAGCTGTCGTTCAAACCACCCAACTTTGCGATGCTGTTTGCGAATGTCCGTTGGAACGATGGTTTCGGGAAACACAGACTCGTTAAACTATGCAGATAACAATGGAACTTGCGACCATAGTTGGCTAACGATGCTTTCGGGAAACGCACCCCAGAGTGGTGTCTCCGAAACTGCCCTGCTGCGGGCTTTCCAACTCACTGCTGTGCAGCAGTTGCAAGAAAGATGGAAAAGGGAGACTTCTTTCTCAGATTGAGCACCAAACACAGTGATTCTTGCAACGGTCCTTGACCCAAGGTTTAGGAAACAGAAGTTGCTTTCACCTGATGGATTCTTAAGTATTAAGAACTAAAGTGAAAATAATGGCACACTCTAAAAATGCTGTGTTGTTTTAACCCAACTTTGGGTCAAATATGGACAAAGCCAAATGTTGGGTTAAAACTGTAATGTAAATATTTAACCCAATGGCTAACAACCAAAAACCAATGGCATACAAGCAAACAACCAAGCATTTTTTAGAGTGCACTTGTGAGAGAAGGAAGATTTGTGGCAGCAAGGCAGTTGCAGTATTACCTCCACCAATCAACACCTCTAGCTACTCTACTTGACTCACTCCTTGGTTTGAGGACAGAGCAGGCGAAGCAGAGGATGTCCACACCCAAGTGAGGAACAAAGTCCTCACAAACTTTTGTTACGTACCCTAACCGTCTAGGGTTCGGAAAGAGAAGTAACAAAGGAAAGAAAATGTAAAATTAACATAAAAAATGTGATAACACACTTCAATTCAGGCTCAATCCTCTGCTGACCTCAGGGAGGTTCAGAGGGGCTTGTCCCAGTGAATCGACAAGGTCAACAGCTTTTCTGACTGGCAGTTGAGCCACTGCACACTTCAACGATGCAGACGAGGCGCCACCAGAATTACTGTCATTAACCGCAGTAGGTCTGGAGAAAACCTGGTCACCTGCTAGATCATTCCCCAGTATGAGACCTGCTCCTTTAAACAGTAACTGAGAAAATACTGCTAGTTTGACTTTCCCAGTCACAAGGTCTGACTTCAAGTGTACCTGATGGAGAGGAACACAATCACACCCCATCTCAATACCACGTATTAGTACCTCAGAACCGGTGTAGGACCTCTGTGAGAAGGGAAGTAACTCTTTCAAGATTAAGGACTGTTCTGAACCAGTATCTCGTAAAATCACAACTGGTTGATACTCAGTGTCAGTCAAGGAAACTGTACCAGCATGAATGAAAGGTTGCATGGACTTCTTAGACGTAGGCATCGTTTGTATCAGAGCAACATTTCTAGAGTTACCATCTTCATTCTTCTTTTTCCAAGCCTGGCAGTCAGCAATGAAGTGATCTGGACCTAGGCAGTAAAAACAGACACGTCGGCTCTTCCACCAGGGGCAGATTTGTTGTCTGTATAAGCGGTGTTTCCTGATGCACCTGAGAATATCTGTGTCGAATCTCGTGTCACCGTGTTTGAAAGGGTAAATTGAGTGTTCGACGGCCGAAGAGATGGAAAGACTTTTCGGTTTGTCAAGATAAATTCATCTGTTAACACAGCAGAATCTAAAAGCGAAGTTACCTTCTGTTCATTTAGATGAACAACGACACTTTCGGGAAGACCGCCTTTAAAGTCCTCAGTCATAGGTATCTATGAGCGGACCCAGCCGAATGTGGGGTGAAGGGGTGGTGGTGGGATGCTGAGAAATTAGTCATGAGACAGGAGGAAAGGGAAGGCTTTATTTATACTAGCTTTCCTTGCGCTGATTGAATGATTACCTGAACATGCTCCTCCTGAACCTTGTTACATAAAACTTCTTTTCACGAGTTTAAATGTTAAAGAAATCAGATTACATATTATAATGCGTATTTGGCTTGCTGTTCAGGTGAGGGCTCTGAGCTCAGAATTCGGCCCGACCCCAGAGAACTCCCCAAAATGCCAGATAAACGAAGGACAGCGAGCATAGAATTTTAACCCCCCAAAAAGTGAAGTTTATGTAATTTACCAAGGAACGAGCTTGCCTGTTCGACTGGGAAGGCTCTCGCAACGGCCGACGGGAACTTGGATGCTCACGGCATCGGACGGATAAGCCCATTCTGCAGTCGAACTGACAGCTCGCTTACGTAAGAATTAGCGAGCGTTAATTTGAGGACGAATTTAACCGTTCACCCGGGAGGGCTCTCGCGGCGTCCGACGGGAACTTATATGCTCTCGGCATCGGACGGGTAAGCCTCGCCGGGTTGGACGGGGGGAGTGCCCGCTGGACTCGGTCGGGAGGGCTCGACCGGTGCTTCGAACGGGGGTTGGGGCACGGGAAAGGCCCCTCACGTCCCGACGAATGGGGAGCCTCCTGGCAACAGGTGAGTCTGTAACAGCAACGAATTGTAATTGTGGGAGAGGTGGAATGATTTGAACGATTTCCACGCGGTGTAATAAGTTTGCAGGGTTCTGGGAGAAACGGCTTGGAGGATGGATTCGATGGACGTATCCAGGAGGGATTTTAGCGGATGGTTTATGGGAAGATCAGCTGAAAATAAGGAGGTACTGGAGTTGGAGTGGGGTCTGCTTCTGGTGCCAGCATCCTGAATTACTGAAAAGAGAAATGGGAGAGAGAATCAGCGATTTGATTTTGAACCCCTGGAACATGTTTTGCAGTTATTAAGAACTGGTCACAAACGGAGATCCATATAAGGCGTCTGAGGAGTGGCATGAGCGCCGGTGAGCAAGCACGACGAAGCACGGTTGCTTCGTTGTCACAATATATTTGGATGCTTTTGGTTGACCATTCTTTCCCCCATAGGGAATCTGCGACGACTATCGGATAAAGCTCGAAAAGGGCAGAGGAGGCTGAAGCTTGAGGTGTGTCTAGGAGCTGAGGGGGCCAGGGAGATGCAAACCAGCATCCTTGGTAGTAACTGCCGAAGCCGATCGAGGGAGCTGCGTCTGTGAACAGTTTGATGTCGAGGGGGAGAGAGATAAAGTCGTCGTAGAAGAAAGTTAAGCCGTTCTACTGGTTGAGGAAATTAATCCACAGTTTTAGCTCGTTTTTTGACTCACCGGAAAGGATGATCCGATCTTCCAGCGCGTGAACAGATGAAGAGAGAGCTAGAAGATGCGCGATAAAGGGGCGGCCCTGTGGAATAATGCGCATCGCATAATTTAGGTGGCCCAGCAGCTAGAGAAGCTCGCGTTTTGAACAATCTGTGCTGTCTGTAAAGTTGGATGCGATTAAAATGATGCGATCAATTTTTTTTCCTTAGGCAGCGAGGCCTGGAATTTTACTGAGTCCAGATTGATGCCTAAGAACTCGATGGATGTAGTTGGACCCGATGTTTTCTCTTGGGCTAACGGAATCCCTAGATCGGCGAAAACTTTTTTCACTATGAGGAGGTGAGCCTCGGGGAGGGTATCGTGAGGTGAAATTATTAGGAAATCGTCGAGCAGATGGAGAAGATGAGGAATTGCATAATTATTGGAAAGGATCCAACATATGGCTTCAGAGAGAGTGTCAAAGATTTTTGGGCTGCTTTTGCAGCTGAAAGTTAAGCGCACAGCAAAATAATACTTGTTCTGCCAGTTTACGCCGAATAAGTGCCAAAGACAGAAATGTCTTTGTCATGACAACTTGACATTAACCAAGAAATCATAACCTGTCAACCTGACATCTTTATAACTAGTCCAATGTGTTCCACTTTACTTGAGGTAAGGGGAAATATTAATGACACTGTTTTTTGACAGCATTTGACAGTGTAATAACCCTTAATGACGTCTTTATAACTAGTAAAATGTGTTCCACTTTACTTGAGGAAAAGTAAAATATTCATGACAGAGTTATGGTGTCATGACGGCCAAAGTCAAAACCAAACACATATGACAGGGTAATGTAGTGTTAACACAAAGCTAAATAACTTCTTTAAGTTTGATAATTAGACCTGTTATGACATATTTGTGACAGGTTATGATTTCTTGGTTAATGTCAAGTTGTCATGACAAAGATATTTCTGACTGTGTTAATGTCAAGTTGTCATAATAAAGACATTTTTGTCTTTGTTAATGTCAAGTTGTCATAACAAAGACATTTTAAACAATCACCTATGAAGAGATTCAACCAGGCGCTCAGGTGAAGTAAATCAGTGATAGGTGCTCTTGGGATAGGGGAAGGATCCACTGAAACAACATGCAGGTCCCAGACACTCAATGAATGGATGAGGAGAAGGCGAAGATTAAAAAGCCTTTATTGAAACTGGCTTATATCATAATAAAAAAGTTTCAGGCCAACATGTTTCGACCAACAAATGGTCTTCTTCAGGGCCAAGTAACACGTCAACTTTAAAATGTCAACTTTAATGCAAAGTTGACATTTTAAACAATGTCAACTTTGCATTAAAAGTGTCATAATTGACACTTAATGACAACAGTCATAAACATTCATAAAGACATACACAATATGCAGAGCAGTGGGTCGCGAGGACTGGAGTTGAGAACCCCTGGTATAAATTATATAGTTCTGCTTTTTTCATCCTGCGGGAGAAATTTGTATCAGAATTAATTAGGGCTTGTCTTAGCCCCTTAACTGTCCACTTCCCTATGGGAGGTATGTTTGGGGTAGATGGAAGATAGGAAGGTGCAGAAGACGATGATGATGATGATGATGATGAAGAATTCCTCGCTGGCGGTGTTGAGGGGAGTCTTCGGCGTCTTGGAGTGTGCGGAGAGGATCTAGAGAGCCGACGTCCCCTGGATAGGGATGGAGGCTCAATGTTGTCGTTGGCTGCTGGAGAAAGAAGAGTCACCGGATCTGCGTTTTGCAGTGGAGATGATTCCGTGATGAAAGAATCATCGTCGGAGGGGACATGACTGCACGGAGGCGGAGTCAAATACTGAGAAATTAGTCATGAGACAGGAGGTAAGGGAAGGCTTTATTTACACTGGCTTTCCTTGCACTGATTGAATGATTACCTGAACATGCTCCTCCCAAACCTTGTTACATAAAACTTCATTTAACTTTGAGTTCTAACTCTTTTAATCGAATGGCCAGCACAGGATCAAAATTACCACACTCAGTAACATCTTTACTAGGATTACCAATTTTCTCAGACTCAACTACAGGACGGTCCTTAACCTCAATGTCTGATAAGATGCCATTGCGCACAAGCTGCTCATACAGCGAATCTTTAACTACTTGTTTTGTCGCTTCTTTTGGTACCTCCAAATTAAAGAAATTTCTTTTCTCTAGATCCTTTTTTCTACACTTATTGAAGACCTCGGTGGTGGGAGAATTAAATTAAATCACTATTAAATTATTAAACTATAAACTATATATTAAACACTATTAAACTATTAAATCAAACTCCATTTCCTTCACCTCAGAGACTTCTCCAACCCCAAAAAGCGTAGACAGCAAAAAAAAAACAAACAAAAAAACAAGACTCTTAGAGAGAAAAAGCAAAACTGTACTCACCACAACGAATTAGTAATGAAAAACAAATGGACCAGCCCCCACTTGTTACGTACCCTAACCGTCTAGGGGTCGGAAGGAGAAGTAACAAAGGAAAGAAAACGTAAAATTAACATTAAAAAGGCGAGAACACACTTCAATTCCCCTGTCCCAGAGTGAAGACCAGACTAGTTGGTATATGAATCAAAGAAAGGATTTTATTTACAAAAGCAAAGTAAAACACAGGTAACTGGGAGCAATGGCTCAGGGGAGAGCAAGGCCAAAAATAACAAACAAAACAGCACTCTATCTAATTTAGGAGGAATCCTAAATAACCTAAGGTTAAAGAAAAAGTAATGAACAACATAAACTTCCCTCAACTCCCTTGCTATATCAAAAACAGAGACATAAACAGTATTAAAGAAAAAAAATACACTCACCCCCTACAGCTTCCCTCACAAAAGCTAAACAGATTAATAACAAAATACCTTCTGGTTGATTTGATCGTGAGAACAAGATCTCTAAGTACCAGCCACTGCTGAACTTAGATAGCCACTGCTGAACTCAGTTAGCCACCGCTAACTCACAAGTTTAGTCTCACTATCAGACAAACATATCACAGAAGCAAAGTTTTAGTCTCACTAGCAGACAAACATATCACACAAGCAAACAGCATTCAATCAGGAGCAGGGGAGAAGTGTGTCCTTCCTCTGCAACACTGAACTGCACCCTTATAAACCTTATGTAGCCCCGCCCCTTTTCAGCATTTTGCTTGTTGTCTTTTGACTTCCGGTCTGTATTTCCACAGCGATCTTGCATAGGTATGAATGAACTGCTCGTAAAAAAATTCCCGTTCGACATTTGTTAACACATCTGCTTTAGAATGCTTATGAAAAACATTACAATGCTCATAACTTTTGTTAACGCTACAATAAGTAAATCCACCTCACCAGCTAACAGCGATGGCATAGAAATATACAGAACCGGAAGTTCAAAGACAATTTTCTAAAGATGACGGCGCCCACGTTTCTCTGGTGCATAAGGTCAATACTCTCCGTCTCAGGCACACTCCCAAACGAGATACAGGTGCTGATGATTAGGCCTGAGAATGAGTAGCGAGAGAACGAGAGACAGCAAGCAAACAAAAACACAGGACACACAACCATGCCCACACTGATAAATGATCACAATAACAAATAAATGAATGAATACGTAACACTAGATAAATAAATAAATAAATACGTCCCATGGGGCATAACACTTTGAAGAAAAGAGCCTTGCTAAGGAAGAAAACCAATTACTGTGGTGGAAGGCTAACAATCACAGATATCCCATGTTGCCCAGGCTAGCCAAGTCTAACCCATGCATCCCTGCCACCTCAACACCATCTGAGCACCTGTTTTCTGCAGCAGGAAACATAGCCTCCAAGAAAAGAGCGAGCCTGAGCCAGGAGCATGTGAACACGCTCACATTTTTGCATTGCAATGTGAAGTGTCTGTATAAAGGGAGTGAGAGAGAGTGAGTGAGTGTGTGCATCTGTGAGTGTGAGAGTTTGTGAGTGTGTGCTCGATAGCCCATAGTCTATTTATGTGCACGCCATCTGTGTTCTCTCAGGTTCACGTTTTTAAAGTTTGCGTAGGGAGAACTTAAGAGTTTTGTGTTAAAATGGTGTCGTGTTAGCACCCCCTAAGTTAATAACAATAAATGTATGAACTAATACATTAACCTTACAGACTCTTAATTAGTTCTTAATGTGCTAATCATTAATGAATAGCTTAGAAAATCATTAGTTACCCATTAATACAGTATTATCTGTGCATTAGTTATAGTTCACCCGTATTGTAAAGTGTTACCTATTTTTTTTTATATAAAATAAGAAAAAAAGGTGTTGTATCTCAGAAGGAGTGTGTTATCTTAAATGACAACCGATTATTCAAATTTGTGCTGCATGATTAATCATATCGCAATCGTGATGTCAAGCCTGTGCGATTATATGACGCAAAATGCTGTGATTTTATGAAATAAATAAATAAATGCATGTGTGGACATATCATGACAACCCATTCTCTCTGAGAGCTGTTTACCCATTTTAAACAACGCTAATAAAAAGTAGAGCCCGACCAATAAAGGATTTTGAAGGCTGATACGATACAAATATTTTTTGGTTTTAAAATTCGATATCCCGATATTTTTTATTTCAGAAAGGCGCAACAAAACATTAACAGATTTCCCTAACATTAGTTATTTGTAGTTATTTATGAGTTTTAACCAAGATAATATGATAATGATGATATAATAATGCATTTTAAAAAGAAAGTTTCTAAAAGTTTCTTTTATTGTCATAACAGAACAGACTGATGATAGTGGCATTAGCTAGCTTTATGGTTAGCTAGTCTATGATGAACCATAATTTAGCAATTGATTACGTCATACTGCAAATTGTAAAACATACATTTTCAATATAACTGGCCAAGGAAACTTCCGCCGGCCACAAATTTTGTCATGCTTATTTGAGTTAAGAGAACTGATGGGTATGTTTTTTTAATTCTTATTCAAGCAATGTATGTATCGTGACCAACTTAACGAGTGTTGTCAACAGGAACGGTGTAGAGTGCCCTCTGGTGGACAAACTGCACAACACTCATGACATGGTTCAAGCGTGTTTCGTCCGTTTTTATTTTATTTTTGAAATATTCATTTATCGGCCATTATAACTGCCGATACCGATAGTTTGGAAAATGCCTTATATCGGCCGATAATATCGGCCTGCCGATATATCGGTCTGGCTCTAATAAAAAGACGACCAGTCAGTTTCAGTTTAGTCAGTGGCACGTGTGACATGTGTGGTCACATCGTGACTTTTTCCAGTGCGCAACCGCAGAGAAGAGAACAGGTGAAGATGGATGCCGAGCAGACGGACACTGAACTAGTGGCCAGAAGAAATGCTACCTCAGTTATAGGCGATATTTTGGCTAGAAGATAACCAACACTGAGCAGAGAGAGGTACTGTGCAGAATTTGTAAAAAAATAAGTTGCTACATCACGTGGCAACATGACAAATTTATATCAGCACCTGAAACGGCACAGAGAAAAGTATGATGCATGACGGTGAAAGCCCAGATTAGTACAGAAACAGCTGAACAAAAAACAACTACAACTTGTGAGCCGAAAAAACAAACCACAATTAAAGGAGCATTTCTCCTATTGCAACATTAATCTTTATTAAAAGTGGATCATATATGTAGTCGGAATGTAAAAGAATTTTTTTAATTTGGTGCCCTCTTGACCGAGAAAATAACCAAAGGGCGCCTATATATGAAAAAACTACATGTCCCACAATGCACAGCTCCGCAAGCCACACCCACTAATCCGGAAACAGAGAATTCACTCTTCCGTCTACAAGGCTAACATTAGCTGTCACCGGAGTTTGAAATTCATTTCACACAAAATGTCTAGTTGGCTGTGGCGAGCAGACGATCGAGGGCGAGGGATGTAACTTAAGAGGACGGCTTAAGTTTTTTTATGTTGTGTTTTGTTTCTGTTGTGTGTAACGTTACAGCAGTCGCCAATGAGAGGCTGCTGGCTTATACTTTCGTTTTGTATTTGTTCATTTTACTATTAAAATGCTTAAATGTTCGCCGGTTCCTGCCTCCTTCTTCCCACAACAAAAAACCCCGTTAACGTTACATTGGCAAACTCATTAGTGAAAAACATCTCATTTGTATTTATTTCTGTATGGTGAATTACTGCATGATACCTGGATGTTTAGTCAGGCGAAACTATCATAACACAAACGTCCGTGTGCTCGTCTGATTCAGAGATTTCCTCCAAGAGAAATTGCCATCGTTGAAATTCTCTGCAGCAGACGGGCTGTGTCCATAGGCTGTAGCACGCAGCGAGAGTACAGGCAACAGCAATCCGCCCAGCGCCAGAGTCAGTGCAGGGTCCTCGACCGCAACAGGCTATAAACTATAGCTGCGACTCGTAAAGATAGCCACGAACATCGGATTTGAGCAGCAGAATTTCAAAATCCTCTTTTTCCATATCATGTTTAGTTTCTTCCGTCATTGTCATAACTTACTATCTCCACAGCGCTTGTTAGCTTAGCTTCCAAACAAAATGGCGGATATTGATTTCAGTTTCTGCAAGTGAAGTTCCACCCACTGATCTGTAATAGGCTTGTAGGGTGAGTGGGTCCACCACCCTGGAATAACAATGAGCTAATGTAGTTCTAAAGGTTTTAATGAAATATGACTTCCTGCTTATCGTGACACAAAATGACGATTTTTACGTCACGATAAGCAGGAAGTAAAACAATTAAATCCTTATTTCTCCCATCTCAGGGGAAAATAACGGAATAAACCATGACCATTCAAAAATATGACTGGGTTTCTAAAGATACAAAGCTTAATGCAAATGGGTGAAGTGACCCTTTAAGGATAAGGTGAATCGCCGGTGCAACACATAAATCTTCTTGGTAACAAATTTATTTGAGGTGATAGTGACTTGACTAATGTTTCGATGTAAAATTACATCTTCATCAGAGTCCTTCAGAAGATTCTCCTTTTCTGTTTGGTCTTGTCCTGCCCTGGTTGCACCGGATCGTTTGGGTATTTACAGAAGTGCAGCAAGCCTTCCTTTTCATTTTGAAAGACAATTAAGGATGTCTTTGCTAGTGTCGCGCCATATGAAAGCTCTTCACAGAGATAAAAAGAAATCACTAACTCCATAACGCACTGCTTGGCAGGAGACATGATGCCCATGTACACCGTTAGCAAAAGAGTATTTCAGAAAATGATCCACTCACTGAACAGAGGTGCCCTCGCGAAACTATTTCTCTCAAGTCACAATCCCTGACCTTTACATCAAATGCCGTGGCGAGGTTCATCTAGAAATGGCTACGCTGACGTTCTTTTCAACAACTACGGACCTGTGGTCAAGCAGAACAACTGAATCCTATATTAGCCTAACTGTACAATTTGTCGATGAGGAGTTTGAACTAATGCTGCCTGCAAACATCCTATTTCCCCGACGACCACACGGGAGAGAACATAGCCTTGGGATTGAGAGAGGTCCTGGCTGCATGGGACCTCAATGAGGAGCGTCAGGTTGCTATCACAACAGACAACGGCACTAACGTTGTCAAAGCGATGGAGCTTAATCAGAGAACTAGGTTCCAGTGCTTTGGGCACAGACTTCATCTGGCCATCGGTAAGTTAAATTAATCTCATCTTTTGTTAATAGGCTACAGCAAATATTGTATACTATATTTATATAAATATTGTATACTAATTTTATATTATTATTATTATGGGTTTTGCGATAATTGTAGCATATTAAGAATAACATCATTTTAAATACAGTGTAAAATTATGTGCGCCAAAAATCATACTTAGAGTGGCCTTTTTTATTTAGGGCTAATTAGTATTAAATATAATTCTGTAAGAGATGGTTGTGTATAAATTACACATCTGCCACAGCTATTTGCACTATCATTTTTTAGGCTTAAGTTATGGTGCCATATAAATATTAACTGTGTTTTTGTATTACTGTTTGTATATGCTGTTAGTGGGCATATAACTGGGTATTCAATCAAAGTGTGAATATGAAATGTTTTGCAGTCAGTCACTGTAGTAAATAAATGTTTTGTCTTATATAATGCATTGACAGGAAGATTGTGGGCCACTTCTACCATAGCTGAAAGAAGAGAGTTGTCGTGAGGGAAACACAAAGAGCTTAACCTCCCAGTGCTTGCCATGGTGACAAACTGCCGAACACAATGGAATTCCACTCAAAAAATGATTGCAAGAGTCCTGGAGCAGAAAAATGCTTTGTCCAAGGTTCTCTCTGCAGATCGCAAAGTGTGACACTTACTGCCCTCATGACAGGACCTGGAGGTCCTGGAATCTGTGAACAAAGCACTGAGCCCACCCCAGGACTTCACGGATGCCCTGTCAGGTGAACACTATGTGAGCATATCTTATTGTGAAGCCTGCTCTACTTCTTTTGAACACCTCAGTGCTGGCTGAAGAGGAAGAGGACACTGGCCTGACCAAATTACTGAAATCAAAAATTCTGAACTACCTCAACAAGAAACATGAAGTCACACAGGACCTGCTAAACATGCCTACATTTCTAAACCTAAGGTTCCGAACACAATACATCTCTGCAGAAGAGACCCTGAACATAAAGGAAAGAGTCATCTCTGAGTTGATAGTGAGTGAAAAGAAAACGTCTCGGTTACAGATGTAACCCTCGTTCCCTGAGTAGGGAACGGAGACGTTACGTCAAGGAGTGACGGAGTATGGGGGTTTCGCATAGAAAGCCAATCCTCTTCGAGTATTTAACAACGAGCCAATGGCGTGAAAATGCCATGGGTCTGCGGAATTTGCATAGCGTACTCTGCCCACCCATGTGGGTATAAAGGGAGGAAGCAAACGCAACCGCAGTATGTCTTCGCTGAGGAGCCAAGACTGATCTCAGGCGTCACCCAGCGGTACAGCAGAAGTGGCAAGGAGACGTAACGTCTCCGTTCCCTACTCAGGGAACGAGGGTTACATCTGTAACCGAGACGTTCCCTTTCGTAGTCACTCCGAGTTACGTCAAGGAGTGACGGAGAATGGGGGTCTATGCCATCACGCCATCTTCCAGCTGTCTTCCAGTGCTCTGCGAAAGTCTAGACCTCTAACACAATATTACAAAAAGGTCCCACTTTGACACAGAATTACCAAGGTACACTGGGAAACATATCCCGGGAGGGACATGCTACCAGATGCCTACCGAAGGGAGGACTTACAAAGCACATATGGCCACTGGGGCTGCATATGGAGAATACTGGAGCGCCAACCGCAGGTGGCAACTAGCTCCAGGGGTGGCAGATGGCTTGCCAAGGGAAGACACATGCTCAGAGAGGCTTACAGTGGATAATACACGTGAGGCAGTTACCAAAGGGGAACCGTGCACACGGAGGCACCTAGCCGGCACCAGAGCAAGCGCAGTGGTGCCCGCATCATAAGTGCTGGAGGACTCAGGGCTTCAAAGAAGGACAACTGAGGAAATATCGCACTTATCCAATCTGAGGAGTGGAGTGGCGAGCAAGCGAAGACACTCAAGCGGTTCCAGCACTAGCGGAGGCGAGTACGTGAGAGGAAACCGGCTCGATTCGCAAATTATAAAATCTTGCGAAGGTGTTAGGTGTCGCCCAGCCTGCAGCTCTGCAGATGTCTGTTAGCGAGGCGCCACGCGCTAAAGCCCAAGAGGAAGCCACACTCCGAGTGGAGTGGGCTGTCACACCAAGGGGGCACGGTCGACCTTGCTGCTGGTAAGACAAAACAATGGCGTCCACTAACCAGAGAGAGCCCTTCCCTTCTGGCTCCCCCCATGACAGACAAAGAGCTGATCTGAGGTCCTGAAACACCGCGTTCTGTCAACGTAGGTGCGGAGTGCACGCACCGGACAGAGCAGTGCCAAGGCTGGGTCTGCCTCCTCCAGGGGCAGCGCTTGCAAGGTCACCACCTGATCCCGGAAGGGAGTAGTGGGGACCTTGGGCACGTAACCGAGCCGGGGTCTCAGAACAACGTGAGAGTAAGCCGGCCCGAACTCTAGGCACGCTTCGTCAACGGAGAATGCGTGCAGGTCCCCTACCCTCTTGATGGAGGCCAATGCAACCAGGAGAGCTGTCTTCATAGACAGGAACTTAAACTCAACCGATTGCAAAGGCTCAAAGGGAGGCCTCTGCAGAGCACTTAACACTACCGAGAGGTCCCAAGAGGGCACGAGGGGAGGACGAGACGGATTTAGCCTCCTCCTCAGGAACCTGATGACCAGGTCGTGCTTTCCAACGGTCTTACCTTCAACTGCATCATGGGAGGCGGAAATAGCCGCGACGTAAACTTTGAGGGTGGAGGGCGACAGCCTACGCTCCAACCCATCCTGCAGGAAGGAAAGCACAACACTGATCGAGCATCTCCTGGGGTCCTCTCTGCGAGAAGAGCACCAGTTGACGAAGAGGTTCCACTTACAGGTGGACACGCATACAGGTGTCTCGTAGACGACGCTCTAGCGGAAGTGATGGTTGCTGCCACCGCAGGTGGTAGCGAACTCAAACCTGCCTCGTGCCGTCCAGGAGCCACACATGTAGCCTCCATAGATCGGGACGAGGGTGCCACAGAGTGCCCCGTCTCTGAGTGAGCAGATCTTGTCTCAGAGGAATAGGCCAAGGAGGTGCTGTCGCGAGGAGCACGAGTTCGGAGAACCACGTCTTGGTGGGCCAATAAGGGGCTACCAGCAGGACCTGCTCCTCGTCCTCCTTGATCTTGCACAACACCCGTGCAAGGAGGCTCACTGGGGGAAACGCATACTTGCGTGGGCCCCGCGGCCAGCTGTGCGCCAGCGCATCTGTACCGAGCGTGCCCTCGGACAGGGAATAAAACTGGACGCAGTGGGAAGAGTCCCGGGAGGCGAACAGATCTATCTGAGCTTCCCCGAACTGGTCCCAGATCAGCTGGACCGTCTGGGGATGGAGTCGCCATTCGCCGGAGACAGAGCGGATCCGCGACAGCTCGTCGGCTTCCAGGTTCCGGGCTCCAGGAATGTACACAGCACGAAGGGACCTCAGGTGCTTCTGACTCCATAGTAGGAGGTGGCGAGCGAGCTGCGACATCCGACGTGAGCGTAGACCCCCCTGGTGGTTGATGTACGCTACTGTAGCGGTATTGTCTGAGCGGACAAGTACGTGTTGACCCCTGAGCAGTGCTCGAAAGCGGTGCAGGGCCAGGCGTACTGCCAGCAGCTCGAGGCAATTGATGTGCATGAGGCGCTGGGGTCCTGTCCAGGAACCCGCGGCTGCATGCCCATTGCACATGGCACCCCAACCCGTGGTAGATGCATCCGTGGAGACAACGAGATGCCTGGAAACTCGCTGGAGAGGGACACCTGCCCGAAGAAAGCTGAGGTTCAACCACGGGAAGAAGGTTCGGCGGCACGCTGGAGTTACTGGAACCCGGAGCGAGCCACGATGCCATGCCCACCTCGGGACTCGATCGCGAAGCCATAGCTGAAGCGGTCTCATATGAAGCAATCCGAGTGGCGTAGCCGCGGCTGCGGATGCCATATGCCCCAGGAGCCTCTGAAAGAGTTTCAGTGGAACCGCACTCTTGCCGTCGAACTGTCGAAGACAAGTCAGCAGTGAGTGTGCGCGCTCGCTCGTAAGCTGCGCGGACATGGCGACCGAGTCTATCTCCATGCCGAGAAAAGAGATCCTCTGCACGGGGCAAAGTTTGCTCTTCTCCCGGTTGACCCGAAGGCCCAGACGGGCTAAGTGCTGAAGCACTAGATCTCTGTGTTCGCAAACCTGTTCTCGAGAGTGAGCCAAAATTAGCCAATCGTCGAGATAGTTCAGGATGCGAACCCCGTGTTCGCGAAGGGGAACAAGGGCTGCCTCGGCGATCTTCGTGAAGACGCGAGGGGACAGAGCTAACCCGAATGGGAGAACCGTGTACTGATATGCCTGGCCTTCGAAAGCGAACCAAAGAAACGGTCTGTGTCGAGGCAATATGGAGACATGAAAGTACGCATCCTTCAGGTCGATCGCTGCAAACCAATCCTGATGTCGAACACATTCGAAAATGCGTTTGGCCGTGAGCATTTTGAACGGCATTCGATGCAGAGTGCGGTTCAAAACGCGCAGGTCCAGGATCGGTCGTAACCCACCGGTCTTCTTGGGGACAATGAAGTAGGGGCTGTAAAAGCCGGACTTCACCTCGGCTGGAGGGACCGTCTCGATTGCACCCTTCGCCAGCAGGGTCGCAATCTCCGCTCTCAAAACCGGGGCATTGCCACCGATTATAGTGGAGCGAACTCCCCTGAAACGGGGAGGAGATCGTGCGAACTGAATCGCGTAGCCGAATCTGATCGTTCTGATGACCCAGCGGGACAGACCGGGGAGCTCGAGCCAAGCTCCGAGGAACCGCACCAGCGGGGTCATACGAGCCACAGACGTCCCCCCGGAGGGGCAGCGGGGCGGAGTGACTGGCATGCGCACGGGAGATACCACATGCGGGTGCGTAGTCGAGCTCCGCTCCCCGACAGAAGAGACCAGGGAAGGACCAGCGTTCCACGGGGGTCTGTTCTGCCGGGGGTCTGGCGACAGAGGGGGAGAGGAGCGGTGCGGTCCGGGGACGACGCACGCTCCTCTCCGCGCCCTCAGAGACAGAGGGGAATGAGCGGGGCGACACTCTGGAGCATCGTGCGCGCTCATTCCGGTCTGTGTGCTCAGTGATAGTGTCAAGTCTTTCTTTAACCAACTCAGGGTGCTGCCCACCCGTGGGTGAGCAGCGGGGAGCGGAGAACAAAAGATTCTCCCCCGGCCCTCCACCGGGGGAAGGAGGGGGCCTGCTACCTCCTCCTGGGAAAAACTCGATGCCATCACTGAGCAGCCCGTCTCAGGAACGCCGCTTAGCCCGGCGTTTAGCGGGGGGCGGGGCCTGAGGGGGCTGTGACGCTCCTCTGCGACCGCCTCTACGGCGCGACCTGGGTGGAGGCTGCTGCTGGGGTCGCTCCGGAGGGAGGGGGGCCGCAGTGGAACGTCCTCGGCGGCGAGCAGACTGAGGCGGCTGCGGCGACGGCTGGGTGGAGGCAGCAGCTGGCCGTCAGGGCAGGATATGTTTAATCGCCTCTGTCTGCTTCTGGGCGGTCGAGAACTGCTGGGCAAAGTCCTCAACCGCACCGCCGAAAAGGCCAGCCTGGGAAAGGGGGGCGTCGAGCAGACGGGTCCGCTCAGCGTCCCGCACTTCCGCCAGGTTGAGCCAAAGATGACGCTCCTGGACCACACTAGTGGCCATCACCTGACCAAGGGAACGAGCCGCCACTTTAGTCGCCCGGAGAGCGAGGTCGGTGGCCGCTCGCAGTTCATTGAACGACCCTTGATCAGTCCCGCCCTCGTGCATATCTCTGAGCAGTTTGGCTTGGAAAACCTGCAAAGTGCTCATCGCATGCAGAGCGGCGGCCGCCCGTCCCGCCGCGCTATAGGATCGCGCCGCCATAGACGACGAGAACCTACAGGCTTTGGAGGGATGCTTGGGTGGCCCCCGGGAGGAGGCGCTCTGTGGACACAGTTGCATCGCAACAGAGCGCTCCACCGGAGGAACCCCAGCATACCCACGGGCAGCTGCGCCGTCGAGGGGAGGAAAGGCGGGGGAAGCTGACGGGCGAACGCGGGAAGACAAAGGAGCCTGCCACGTCTACGTCAGTTCCGCATGCAGCTCGGGGAAGAATGGTATTGGGGTCGGCTGTGGCTTTGCAGCGGCGGCTTTGCCCAAAAACCATTCATCCATCCGTGAGTGATCGGGGTGGGCCGGAGGATTCCAGTCCAACCCGATACTCACGGCGGCCCGAGAGAGCATAGCCGTCATCTCGGGATCCGATACGGGCAGCGCTGGCACTCCCGAGGGAGGCAGCGCAGCCGCATCTTCACTTCCCGAGGAATTCAGCTCGCCTTGTGATGCCGCGATCGACATCGCATCCTCCTCTGGAGCGCCGAACGAAACAGACGGTACCTGCGAACAGGCAGACGTCTGAACCGTTTCGGCGCTCGCTGGCTGCAACACTGTTGCGGCGGGTGGGACCCGAGGAACTAGCGTCGGGGGTTTGTTCCACACCGTCACCGACAGATCACCCTGGCCGCGAGCCGAAGAGCTTCCCCGGGTAGAGGAAGCTGAACGGGTAGCGGAGGCGGGGACTCTCACAGTAAGATCATTGAGTCTCGATCTAAGTGTTGAGATGGTCATATTACCACAAAAGGCACATGACTCATCCACGAACGCTGCTTTAGCATGACGAAGACCCAGACATACAAAGCAGCGATCGTGCCCATCAGAGGAGGACAGATATCGACCGCACCCAGAAGAACACGGGCGAACCATCTTTAAAAAGACGTGCCGCGTGCAGCTCTTTCAACGGAGAGGAGGAAATTCACTCTTTCAGCACAGAGGCGACCAGGGAGAAGCGCAAAGTCTGGCAGACCACTGCACAGATCGCAGGCAATGCAGAATCTCGCTGGGTACCGCCGTCACACCAACACTGAAGAGGACGCTCGTCTCGAAGAGGCTTAGTGATATGGCTTGTGGAGAGAAGAATGCTCTTGGCTCCGAAGCGAAAACATACTGCGGTTGCGTTTGCTTCCTCCCTTTATACCCACATGGGTGGGCGGAGTACGCTATGCAAATTCCGCAGACCCATGGCATTTTCACGCCATTGGCTCGTTGTTAAATACTCGAAGAGGATTGGCTTTCTATGCGAAACCCCCATTCTCCGTCACTCCTTGACGTAACTCGGAGTGACTACGAAAGGGAACAGTGTTTATCTAACTGAATACAATTCCATATAACAGATTACTAAAATGTGTATTTTTTTTTTCCAGGAAATTCATCAGCAGCAGCAGCCTGAAGCCCAAACAAGCAATACAGTGATTATTATTTAATTATTGTAAAAATATTATTTTAATTTGAAAACACTGTGCATTTGTGAGTTGAGAAATACTGGTACACATTTCAGCAATATCACTGTGTGCGTTTTCCTTGAGAACCAAGGAAGTTGACTCATGATACCATTTGTTTATTATATCGCAATCGCAATATAATGACCATAATAATGACCACAATAATCACAATATGACATTTTTCCAAATCGTGCAGCCCTAATTTAAACTGTCACACAAGCGTCTTACCTTACTAAAGCACATTAGTGTAAATTCTGCTTCGAAACTCACAACTAGATTCACAACTATTCACAACTAAATTGCATATCATAACCAACATTGTGAAATCAACCTCAGTTATCATTTCAGAAGTTATAAGGATCATCACAGTGTAGAAGAACGTGGCGTGAATTACAAAATTGACCTTAGCAATAACGTCTTATTCAGAATTCGTCTTATTAAAGTTCACAACGTAATTTCGGGTGCAGTGAACCCATCTAATCTTTCAATTTACTGCATACAAGCATACAAGCCACCACTCACCTTTCATGGGCATCAGCTGTTTTGGCATCCCTCAACCTCCCTAGCTCCACCAACATAATTTAGTCATTTTTGCTACTATACTCATCATCCAAGCATTAATAGTCCCACTGGGGGGTATATCTAAGCTCGAGTTGAAGTCCCTCCTTTGCGGACAGCAAGCCAAATATGCTTTATCGTATTAGCTTAAAGATTATATAGGCATAGAAATTCATGAAACATAATGAAATAAGCAGCTTGGAGGTTATGTTTATAGTGTATTCCAAACTAGCAACTGCTGTATTTAAGACAGCGTGTGGGAGTGGAACAACTATAGTGTAAATACATATTGTTGTTACAAAATGTAGTTACATAATTTCTGTCACACATATGTACTTAGTAAAGTGAAAAAAGTGTTGCTACCAATGTCCTGTTACACATTTGTACTTATATCATTATGTGGGTTGTTACAAATGTGTAGTTATACAAATATTACAGCTTTAGATACTATGTACAAATGTGTAAGTACACTGTAGTTACATACTATGTACACATCTAGTTACCTTGTAGGTTCACAAGGTAAGTTCATGTATTAGGGTCACTCAATATAAAGTGAATAAAATAAAAAAATAAACAAATACCAGAAAGACTCATAGTTCATTTCTTTGGCAACAACATCTAGCAAAATGTGAAGGAAACTTTTCATTTAAAGTTTTTTTTATACATGTTTAGTTTCAGTGTTAACCCCCCCCCCCCCAAATTATGCAAATAATATAATGGTGTCATTATATAAAGAAATTATAATTAAAGGAGACATATCATGCAAAATCCACTTTTTTAGCCCTTAAATGCATTTTGTTGTATATTTGGAGTGTTTATAAGTACAGAAAATATGAAATTATTCTCTTCAGGTGCTTCGTTTATATCTTTATATTCTGTTTTGGTCATATTTTTCAACCTGTTCGGATTTTCCTGTTGTCTATTACGTTTTTTGAACAATTACGTCACAGTATTTGCAGCGGAACTGACAAATAAGGACATTGACTACCGGTCCAACACTTCGAGCAATCCGCCATTATTATTTCTCGCTCCGATTTTGTAGTCCAAGCTCAATGATGCAGAAGTTACGGGAGGGCTAGTCAAAATGTTCGGTTGTTGGATGTAGTGACCTGAAGCACTTCAAGGATCCCCAATCCAACAACCTCCGCCAGTATAAAGAATGGTTTGCCGATCGACTTCGTCTGAATGAGGGGTAAATTCCTTCTATCATTAGCTGCTGTGTTTTCTGACGCGTTCTAAACGCAAGTTATCATATTATTATCATACAGATTTTTAGTGGTAAGATCAGACCGCAGTCATTTATCTTGTCAGTGTGCTTGTTTTAACAAGAGAAATAGTCGACTTTCACTAATAACACAACATAGTTAACTTTACATACCACTGCATCCATATGAAGACGTTGTTCTGCAGGTTTGTCGTCGTCTTTTTCAAATCGCTCGCTCTGGCTCGAGTATGTAACGCTTGATGGACAAGTCTTCCGTTGTTGACATTTTGTTAACGTGTGAATAAAAATGTTCTTTGAAGCTATAGTAATCGTACATCTCTTATCAAACTACAATAATGGCTGGACGTGGGGAGTTGAACCGACCGTGAACTCAGTGACCTGGAGAGCGGGCGGGGAAAGACGCAACTCCTTTTTATTTAAAGGGGACGCTTCGAATCGGGTTGCTCACAGAAGCACATCAGAAAAGGGGTAGAAAAGGGGCCTGTTGAGCTATAATAATGAGGAATTCAGACCCAAGCATTGCAGTTATGCTTTATATAGACCACAAATGTATGATTTATAAGTAAAAATGAATGATTTAAAAGCACGATATGTACCCTTTAAGGAACATTTACTCCACAAATATGTGGATTTGAAGGAAAACAAGATTATTAAAACATAGCAAATGAGAACAGCCTCCAAATATATATAACTAGATTAGATTAGATTTCTTTTATTGTCATTGTAAAAGAATACAACGAAATTTCATTGCACCAAGTGAGGACGGATCTCAACAATAAATTAAAAAACAATAAAAAAGACAAAAAGAATGTATAAATAAACAATTAAAACCTAATCCCAGTTAGCTTAATGGTTCCATGTGTTCAGTGTAGTGTATCATTCAGTATAGTGATGGCCTTTGGGTAAAAACTGTTCAATAGTCTGGTAGTACGTGTTTTAAATGTTCTGTATCGTCTGCCCTCGGGCAGAAGATCAAAGAGCTGATGGGCAGGGTGGGAAGTGTCTTTCAGTAGAGCTACTACTGTACCACACCAAGATGTTATGGGACAGAACACTCTCTATGGAGCAATGGTAGAAGGATATTAGAAGACGTTGTGATAGATTGACCTTCCTGAGAACTCTCAAGATGTATAGCCTCTGCTGTGCCTTCCTGATCAAAAAGTTGGTATTATGTTTCCATGTGAGTTCCTCCAAAATGTGTGTGCCCAGGAACTTAAATGTTTATACCCTCTCCACAACACCCCCGTTTATTACCAGAGGCTGGTACACCTCCTTCCTTCTAAAATCAACAATAAGCTCCTTTGTCTTTTTAAGGTTTATAGTCAAGTTATTTACTACACACCAGTCTGTTAACTTCTGGACCTCCACTCTGTAAGCCGTCTTATCTCCCCTGCTGATCAGACCCACCACTGTGGTGTCAACAGCAAATTTGATGATGACATTGGTGTTATGGGTAGGTATGCAGTCGTGTATAGAGAATACAGGAAGGGACTCAAGACACAGCCCTGTGGAACACCTGTACTGAGGGACAGGGAAGAGGAGTGGTGGGGGCCCATCTTGACCGACTGTAGACGGTTTTTTAAAAAGTCTTTTATCCACCGGCAGATGTTATGATCAAGTCCTAGATTAGTCATCTTGTGGAACAGTCTGCTTGGGAGTATGGTATTGAATGCGGAACTGTAATCCATGAATAACAGCCTTGCATATGTTTCAGGTTGTTCCAGATGTTGCAGGACAGCGTGGAGGGCAGAGGAGATTGCATCGTCAGTAGATCTGTTGGCTCTGTAAGCATACTGATGTGTGTCCAGAGTGGTTGGTAGAGCAGCCTTGATGTTTTTCAGCACCAGTCTCTCCAAACACTTCATGACAACAGGTGTCAATGCCACAGGGCTGTAGTCATTGAGGTCCATTGTTACGGTCCGTTTAGGTAGTGGCACAATTATGGAAGTTTTTAGACAGGTGGGAACAGAGCATTGTGACAGAGATATGTTAAAGATGTTTGTAAATACCCAGCTAGCTCCTTAGCACAGTCTCGAAAGACCCGTCCTGGGACACCATCTGGACCTGCTGCTTTCCGTATGTTGATGTTGCGTTGATGTATGTAACACCTCAGTAGTCTGCAGAACTAGAGCCTGGTTGTTGGTGACTGGAGCTGATGTCCTAGCAGTCTCTGCCTCCACCACCTCATAATGGCCAAAGAAATGATTGAGCTCTTCAGCTAAAATAGATGAGTCGTTATTAGTCGATGAGTTGGTGTTGTTACTTTGATTTGTAATGTGCCGTATCCCTTGCCATGCACGTCGGAGGTCTGAGTTTTCGAAGTGCCCCTCAATCCTCTCCCGATAGGCCGCCTTGGCGTTTCTGATGCCCCTTTTCAGTTCTGACCTGGCAGCATTGTACCGTTGTAAATCACCGGACCTGAAAGTCATGTTACAGGCCTTAAGGAGTAGTCGAACATCTTTATTCATCCATGGCTTATTGTTTGAAAAGATACAGATTTGTTTTGTGGTGGTAACAATATCCATGCAATTTTTTATATAAAATAACACTGAGGAGGTGTATGTGTCTACAGTGCACAAAGTAAATTACAGTATATTATTATAGCACAGTAAATTACTATAGATTTAACATGTGTTTTTAACAGTGTAGGAAATCATTGTGTGCAAAAGTGAAGCAAAGAACATTTCTCATTTGCATAGAGATTTGGAACAACATGAGGGTGATTAATAACAGAACTTTCATTTATGGGTGAAATTACTGTAAGCAACCTGACTTCTCATCTATACTCATTTGCAGCCTCAGAGTGTTTTCTTTATCTTGCCTTTAGCCTCTTAAATCTTTATCTTTCTCAGTATTCATATATCATATATTCATAACCCCATTCCTGCATTCTTTGAGATCCCCAAAGTGAAATAATTTCTTTGCTCTTAATTTTCTGTTCCACTCATTGAAAGCGCCTTTAAAGCTGTCCAACCTGCCTCATTCAAATCCTCTTCTCTGGAGTTGAAAGTCTACTAGCTTACTACTGGCCTTGCCTTCATAAAATATGTATTATTGTGATGTTCTATTCTTTTTGAGGGTGTAGGGGGCAGCATGTATTTGGAGATTGTATCCATGATTTACAGCACTTCAGACTTACCAGCTTCCCATACCCTGCAATGCCATGTTCAAAGAGACATCAACTAAGAAGAAAACCATGGCCAGTCAAGCTCCTCTGAGAGATAGGGCTGCCATGCTTTCAATGTTGGTAAATTAATATGATGTAGCCTACAGACAAACAGAAGATGAACGTCTTCATCTGATTGAGCAATCCACACTGTTTTTGAGTTTTTATGATGTTATTGATGATGTTTTTTTTTTTGTTTTTTTTTTTTTAAACCCTGTAAAAACGGTCAACTTATAATTTAGTACAAAATTAACTACAAAATTAACATATTTAATCATGCCCCAAATTGTATATAGCCTATGCTATATTTTTGTCGGATTATATTTTTCAAAAAAAAAAAAAAAAAAAAAAAAAAACCAAACAATACTGTTTATTTTATACATCCAATGTTTTTTGTCTGAAGATAAAGCCATGCGGTGCAACAAACTAAATCATGTGGTGCAACCAGCATGCAAGAAAAAAACAAATCTTTCAAAATATTACATTATATAACTTTTTGACAGCAAGGTTAGTTTGTTATAAAATACATATTTAAACCTCAATGATATTTATTTTGCATTTATGTATTTGACAGATGTTTTTCTTTTTTATCCAAAGCATCTCTCATCACATTTAAGGTAAATATTTTTCACAAAATCAGTTCACACCGTTTAAACTACAGGAATATTATGAATTTATGAATGAATAATTCATAATATTTATATACTTTTACCTTAAAATACATAATATTTGTATACTTTTACCTTAAAATATATTTTTAAATAATTTTACCTTGAAAAGCTTTTTGAAAAATAATGATGAAGATCAGGGCTTGACATTAACTTTTTGGTCCCACTTTATATTAAGTGGCTTATATGAATAATCACATCAATATATTATTCCAAGATTGTCCAGTACCCAAAAAGTGGGAAGTTGAATAATTATTGGTATAAAGGGAAAAGAGCAATCCGAGGTAAATATTATTTAACGCAATTAACGCAGCATCCATGGCTTGTGTTATGATGTGCTCTTTGTGCAAATGCTTTTAAACCATTCAAGCCAAGACAAATTGAACAAACCAGTACAAACTGTAAACATGGGGAGACTAAATAGGGAACAAACAAGGAAGGTAACAAACAACAGGTGGAGAAGAATAATCAATTATCAGGTAACAAGATGGGAGGGGCTGACAATTGACAAGAGAGCACATGGCACAAGAAATACAAAGAAGCCATGTGCTCACAATAAACCAGACTATCATAAAAACAGGATGAACCAGTAATGTCAGAGTTCTGTCACCAGCAGAAATATAATCCAGACAGAAGTGACAGAACCCTGACAGGAATAAGGGACTATCCAACCTCTGAAGACATCCTAGAGCAGGGCTGGGCAACTCTGCCCTCGAGTTTCACTGAGCATTTCTAATCCAATGCCCTCAAGATTCCTGCAGAGTTTAGCTCCAACTCTGATCAATCTCACTTGTCTGTAGCTTTCTAGTAATCCTGAACAAAGTTGCTTTGAGGAAACTCTCCATGGTTGGAAAGAAAAAAAGAAGCATAACACTGCAGTATGCACGGAAGGAAACAAGAGGCTTTTTTAATGGATGTCATTAAAGGAAAGGCTTCACTACACTGAATAACCTACTTTTTGCAACATTGATACAGTTATTAAACTGAATCAACACTGATCTGGCTTGAGCTTAATAATGAAAGTACTGCTGCTTTACAACATAATTTTATTTTGTCTCATATCTGATAAAGTTTGCGTCATTGATTCTATTATTTCACTGTTTATTATTGTGAAGCTGCAAAGACAATCTGTATTGTATATAAAAAATTAAATTGTCATTTAAATAATCTTTAACATGTTAATAAATTAACGAAAAATAAAACTTTTGGACGTTCAACACACTGGACGTTCGCAAAAAAGCACAGCAGTAATGACTTTGTGAACTTCTTTGCTACAAGATTGATAATATAAGAGAAAATTACATCTATGCTATGTGGTCTCCCTAAGGAAAAATTGGATTCATTCATTGTCAGGAGAGGAAGAACTTGTTAAATTATCTAAATCGACAACATGGATGTTAGACCCCATATTCCGATTAAACTGCTGAAAGAGATGGTTCCAGAGGTCCCAGATCCTCTTCTTAATATCATTAATTTAAAAAAGGCAGTATCCTCAACTATGTTTCTTTTTAGAAAGAAATTATATCTGCAAAGATTTCCAGTAAGGATTTAGACCGTACCATAGTATTGAGACCTTTCTCTTTAGAGTCACAAATGATTTGCACTTATCATCCGATCATGGTTGTAAGTCTCTATTAATGTTACTAGATCTTAGTGCTGCATTTGATACCATTGACCACTATTCTTTTCCATAGACTTGGAAATTATGTTGGCATTAGAGTAATTGCATTAGCATGGTTCAAATTAAACTTATCTGATGTTATCAGTTTGTAGCAGTAAATGAAGAGATGTCTTATCGATCACAAGTTCAGTATGGCGTACCACAAGGCTCAGTACTAGGACCGTTTCTGTTCACTCTGTATGCTACCCTTGGGAGATATCATTAGGAAGCATGGCATTAGTTTTCACTGTTATGCTGATGATACTCAGCTCTATATTTCTTAACGCCCTGACGAAACGCAACATTTCACAAAATTAATGGAATGCATAGCTGACATAAAATTTGGATGATTGGTAATTTCCTACTACTTAACTCTGAAAAAACAGAGATTCTAATTATTGGCCAAAAAACATCCTCACTTAATAACCTACAATACTGTCCAACAATCTAGTAAATATTTAAGAATTTTGTAATGAAATATCCAAAAATCACTTGTGTGATATATTCCTGCAGTTGTGTACTTACAATATCCCAAAAGTCTCCAAAGATTTTTTATTTCAGAGAAATTCCAATTTTAAATAAGTGTCCGCCCCCGAAAAAAATGTTGCCTGTCAATGATGTAATATCCGCATTATCCTCGGTTTCCGTTCATGCTGTCATAGCCATGACGTAATGTGTAGTGCGTAATGTTTAGTGGCACGCAATTTTTGTTTCTTTCAAACATAGATCATGGCAAGCAGACTTTGGGACAAACAAGGAGAACTAAAATGAGGATCAAAATCAGCGTGGCATTTTTGAGATGCCGAGAGCTCCACGTCTGTGACTAACTTGGACTTGACAGAGCTTCACGAGTCATGACTTGGCGGCTTTATCAGACAGGTGAGCAAATGTACATAAAACAAATCAATGTTATATAACTTTAGCTCAACATAATTAAATGTTAGAATATGGTCGGTATGTTATTTTAATGTTGATCTAGCTTACTGCTAGTTTCGTACAGCAAGATAATGAGACTAAGTTGGATACTTGCATGTCTCGTCCATTTGCATTAAACTGTTCTGATGCAATTTGTTGAGGCTCCAATTGATCTTTGCTGATGTGGTCGTGATGAGAGAAAACCAGTGGGAGTCAGAGGATCTTTGATGAATGGAAAGACAAGGCCGCAGCCTGGCGCAAGCTTGGGAGTTCTTGAGGGACTTCTAGTTCAGCATCATCTTCACGTTAGGACTTCTCAGGCAGGACCAAGAGAGTCAAAGAGCAAGAAGCTAAGAGCGCAAGGGGCTCAGAGCAAAAGCAAGAGGACAAGAGAGCGCTGATCTTGATCAGTGATTTCTTAAAGCGTGAAGATATCACACTTTCTGTAGGTACGTGAGCCAATAGGAAGCCATCCCTTTGGAGGGAGTTTTTTACGACCCTTTACGACCCTTTGTTTTCTAGATGGGTATTTGAATGTTTCATTTCATTGGATGTTTATGAAAAGAATCTTATAATACTAATGTGTCATAAAGTTAGCAAAATGTAATGTAAATTAACAAATGGAGGATGAAGATTAGATTTTATAGAGACTAAACATGCTACACATATGATTTTGGTTAACCATAGTATGTAAGTTATGTCTCAAACCAAAATAGTTTAGAGGAAGAATGAAGACATAGGCCAAATGACATAAAAGGAAAATTATGAGATGTATAATTAGATACATTGTACAGATCAGTGGTTCTACCAGAAAGACTCGGGAGATAAATTGAAGAGCAGTATACATTTATTGACAGCTCAGCAAGCACAAATTTATGAGTTCTTCTCCTGGTGGTAGTGATGGGGAGGATGGAGGGGAAGGTACCTGTAACAGGGTTCAGGGAATAAGGAGGCAGGAACCGGATAACAATCAAAAATAAAACTTTACTGTATTTAAACAAAATAAACAAACAAATTACCTGCCAGCAGCCCCTCACGGACGACTGCTGGCTTACCAAATAAAATATAAAACACAAACAAAAGCAGGCCTGTTCCTCTCTCGATCATCCACTCCGTCGCTCCCCCTTTATGGCTCCGCTCCTCCATGAGAGATGCGAGACCGGTGTGCTTCGCAGGTGCTGCTCATTAGCAATCGCACCACCGGCCTCGTGACTTTCTCTCACGTCCCTTGGCCGTCCTGCTCACCACAGTACCATCTTGGTGGTGGTTGGGGAGGATGGAGGTGAATGGCAGCGTCAGCATCTGCGAACTCAGACAAGTGTAAGTACCTAATCTTTTATACTGTGGCTGTTAACATCTGATTGGAATGAGGTAATACATGACGCGCTGATTGAGTCTTCCTGACAGAACTTAAGCTAAAGCTTTCATTTCTCAACTCCATTCCTCGGGACCCACTGCTCTGCATATTGTGTATGTCTCCCTTGTTTAACTCACCTGATTCAGATCCTCAGATCGTTGGGATAGACTTTATGAACTGAACTGAATGTGTCAGAAAAGAGAGACATACAAAATGTGCAGAGCAGTGGGTCCCGAGGACTGGAGTTGAGAACCACTGATGTAGATTATATAGAATTAAAAGTGTTCATTTCTTTTTCTCAGCAAAAAGGGGAAATTCCCTGCACATTCTTTTGGGTCGTAAAACTGCCAGTGTTCTGCCATTGTGTTGGTTTGATTTGGGGGAAGTCTCACAGACTTTTGTTGGGATAGTGAGTTGGCTGGATTATTCATTAAATATAATGAATAACTTGTGTGTGTCTGATTGGTCCAGACCATAGACTGTAAAAAAAGATGGACGACGCCCCTTCGCTCTTTTCCATCAGAGAGAACTGAAGCCGCCAGTGTCTCGATATGGCGCTGACATCTTGGAACTTGAGTCTGCCCACTTTTTTCGGGACTAGACATGCGCAGTCGTGAGCAGGAAGTAAAGCCACGAAATCAAGGCCGCGCCCTCATTCTCGCTGAATCAAACGCAAGCACACGCCCCGCACTTTCATTAAGTGGCCTCTGTCTGCTTCGTTCTGCTGGTGCTTCAGTGACTACCTCGCACAGAGAACCTGTCAATCACAGCTGTCAATCATGATGTCAGAGCACTGTTTTTATAGCATCACATAACTAACTAAAAACAACTTCATTTTAAAAATGAACACTTGAAATTACACCAACATCAACATCAACTATCTTTGGAAAAAGGATATGTGAAGTATAAATTAATTGTTTAGTTGGCCTTGCGTCCTGTTGAGTAACATGGGGAGGTGGGGTTTATGACCTATACTAGGACCGGTCACTGGGGGGCGATCAAGACATTTTGGCTTCACTTTTGAGGGCTTGTGCGGCACGCTTGGTCCAGATGCTACAGCGATCTCAAAATTCTCGCCAGTTGATAATACCTAGAATATCAAAATCAACTGCTGGCACTAGGTCTATTTCCTATTTAGCACCTAAACTTTGGAACAGTCTCTCTAACATTGTCCAGGAAGCAGACACACTCTGTCAGTTCTGTCAGTTTAAATCTAGACTAAAAACGCATCTCTTTCACCTGGCATTCACATAGAATATTATACATTTCTATTGTTCAAATCAATGTAAATGTAAATGATTTCACACTTCCTAAAACACCCTATGCACTTGTTACATCATAAGAAGAATGGCATCTGGATTAATGTTAGTCTTTCCATTTATTCCGAGGTTTACTGAAGTCAGCCGGATCCGGGCCGTATCCAGATCAGATGGTGAACCTGCGCCAGGACACTTCCATGACACATCCCTGAAATGCGAGCCTCATCAGCCTTGTGAAGGCCTCATGGACACCTCAACAAACTCGTCTCCATACCGGCATGATAACTCCGACATCCAACCAGGTGGAACTGGATAAATTTGTGAATGTTCTGATCCAATTTGACTTCTGACCTGTAATGTTGCCTGAATCATAGTCACACAACTGTTCGTTGGCCAGAGGAGAACTGGCCCCCGACTGAGTCTGGTTTCTCCCACATTCCCCCTCTGGGAAACCCCTTTGGTTTTCAACCACCACTGCAAGGCCCTCATGTGCAGCAGGCCTAATGACGTTGGACACTACTGTCATGAGCCCTAACACTCTACGAAAATGTTTTAGAGTGATGGCATGGCCTAGCTCTGTGGGTTCACGTTGACCAGGATGGACTCGATTTGTGGAGGAGATGATTGTGCCCGCATCGTGAACGAGTCCCGCACTACTCCCAGAAACATAGTTCCCTTTCGTAGTCACTCCGAGTTACGTCAAGGAGTGACGGAGAATGGGGGTTTCGCACAGAAAGCTAATCCTCTTCGAGTATTTAACAACGAGCCAATGGCGTGAAAATGCCATGGGTCTGCGGAATTTGCATAGCGTACTCCGCCCACCCATGTGGGTATAAAAGGAGGAAGCAAACGCAACCGCAGTATGTTTTCGCTTCGGAGCCAAGAGCATTCTTCTCTCCACAAGCCATATCACTAAAAAGCCTCTTCGAGACGAGCGTCCTCTTCAGTGTTGGTGTGACAGCGGTACCCAGCGAGAGTGAATTTCCTCCTCTCCTCTGAAAGAGCTACACGCGGCACGTCTTTTTAAAGATGGTTCGCCCGTGTTCTTCTGGGTGCGGTCGATATCTGTCGTCCTCTGATGGGCACGATCGCTGCTTTGTATGTCTGGGTCTTCGTCATGCTAAAGCAGCTTTCGTGGATGAGTCATGTGCCTTTTGTGGTAATATGACCATCTCAACACTTAGATCGAGACTCAATGATCTTACTGTGAGAGTCCCCGCCTCCGCTACCCGTTCAGCTTCCTCTACCCGGGGAAGCTCTTCGGCTCGCGGCCAGGGTGATCTGTCGGTGACGGTGTGGAACAAACCCCCGACGCTAGCTCCTCGGGTCCCACCCACCGCAACAGTGTTGCAGCCAGCGAGCGCCGAAACGGTTCAGACGTCTGCCTGTTCGCAGGTACCGTCTGTATCGTTCGGCGCTCCAGAGGAAGATGCGATGTCGATCGCGGCATCACAAGGCGGGCTTGATTCCTCGGGAAGTGAGGATGCGGCTGCGCTGCCTCCCTCGGGAGTGCCAGCGTTGCCCGTGTCGGATCCCGAGATGACGGCCATGCTCTCTCGGGCCGCCGTGAGTATCGGGTTGGACTGGAATCCTCCGGCCCACCCCGATCACTCACGGATGGACGAATGGTTTTTGGGCAAAGCCGCCGCCGCGAGGCCACAGCCGACCCCAATACCATTCTTCCCCAAGCTGCATGCGGAACTGACGAAGACGTGGCAGGCTCCTTTGTCTTCCCGCGTTCGCCCGTCAGCTTCCCCCGCCTTTCCTCCCCTCGACGGCGCAGCTGCCCGTGGGTATGCTGGGGTTCCTCCGGTGGAGCGCTCTGTCGCGATGCAACTGTGTCCGCAGAGCGCCTCCTCCCGGGGGCCCCCCAAGCATCCCTCCAAAGCCTGTAGGTTTTCGTCGTCTATGGCGGCGCGATCCTATAGCGCGGCGGGACGGGCGGCCGCTGCTCTGCATGCGATGAGCACTTTGCAGGTTTTCCAAGCCAAACTGCTCAGAGATATGCACGAGGGCGGGACTGATCAAGGGTCGTTCAATGAACTGCGAGCGGCCACCGACCTCGCTCTCCGGGCGACTAAAGTGGCGGCTCGTTCCCTTGGTCAGGTGATGGCCACTAGTGTGGTCCAGGAGCGTCATCTTTGGCTCAACCTGGCGGAAGTGCGGGACGCTGAGCGGACCCGTCTGCTCGACGCCCCCCTTTCCCAGGCTGGCCTTTTCGGCGGTGCGGTTGAGGACTTTGCCCAGCAGTTCTTGACCGCCCAGAAGCAGACAGAGGCGATTAAACACATCCTGCCCCGACAGCCAGCTGCTGCCTCCACCCAGCCGTCGCCGCAGCCGCCTCAGTCTGCTCGCCGCCGAGGACGAGCCTCTGCGACTCCCCTCCCTCCGGAGCGACCCCAGCAGCAGACTCCTCCTCCCTCCGCGCCGTTGAGGCGGTCGCAGAGGAGCGTCACAGCCCCCTCAGGCTCCGCGCCCCGCTAAACGCCAGGCTAAGCGGCGTTCCTGAGACGGGCTGCTCAGTGATGGCATCGAGTTTTTCCCAGGAGGAGGTAGCAGGCCCCCTCCTTCCCCCGGTGGAGGGCCGGGGGAGAATCTTTTGTTCTCCGCTCCCCGCTGCTCACCCACGGGTGAGCAGCACCCTGAGTTGGTTAAAGAAAGACTTGACACTATCACTGAGCACACAGACCGGAATGAGCGCGCACGATGCTTCAGAGTGTCGCCCCGCTCATTCCCCTCTGTCTCTGAGGGCGCGGAGAGGAGCGCGCGTCGTCCCCGGACCACACCGCTCCTCTCCCCCTCTGTCGCCAGACCCCCGGCAGAACAGACCCCCGTGGAACGCTGGTCCTTCCCTGGTCTCTTCTCTCGGGGAGCGGAGCTCGACTACGCACCCGCATGTGGTATCTCCCGTGCGCATGCCAGTCACTCCGCCCCGCTGCCCCTCCGGGGGGACGTCTGTGGCTCGTATGACCCCGCTGGTTCGGTTCCTCGGAGCTTGGCTCGAGCTCCCCGGTCTGTCCCGCTGGGTCATCCGAACGATCAGATTCGGCTACGCGATTCAGTTCGCACGATCTCCTCCCCGTTTCAGGGGAGTTCGCTCCACTATAGTCGGTGGCAATGCCCCGGTTTTGAGAGCGGAGATTGCGACCCTGCTGGCGAAGGGTGCAATCGAGACGGTCCCTCCAGCCGAGGTGAAGTCCGGCTTTTACAGCCCCTACTTCATTGTCCCCAAGAAGACCGGCGGGTTACGACCGATCCTGGACCTGCGCGTTTTGAACCGCACTCTGCATCGAATGCCGTTCAAAATGCTCACGGCCAAACGCATTTTCGAATGTGTTCGGCATCAGGATTGGTTTGCAGCGATCGACCTGAAGGATGCGTACTTTCATGTCTCCATATTGCCTCGACACAGACCGTTTCTTCGGTTTGCTTTCGAAGGCCAGGCATATCAGTACACGGTTCTCCCATTCGGGTTAGCTCTGTCCCCTCGCGTCTTCACGAAGATCGCCGAGGCAGCCCTTGTTCCCCTTCGCGAACACGGGGTTCGCATCCTGAACTATCTCGACGATTGGCTGATTTTGGCTCACTCTCGAGAACAGGTTTGCGAACACAGAGATCTAGTGCTTCAGCACTTAGCCCGTCTGGGCCTTCGGGTCAACCGGGAGAAGAGCAAACTTTGCCCCGTGCAGAGGATCTCTTTTCTCGGCATGGAGATAGACTCGGTCGCCATGTCCGCGCAGCTTACGAGCGAGCGCGCACACTCACTGCTGACTTGTCTTCGCCAGTTCGACGGCAAGAGTGCGGTTCCACTGAAACTCTTTCAGAGGCTCCTGGGTCATATGGCATCCGCAGCCGCGGCTACGCCACTCGGATTGCTTCATATGAGACCGCTTCAGCTCTGGCTTCGCGATCGAGTCCCGAGGTGGGCATGGCATCGTGGCTCGCTCTGAGTTCCAGTAACTCCAGCGTGCCGCCGAACCTTCTTCCCGTGGTTGAACCTCAGCTTTCTTCGGGCAGGTGTCCCGCTCCAGCGAGTTTCCAGGCATCTCGTCGTCTCCACGGATGCATCTACCACGGGTTGGGATGCCATGTGCAATGGGCATGCAGCCGCGGGTTCCTGGTCAGGACCCCAGCGCCTCATGCACATCAATTGCCTCGAGCTGCTGGCAGTACGCCTGGCCCTGCACCGCTTTCGAGCACTGCTCAGGGGTCAACACGTACTTGTCCGCTCAGACAATACCGCTACAGTAGCGTACATCAACCACCAGGGGGGTCTACGCTCACGTCGGATGTCGCAGCTCGCTCGCCACCTCCTACTATGGAGTCAGAAGCACCTGAGGTCCCTTCGTGCTGTGTACATTCCTGGAATCCGGAACCTGGCAGCCGACGAGCTGTCACGGATCCGCCCTATCTCCGGCGAATGGCGACTCCATCCCCAGACGGTCCAGCTGATCTGGGACCAGTTCGGGGAGGCTCAGATAGATCTGTTCGCCTCCCGGGACTCTTCCCACTGCGTCCAGTTTTATTCCCTGTCCGAGGGTACGCTCGGTACAGATGCGCTGGCGCACAGCTGGCCGCGGGGCCCACGCAAGTATGCGTTTCCCCCAGTGAGCCTCCTTGCACGGGTGTTGTGCAAGATCAAGGAGGACGAGGAGCAGGTCCTGCTGGTAGCCCCTTATTGGCCCACCAAGACGTGGTTCTCCGAACTCATGCTCCTCGCGACAGCACCTCCTTGGCCTATTCCTCTGAGACAAAATCTGCTCACTCAGAGACAGGGCACTCTGTGGCACCCTCGTCCCGATCTATGGAGGCTACATGTGTGGCCCCTGGACGGCACGAGGCAGGTTTGAGTTCGCTACCACCTGCGGTGGCAGCAACCATCACTTCCGCTAGAGCGTCGTCTACGAGACACCTGTATGCGTTGAAGTGGAACCTCTTCGTCAACTGGTGCTCTTCTCGCGGAGAAGACCCCAGGAGATGCTCGATCAGTGTTGTGCTTTCTTTCCTGCAGGATGGGTTGGAGCGTAGGCTGTCACCCTCCACCCTCAAAGTTTACGTCGCGGCTATTTCCGCCTCTCATGATGCAGTTGAAGGTAAGTCCATTGGAAAGCACGACCTGGTCATCAGGTTCCTGAGGGGAGCGAGGAGGCTAAATCCGTCTCGTCCTCCCCTCGTGCCCTCTTGGGACCTCTCGGTAGTGTTAAGTGCTCTGCAGAGGCCTCCCTTTGAGCCTTTGCAATCGGTTGAGTTTAAGTTCCTGTCCATGAAGACAGCACTCCTGGTTGCATTGGCCTCCATCAAGAGGGTAGGGGACCTGCACGCATTCTCCGTTGACGAAGCGTGCCTAGAGTTCGGGCCGGCTTACTCTCACGTTGTTTTGAGACCCCGGCTCGGATATGTGCCCAAGGTCCCCACTACTCCCTTCCGGGATCAGGTGGTGACCTTGCAAGCGCTGCCCCTGGAGGAGGCAGACCCAGCCTTGGCACTGCTCTGTCCGGTGCGTGCTCTCCGCACTTACGTTGACAGAACGCGGTGTTTCAGGACCTCAGATCAGCTCTTTGTCTGTTATGGGGGGAGCCAGAAGGGAAGGGCTCTCTCAAAGCAGCGGCTGTCTCACTGGTTAGTGGATGCCATTGTTTTGTCTTACCAGCAGCAAGGTCGACCGTGCCCCCTTGGTGTGACTGCCCACTCCACTCGGAGTGTGGCTTCCTCTTGGGCTTTAGCGCATGGCGCCTCGCTAACAGACATCTGCAGAGCTGCAGGCTGGGCGACACCTAACACCTTCGCAAGATTTTATAATTTGCGAATCGAGCCGGTTTCCTCTCACGTACTCGCCTCCGCTAGTGCTGGAACCGCTTGAGTGTCTTCGCTTGCTCGCCACTTCACTCCTCGGATTGAATAAGTGCGATATTTCCTCAGTTGTACCTTCTTTGAAGCCCTGAGTCCTCCAGCACTTCTGATGCGGGCACCACTGCGCTTGCTCTGGTGCCGGCTAGGTGCCTCCGTGTGCACGGTTCCCCTTTGGTAATTGTCTCATGTGTATTATCCACTGTAAGCCTCTCTGAGCATGTGTCTTCCCTTGGCAAGCCATCTGCCACCCCTGGAGCTAGTTGCCACCTGCGGTTGGCGCTCCAGTATTCTCCATATGCAGCCCCAGTGGCCATATGCGTTTTGTAAGTCCTCCCTTCGGTAGGCAACTGGTACAGTAGCATGTCCCTCCCGGGATATGTTTCCCAGTGTACCTTGGTAATTCTGTGTCAAGTGGGACCTGTTGTAATTTTTATGTTAGAGGTCTAGACTTTCGCAGAGCACTGGAAGACAGCTGGAAGATGGCGTGATGGCATAGACCCCCATTCTCCGTCACTCCTTGACGTAACTCGGAGTGACTACGAAAGGGAACGTCTCGGTTACGGATGTAACCCTCGTTCCCTGAGTAGGGAACGGAGACGTTACGTCTCCCTGCCACTTCTGCTGTACCGCTGGGTGACGCCTGAGATCAGTCTTGGCTCCTCAGCGAAGACATACTGCGGTTTCGTTTGCTTCCTCCTTTTATACCCACATGGGTGGGCGGAGTACGCTATGCAAATTCCGCAGACCCATGGCATTTTCACGCCATTGGCTCGTTGTTAAATACTCGAAGAGGATTGGCTTTCTGTGCGAAACCCCCATTCTCCGTCACTCCTTGACGTAACGTCTCCGTTCCCTACTCAGGGAACGAGGGTTACATCCGTAACCGAGACGTTATATGGGCTGGTGCCAACACACTCTTCTTTGTGTTGAATCTCATCTCCAAGCTCTGCATGTGGGCAAGGACGACATCTCAATGCCGAATTGCCAGCTCTTGTGACTGGGTCATGATACGTCAATAAAGTTCAGCACCCTGATACTCATTGATGCGGCTCAGCGCCTCAGTGGCCTCTATAGCCTATTACCAGCTGGGAGTTTACTTACTGTTCCAATACCTGAGCCGAACAGCAACCTGTACCCTTTCTGAATAGTGCGCAGGATCCAGGTTTAAATATTCGTGAGATTTTTCCATGCCTCGAAATAATCTACCAAAGGAACCAGCCTCTTGAGGCTGGCTTCGGGTATCGTTTGAGATTTCTCGACCCCCTGAAGCAGCTCTCCAACAGGATTCGATCCAAAACAATTCTCGGTGTGCGGACGCGAGCGCTGCCTGGCCGCAAGACTGTGGGGAAGTCCTGTGTTCGCTGGAAACTGATACGTCCTGAAGTACACTTGGCGGAAGCCAACATCGATTTCCTGTGGGTTCCACGGAGGAGGCAACCTCGATTGCTCTGTTGTGGGTGGGGCAGCCCAAGAGGTCCTACAGGTCCAATAGCTTAAGTTAGAGATGTCTCTCCATGACCACAATAGCCGCCATTGAACGGTCGATAGCGCAAGCCATTTCTTTGGTGACATGGCAAGACAAGTTGGCAGATTTATCCCTAGAATCCACTGGATCCATCTACGGCACTTAACGTCAGCGTCGCGGATGCCGGAGCTAATCGCAGCCATTATAGTCAATGCTCTTAAGTCCACCAGCTGCGGACTCGTCACGTCTCAGAAGCGTCTCAGAAGCGTCTCTCCGCTCCGCTCTGCGGAGAATAGGTAGCAGGTCGCCGCTTGCTGCACAGTCTGCACATGCGCATAATCAGTAAGTACACCGGGCAGGAAGTTAGACACAGAACGACAGACAGGATCCGGTCGATTTTCAAAATAAAACACCTGTGGAGACTCCGCATCCCTACAGTTTGGACAACAATGCCTCTGATTGGATATTACTCGTTGCATTTGCTGTTTGGCTTGGGTAGCCAATCAGAGGCAGTGGGTGGTGAACTGAACGTATACTTTGAAGATTGGTCAAAAATGAAGAAGTCATCAACGCTCCGCTGATGAAATGCGTCTGAGATGCACACTTCCAGTGGACTTTGACGCCGAGCTAGGGAGGCATCAAAAACGTGGCGCTGACGTTCCGCGCCGTAGACAGATCCAGTGGATTCGAGGGGTTACGTAATTCAGCGATATTGTCAGGTGTTGGACCCTTGCCCACATAAATAGCCAAGCCAAAACGTTGTTGAAATATTTTGTCCCGTTTCTTTTACAGACTCTCTATCTATAGGCTTCTCCCATAGACTGTAAAAGGCTTCTCCTCAGATGTAAAGATATTCGCAGTCAAAGTGACGCCAAAATGAATGGGAGTCAATGGGATGCTAACAGCAGGTGAAGTTCTGCTACAATGGCGGCTCCCGCGAGGCTT
Organism: Cyprinella venusta; assembly: GCA_038021265.1. Classification (NCBI taxonomy): domain Eukaryota; kingdom Metazoa; phylum Chordata; class Actinopteri; order Cypriniformes; family Leuciscidae; genus Cyprinella; species Cyprinella venusta. The sequence continues at coordinate 23,615,128 of CM075880.1, forward strand.
CAACCTCCGGCTGATGGATTACCCCCTTGGTGCTACAGGAAGCGCTTGTCCAACTTGCTTTTGCTCTGTGCTTCCTGCCTTTCATGTGGCCAACAGATATTTAAAATTGCAAGTTCTGTCCTAGAGCTGAATATATGGCAACATATCTGCATGATGTGCATGAGATGGAGAGACAGCTACAATGTGCTGTAAATTTCCCAGCAAAGCTTGTAGAGGTGAATGGCAATGAACTTTTGTCTGATGACATCTGGTCAGCTCTGAAAAACAAATCTGTATTAGGGGACACATACTGCTTCCTTTATACCGGTATGCCAGGGGGAGTGGTGCAAGCAAATTCCACTCACCAATTATCATTGGCCTTTTCTGAAGGATCAGAGGTGTTTGGGGCTCCCAAATGTGAGTCCTCATCACATCAACAGCACTTAGAATTGACCACAAATTATGTCATCCTTGGTAAACATGAGCAAAATGAGCTATGTAGTGACTGAGACAAATCATACCCACAATTATTTGTGATATTTAAAAAGTAATCTTTAAAATCCCCTAACCAACAACAAAACAATACACCAAGGTATCTGGCAATCCTCAAAAGACAGAAAGGGCCTCTGGTTACCGTGGCAACAAAGGCATGCACAGGCCACAGCAAAGACACAAAAGTTCCATAAAAAAGGGACTTATTTCGATTAATTCATAGGAAACCTTATATGAATGAACTTGCATATCCCCAGGACATTGTGTGTATGATTATTACGGTCTTATATATTGTCTTTGGTATAGTCTACTCTTTTATGCATGTCTTATGAATTATTAGACAATGTACCCTTTTCTTACTGAGATGTATAATGTAAAATAATTTATCCAATTTCCCTATGTGATCATGCATTCTTTTATAGCTATTGCCTTAGTATTAATCCTTGGTAACACTTTAGAACATGGTTCCTTCGTTAATGAATAACTACACAAGAACCAATGAGTAACGAACTAGTACGTAACTTGAAAGTGGTACTTCACTATTAACTAACCAATAACTACTATTTTTTAAACTTCTCAGAGAACTACTGACAAAGTTTATTAACAATCTTAGTAACTACTATAGCCTAATTAAAAAGAAACTCTGATTATGAATTAGTAAGTAATAGTGCACAGATGGAAGTGTCACTACATACTTCTGTGGGAATTACTAATTATTTGAATCCGTATTATAATGTGAAGATCACTGGAACTAACTAGTAATGACTCAAGTGTTACTACATGATCTAGTCATGATTTGTGCAACCAAACATTAAAGTCATTTCAAGCGTTTGAAATTTTTGGTGAACTTTAGTATACTTTTAGAAAATTTCTTTAGTAACACTTGAGTCACTAGAGTTTTTTTTAGGTAATGGAAGTTACTAGATTGTTAATAAACTTTTTCAGTTGTTCTCTGGGAAGTATTAAAAAAAGTAGTTATTGATTAGTTAATAGTGAAGTATCACTTTCATATGTGCGCTATTACTTTTTTTATTATTATTTTTATTTTATTTGATAGGGACAAGTGGGAACAATCAATATGCGCCACATTACAACATTTATAGCCAAAGCTAATTTGCATTGTCCGTCCCCAGATGGGCTTTTCACATAGCAGTACATACATAATTACAGTACAAAAATAATACAAAAATAATACATTTACATTTACAAGATCATTGCTTAAAACTAACATTGCATACAAAAACAATGTGCATGTGAGCAAACTATCAATGATTGCATAATTGATCTCTTTTTAAAATACGCTTTAGTTCATTTTTAAAAGCCCCCAGATTTAAGTCCTGCTTCAACTCAGTGGGCAGGGAGTTCCAAAGCTTAGCACCCTGGACAGTAAAAGCCGACTGACCAAAGGTCTTTTTTCTAATTTCCATTAGCAGCTCCTCGTGTGGTGGAGCCCACTGATCGAAGTGGGACTATTAAACGTCCAAGAACATCAGGGGCTTGATTGTGCAAACATTTATACATTAATTTCAAGTTACAAAATTTAATAAAATTTTCAACATTTTAAAAATTCAACCTCTGCAATACTCCACAATGATGTGTTCTAACGGATGTTTTATCCAATATTTTTAAAGCTCTATTGTAAATCAATCTTAAGGGCCTGACTGTTGTGTCAGTTGCCTGTGACCAGGAAGTTATACAATAATTGAGGTGCGAAAAAATCATTGCGTGCATAAATGTATTTGCCACATGAAATGTTAAACAGTCCCGTAACTCTAAAACTATACAAGTTTGCCCTTGCTGTTCTAGTGATTTTTTTTATATGACTTTCAAATGATAAATGGGATTCCAGGATTAATCCCAGATATTTTACTTCTTTAACCTGGGCAATTCTTTGACCATTAATTGTCAGATGTAGTTCTTCCACGGGATGTAATCTGGAAGTAAAACAAACTGACACTGTCTTACTCAGGTTTAGAGTTAATCCTGAATTTTGAAACCATGCTGACACAGAATTAATATGCTGCTGCAACTGCACAGTAATTGCCCCAACACTTTTGCCACTCACAAAAACAACTGAATCATCTGCATACATCTGGAAACCTGCGCCCGGACATACATTTGGTAGGTCATTCATGTACAATGTGAAAAGCAGAGGCCCAAGAATTGATCCCTGGGGAACCCCCGTTTTCAACATTGCAAAAGGTGACTTTTCATTATTGATTATTACACATTGTTGTCTATGTTCCAAATATGTCTTAAACCACTGTAAAGTTGTTTTATCAAAATTTAGCTGAGATAATTTCTGTATAAGTACATCATGATTAAGTGCGTCAAAGGCAATTGCCGTATCTGTCAAGTATTGTGGCCGGAACCCAAATTGCAGTTACTTACTAGTTCGTTAATCAGAGTTTCTTGTTAGTTAATAATAGTTACTATTGTTAATATTGTGTTACTCATTGGTTCTTGTGTAGTTATTCATTAATGAAGGAACCGTATTCTAAAGTGTTACCTTAATCCTTAAATGAATGTGTTAGTATAACTCGATAAATCAAGATCACATTGTAAGTAAAACAGGGTTAATTTAGCTCAAACAGAATTATTAATTAATTTATAGGGAATTTTGAAGTGAATACACCCTTTATCCAATTTGTTAGCAAGATTAGATATCTTAGATCAGCATAACATTGATCAGGGGTTTAACCCGGTCCACAGGTTTTTGGGGCCCTGGAGAAGTTTTGACATGCCCTGACGTCTGTGCTTTTTTTGTTTGCTTATAGACATATTAATAGCATAAATGTTGAGGAGCTGGGGATGGAGAAGGGTAATTGGCTTCTTCGGATTCGGGTCCGAGTCTTTCCTGTCAGTCCCATAGAGGCTATGCTGTCGGATTCGGAAAGAGAAATGATTAGTTTACCTCGCGAGTCTTCGGGTCTGATTCTTTGAGTCTTTTGTTCTTTTATCACATGACGTGATGTGAGAGCGCTGGGCACATAAATGAGTTAATAATAATTCCCAAACTTTCTTATAAACAAGCTGTTTTTGGTATCATATCATAGCTTTTTTATTTCTTACAATTGATCATTTAGAATTTCTCTCATGTTGTTTTTTTTCCAAATCAATGTGGTAGCCAACTAAAAAATTGATAATGCTTTAAACTTTATCTATGATGGGGGAAATTACTTTGATAAAGATACCTATATATAGCTTAATAACAACATGCAGTTACATGACATCAAACGGAACGACCAGGCCTCTGGAGAACCCAGAACAGCTTTTTGCATAAAGCTTAAGGTGAAAATAACTACCATTAATTAGCAAGGATTACTAGAATCTTACTATGCAATCAAATAAACTGTTCATTCATTAGTTCTGTCTTTATATCATTTTTTCCTCTTCTCCTTTTCTTCCCTGCATCAGAGGGCTTCTGTCTTTTTGACGCTATACTGTAGTGCTAATTTATAATGTGTCATTCGGCCATCCATCACAATCAGGTAACTTTCACTGTGTCTACAACTGGTGCGAGCAGCCAGGCCCGCTTCTACGGGGATGCTTGAATGTGTTAAGCACCCTGAAGCTAAAGCAATGCTATCTATCTGCATTGGATACGGTGAGTGGCGACCCGACACAACAAATTTCCAATGGTAAACTGATGAACTTCTGACGAACTATTTTTTTTTTTGCTTTATTTGGTAATATTTAGAATAAATAATATTAAAATAGTTTTAGTAAAAAAAAACCAAATCACTAATTTTGGCGCCCCATGCATGATTTGCTGCCCTGTTCACAAGTACACATTTCCCTCAGTGAGCCTCAGTGCACAGACAAGTCTTGTTGGTTGCACCATACTAGCCCAACCTGACTTGGTTCTCAGAGCATACACTTATCCATATGTGCTGCTGCGGTAATTCCCCATGATGAATTACAATAGTAACCAAGAAGTTTTCTTTTTTTTTCTTTTTTTTCTTTTGTTTTCTTTTTTTTTTCTTTTTTTTTTTGGTGTGCATTGCATTAATAAAAAGTCAGATAACAAAAAATATGTAGATTTGTATATAAAGTATTTTTCACAAATTTAATTTTAATGGTATTTTTTTGTGCTATGATCTTGTGGGCCGCAACTTTTATGACGTTGCTCTGCAGACTTAATAGACGTCCTCAATCTAGTTCTCAGAACTAGAAGCCTCAGAAGGAAAGCCTCACCAGGATGTAGGCTTCTGATTAAGAGACACCCATAATGTAGAACCCTAGGAACATTGAACCCTGGGAACAGATAATTTAATTTGCTCAATAAATGTGGTAAAATAAGGATATCTTTTTTTTTTGCATTAAAATAAACAGGGGAATTTGATGGGTTGCAGTTATCTATAATGCTATAACCATGGCACAATGACTATGTGCAAACAATTTTTCTTTTAGTGAAGCCTCTGATCTGTAAAGGGTATTTATTTATTTTTTTGTCTTGTTCTGTATTAGATTTTTGTATGTTTTTGTAGTGCTTATTAAATAAGAGTTGATAACTTAATGTGCTGCACGTGTATGGCAAGAAAAACATCTGATGAGTTGTCAAAATCAAAGTAATCATGCTGCATTTTTTGAAGATGTCTATCTGTCCAGCATCTTTATCTTTTTTATATTACATATACACTACATACACCAGCTTTATACAGCTTTAGTGCTCTAATGGTAAAACATTAAAATTAAATGGAGAGACAACATTGCTTGTGTGACTAATAAGAGACAGTGGGAGTGTTACTTTTTTTGAAAAAAAAAAATGTATATATATACACACATATATAAACATTTTTTATATTGTTTTGTTTCACTAGTGGCACTGAAATGATATACTTTATTATATACAAATATATACCTTTAAGGACAGAGCAACGTTGTGAGACTGTAAATATGTGCAGCCTGAATTGGGTTTGTGAGGTCCATTCAGTATTCTATTTGCTCACACTGTGAGTGTCACAAAGAAAATGTTAATGTATGTGTGATATTTGTGGAGTGTCCAGATGGAAACCATGTAAAGGAGAGGGCCAAGGTCATAGGAATACAGACAGACACACACACACACACAGAGACAGTTGGGTTTTCATGTTTTATGGGGACATTCCACAGACATAATGATTTTTATCCACCTTTTTCTGCGTCCGTTCTATTTCCCATGATTCATAGCGGGTTCAACTGACTTGACGGTTTTCTACTTCCTGTTGAAGTATTTGTTTACATAGAATGCTAGCACTCTAGTCCAGATCACTCATCAAGAATGATATAGATCACTAGTCCAGACATTAGAAAAATATCAGCCTACACATGCGTTTTATATTCACGGACATGACCATTCTAAAAGCGACTTTAAAGCTTTTACAGAGATCAAAGAAAAAAACACAAAGGAACCTTTCTCTCAAGTGAATTTCATTTTTCACTAATTGTATGTTAATTTCAATCAGTGCTTCATCAACCAATTAACTGGTTTTAATAAATAAGAAGTATATATTAATAAATAAGAAGTATATAGTAAACAATAGATGACAGAGGCGACAGCGCGCAAACTGGACTTTGGTCTCATGAATGAAACTCGGCGTATGCCTAACCTCACAGGCCTGAGAAATGACTATGCATCTTTGAAAGCAGAGGTAGACAGGAGTCAAAGGGCTAACCAGCCTAACCTTTATAGTACTGTTATTCTGCAGCAGTCGGGGTGATATAAACTGTCGGATGTTTGCTGGATTAGGGAGAGATCGTGCAGTCTTGCATCAGCTATCCTTTGGAAGTTATGAAGCAAAGAAAAACGTTCATTTTGTTTTTATCTGTGATGTAATAAAAAAATAACGTGATCAGATCACATTTGATGAATGTTTATTTTTTTTCGATTTAGTTTAGCGATGTGGGGATGACATAGCCTGGATGCCAGCCCGAACTCCGCCCACAAAATTTTTTGGTCGGGAAGTTCGGTCTGGACTCGATTCATTGAGGAGTAGTTATGATCGGTTCAGAAATCAACGGGCCAATCAAATTGCCTGGGCGGGCTTTAAACGATGATGGACAGGTGATCTGCAAGGACGTAATCATCATGTTATCAAAGAGAGCTTACTGGTCTCCCTCAGAGATGACTGCAGTTGGAGAATTGAGATGTATAGATTCCGCTGTTGCGTCCGTTGTAAAATAAATCGACAGTGCATTAATTTTAATAGACAAACAGAGAACTGGAATCAAGGCATTTGTCAATCGGAAAGATATTTTTGGCGTCCTTCCTACATGATTCGGGAAAAGTGTAATTTATCGGCTGGCTCTGACGGTGGCGAAGAAGAAGATGGGACGAAATGAAAAGCCTGTGGTCGTTGTGGTTTCTCCTTTGGTCGCACTCATGGGGAAGTAAGTAAAAGAAGCAACAATCGTTATTTAACTTCTAAAATAAGTAAGTTCAGTAGTTGAAAACTGCGCTACGCAAAGGAGTTGACTTTGGTTGTAGGTCTACCGACTATCCAATTGAGTGCAGAGGTTTTTTTTCCTGGTTCGGTTAAGACACGCCTCATAATCAAAGCCCAACAGAGCGGTATCAGACTCATTTTCTTATTAGAAAATGAGTATTATTAGAAAATGAGTATGACGAAGTCAGGCTAGGGATGACACAATCTAAAACACATGGCAAAAAAGCAGATGTAACAGAAGAACCTTTGATTTAATGTTTTGTGTGAATTTCATAAAATAAGGTATTTGCGTGTACTTATTTGTGTTAGAAGGCTCCCCTCCTGTGGCTATTAATGGTACTGCAGATATTTAATTTTGTCGCTCTTCTCTTGCCGTACCGCAGCAGATTCGAGTGTCGACGCTGTGGGTATGTATGGTTCCCTTTCGTAGTCACTCCAAGTTACGTCAAGGAGTGACGGAGAATGGGGGTTTCGCATAGAAAGCCAATCCTCTTCGAGTATTTAACAACGAGCCAATGGCATCAAAATGCCATGGGTCTGCGGAATTTGCATAGCGTACTCCGCCCCACCGCGTGGGTATAAAAGGAGGAAGTGAACGCAACCGCAGTATGTTTTCGCTTTGGAGCCAAGAGCATTCTTCACTCCACAAGCCATATCACTACAAGCCTCTTCGAGACGAGCGTCCTCTCCAGCGTTGGTGTGACGGCGGTACCCAGCGAGATTCTGCATTGCCTGCGATCTGTGCAGTGGTCTGCCAGACTTTGCGCTTCTCCCTGGTCGCCTCAGCGCTGAAAGAGTGAATTTCCTCCTCTCCTCTGAAAGAGCTACACGTGGCACGTCTTTTTAAAGATGGTTCGCCCGTGTTCTTCTGGGTGCGGTCGATTTCTGTCGTCCTCTGATGGGCACGATCGCTGCTTTGTATGTCTGGGTCTTCATCATGCTAAAGCAGCTTTCGTGGATGAGTCATGTCCCTTTTGTGGGAACATGACCATCTCAACACTCAGATCGAGACTCATTGATCTTACTGTGAGAGTCCCCGCCTCCGCTACCCGTTCAGCTTCCTCTACCCGGGGAAGCTCTTCGGCTCGCGGCCAGGGTGATCTGACGGTGACAGTGTGGAACAAATCCCCGACGCTAGCTCCTCGGGCCACACCCACCGCAACAGTGTTGCAGCCAGCGAGTGCCGAGACGGTTCAGACGTCTGCCTGTTCGCAGGTACCGTCTGTTTCGTTCGGCGCTCCAGAGGATGATGCGATGTCGATCGCGGCATCACAAGGCGGGCTTGATTCCTCGGGAAGTGAGGATGCGGCTGTGCTGCCTCCCTCGGGAGCGCCGGCGTTGCCCCTGTCTGTTCCCGAGATGACGGCCATGCTCTCTCGGGCCGCCGTGAGTATCGGGTTGGAGTGGAACCCTCCGCCCCACCCCGATCACTCACGGATGGATGAATGGTTTTTGGGAAAAGCTGCCGCCGCGAGGCCACAGCCGACCCCAATACCGTTCTTCCCCGAGCTGCATGCGGAACTGACGAAGACGTGGCAGGCCCCCTTGACCTCCCGTGTCCGCCCGTCAGCTTCCCCCGCCTTTCCTCCCCTCGACGGTGCGGCTGCCCGTGGGTATGCTGGGGTTCCTCCGGTGGAGCGCTCTGTTGCGATGCAACTGTGTCCGCAGAGCGCCTCCTCTCGGGGGCCCCCCCAAGCATCCCTCCAAAGCCTGTAGGTTCTCGTCATCTATGGTGGCGCGATCCTATAGTGCAGCGGGACAGGCGGCCGCCGCGTTGCATGCTATGAGCACTTTGCAAGTCTTTCAAGCCAAACTACTCAGAGATATGCACGAGGGCGGGACTGACCAAGGGTCGTTCAATGAACTGCGAGCAGCCACCGACCTCGCTCTCCGGGCGACTAAAGTGGCCGCTCGTTCCCTTGGTCAGGTGATGGCCACTAGCGTGGTCCAGGAGCGTCACCTATGGCTCAACCTGGCGGAAGTGTGGGACGCCGAGCGGACTCGTCTGCTCGATGCCCCCCTTTCCCAGGCTGGCCTCTTCGGCGGTGCGGTTGAGGACTTTGCCCAGCAGTTCTCGACCGCCCAGAAGCAGACAGAGGTGATTAAACACATCCTGCCCCGACGGCCAGCTGCTGCCTCCACCCAGCCGTCGGTTCAGCCGCCTCAATCTGCTCGCCGCCGAGGACGTTCCGCTGCGGCCCCCCTCCCTCCGGAGCGACCCCAGCAGCAGCCTCCACCCGGGTCGCGCCTTAGAGGCGGTCGCAGAGGAGCGTCACAGCCCCCTCAGGCTCCGCGCCCCACTAAACACCAGGCTAAGCGGCGTTCCTGAGACGGGCTGCTCAGTGATGGCGTCGAGTTTTTCTCAGGAGGAGGTAGCAGGCCCCCTCCTTCCCCCGGTGGAGGGCCGGGGGAGAATCTTTTGTTCGCAGCTCCCCGCTGCTCACCCACGGGTGAGCAGCACCCTGAGTTGGTTAAAGAAAGACTTGACACTATCACTGAGCACACAGACCGGAATGAGTGCGCATGATGCCCCAGAGTGTCGCCCCGCTCATTCCTCTCTGTCTCTGAGGGTGCGGAAAGGAGCGCGCGTCGTCCCCGGACCACACCGCTCCCCGGTCTGTCCCGCTGGGTCATCAGAACGATCAGATTCGGCTATGCGATTCAGTTCGCACGGTCTCCTCCCCGTTTCAGGGGAGTTCGCTCCACTATAGTCGGTGGCAATGCCCCGGTTATGAGAGCGGAGATTGCGACCCTGCTGGCGAAGGGTGCAATCGAGACAGTCCCTCCAGCCAAGGTGAAGTCCGGGTTTTACAGCCCCTACTTCATTGTCCCCAAGAAGACCGGTGGGTTACGACCGATCCTGCATCTGCGCGTTTTGAACCGCACTCTGCATCGAATGCCGTTCAAAATGCTCACAGCCAAACGCATTTTCGAATGCGTTCGGCATCAGGATTGGTTTGCAGCGATCGACCTGAAGGACGCGTACTTTCATGTCTCCATTTTGCCTCGACACAGACTGTTTCTTCGGTTTGCTTTCGAGGGCCAGGCATATCAGTACACGGTTCTCCCATTCGGGTTAGCTCTGTCCCCTCGCGTCTTCACGAAGATCGCCGAGGCAGCCCTTGTTCCCCTTCGCGAACACGGGGTTCGCATCCTGAACTATCTCGACGTTTGGCTGATTCTGGCACACTCTCGAGAACAGGTTTGCGAACACAGAGACCTGGTGCTCCAGCACCTAGCCCGTCTGGGCCTTCGGGTCAACCGGGAGAAGAGCAAACTTTGCCCCGGGCAGAGAATCTCTTTTCTCGGCATGGAGATAGACTCGGTCGCCATGTCCGCGCAGCTCACGAACGAGCGCGCACACTCACTGCTGACTTGTCTTCGACAATTCGAGGGCAAGAGTGCGGTTCCACTGAAACACTTTCAGAGGCTCCTGGGGCATATGGCATCCGCAGCCGCGGCTACGCCACTCGGATTGCTTCATATGAGACCGCTTCAGCTGTGGCTTCGCGATCGAGTACCGAGGTGGGCATGGCATCGCGGCTCGCTCCGAGTTCCAGTGACTCCAGCGTGCCGCCGAACCTTCTTCCCGTGGTTGAACCTCAGCTTTCTACGGGCAGGTGTCCCTCTCCAGCGAGTTTCCAGGCATCTCGTTGTCTCCACGGATGCATCTACCACGGGTTGGGGTGCCATGTGCAATGGGCATGCAGCCGCGGGTTCCTGGACAGGACCCCAGCGCCTCATGCACATCAATTGCCTCGAGCTGCTGGCAGTACGCCTGGCCCTGCACCGCTTCCGAGCACTGCTCAGGGGTCAACACGTACTTGTCCGCTCAGACAATACTGCTACAGTAGCGTACATCAACCACCAAGGTGGTCTATGCTCACGTCGGATGTCGCAGCTCGCTCGCAACCTCCTACTATGGAGTCAGAAGCACCTGAGGTCCCTTCGTGCTGTGTACATTCCAGGAGTCCGGAACCTGGCAGCCGACGAGCTGTCACGGGTCCGCCCTATCTCCGGCGAATGGCGACTCCATCCCCAGACGGTCCAGCTGATCTGGGACCAGTTCGGGGAGGCACAGATAGATCTGTTCGCCTCCCGGGACTCATCCCACTGCGCCCAGTTTTATTCCCTGTCCGAGGGCACGCTCGGCACAGATGCGCTGGCGCACAGCTGGCCGCGGGGCCCACGCAAGACATACAGAGCAGGATTGATGATTACCAGAGGGACTTTAGAAGCCGGGGAAATAGTACAGCGAATCTACGGAGCCACACAACTGCAGTGCTCAACAGCGAACATGTTATGTACGATTGCCCTAAAACTGAGTCACCGCCTGTTCCTGTCTAATCATTCAGTTCCATGCCTGATAGTCAGGCACGTCGCAAGTCAGAGCCTACACCAGCACCAAATCTGGCACAGCATAAGCCCTCCTGCTCAACTCCAGCCCCAGTAATGTCTCAACAAACACAACAGGCTGAGAGTCAGTTGCTCACTCTAATGATGGAGATGATGGAGCAGCTCATGGGCAGGGTGCAGTTTCGTGATGTTTCCAACAAGAGGCATGGCACCAGACAGCAGCGCAGTTTTGTCAGAAGTGCCTGTCGAGTCTGTAATGACAGCAAACACACCACGGTGATGCACTGCATGACAGACAAACTGTGTTTTGCATGTTTCTCTCCTGGGCACGCAAAGAAGGACTGTCCTAAACACTCCTCTGCCCAGACACAACATGAGGGAAACTAGCAGACCCATATTCAGAGGGAGACAGTGCGGGTCTTCATTGTAACTCCCAAGCCATTGATGATTGTGAGTCTGAGAATACCTACCTTTTAGCTAAAGGAAGTCTTGATCATTCAGAAGTCATTTATCAGAACACACACATTGTTGGTGGATGTGACAGCCTATTTTATACACCAGTGAAGGTTGGAGACACGGTGACATTAAATGCAATGCTGGACAGTAGTTCGATGGCCTGCACTATAAATGAGTCTGCTGAGATGAAACTGAGATCGGCTGGTGTAGTGGATGAATCCAGTGAGTTCAAAACTGATGTCACCCTTGTAGGCTGCGGAGGGCTGCGTGTGAAACCTAAATCATCATTCAATGTTACCATGGAAGTTTATGGCATAAAGATGGCAGTTCCCACCTTAGTGGTTCCTGGACAACATGATGAACTGATAATTGGGACTAATGTCATTAAACACATTCTGAGATACTTCAAATTATGCGATGAATTTTGGCAAGCTCTGTCTAGTCCAACTTCAACAGACCCTGAGTGTGAAAGTTTCTTGTCGATGCTTGCTGGATTGGACCGCTGGAGAGGAGAAGAGATTCCTGGAAAGATAGGAACAGTCAGATGCAATTCAGCTGTCCAGCTCGAGCCGGGTCGTGAGTATTTAGTATGGGGGAAGCTGCCCAAATCTGCGGTTGTGTCCCCGGGAAGTGCAGTCATGACTGAACCTACAGCTTCTCACTCAGCTCCCAGAGGTGTTATGGTGGCTAGACTAATCACATCTCTGTGGCAAGATGGATGGGTCCCCTTGAAACTTATCAACACATCAGGCAGTCCAGTACTATTGAGACGGAATGCAAAAATTGCAGATCTTTATCCATGCATTGCGCTCGAAGATCTTGATCACACCAGTGCAGTCAATCCTTTTCTGGTGAATTGCCCCACTAGTTTGTCTGATGTGGCTGACATGTCACCTGCGGAAGAGCGACTGAAGTCAGTTGGTCTGGACGGTCTTGACGCGTGTGATATCTCGGATGCCTGCAAGCAATGGTTGCAGAACCTACTACTGAGTTACGAAGACATCTTTTCACGTGACCACCTTGATTGCGGAAAAGCAAGGGATTTTGTCCATAGAATACACCTCTCGGACACCAGACCGTTCAGGCTTCCGTTCAGAAGAGTAGCGCCCAGTCAATACCAAAAACTGCGACAGGTGCTGTCTGAAATGGAGGAGACGGAGATAATTCGGCGATCTACCAGAGAGTTCGCGTCTCCTCTCGTTTTGGTCTGGAAGAAGAATGGAGACCTGCGTGTGTGCACGGACTTCCGTTGGCTGAACAGGAGAACCCTGAAGGACTTTCACCCTCTTCCTCACCAAGCGGATTGTTTGGCAGCACTTGGCGGTAATGCCCTATTTAGCACGATGGATTTGACATCGGGATTTTATAATATGGCACTGCATGAGGAGGACCGCAAGTTTACTGCCTTTACTACACCAATGGGCCTTTTCGAATACAATCAATTACCCCAAGGTCTCTGCAACAGTCCTGGCAGCTTCATGAGAATGATGACCAACATATTCGGGGATGAAAACTTTCTCAGTCTTCTGTGTTATCTAGACGATCTGATTGTCTTCGGCCCAGATGAGAAAACCGCTATTGATCGCTTGGAGATGGTGTTTGTCAGGCTTCGCACACACAATCTCAAGCTGGCTCCAAAGAAGTGTCACCTGATGAGGAAATCAGTGAAGTTCCTTGGGCATATGATTGATCAGACGGGTATTTCTACGGACCCAAGTAAAGTTGAAAGCATCTCTAAGATAACCAGTTTAGATCTGATGGAGATTGATGGGACAACTCCTTCTCAGAAGAAGATAAGATCATTTTTGGGAATGGTGAATTACTACCAGAACTTTGTTCCAAACTATTCCGCCATAGCCAAGCCACTTTTTAATCTTCTGAAGGGTCAAAAGACGCCTGCAAGAAATCTGAGGAAGCTGGGTCATGCTCGTCAGAACAGGAAGCTGAAATCTAGTGACTGGACACAAGCGCAGGACCAGGCAGTCGAGCGGCTGAAAACAGCATTGGTTGAGAGCGTTGTTCTTGCCCATCCAGATTTTGATCGCCCTTTCATACTGGCAACGGATGCCTCTTTAGACGGTATTGGAGCTGTGCTCTCTCAGGTCACAGAGGGGGAGACAAAAGCCAGGACTGTAGCCTTCACTAGTAAGTCCCTTTCTCGGTCGCAGCAAAATTATCCAGCACATCGATTGGAGTTTTTGGCCTTAAAATGGTCAGTGTGTGATAAATTCAGTCATTGGCTCAAAGGACATGAATTCACTGTCTTGACTGACAATAATCCTTTGGCTCATATACTTACAAAACCCAAACTTGATTGCTGTGAACAACGCTGGGTGGCTAAGTTGGCTAGCTACAACTTTGACTTAAAGTATATGCCTGGTCCCCAGAACACAGTCGCTGATGCCCTGAGCAGGGCTCCATTTGTCAAAACTGGTGTCACGCAGAGACTGCTTAAAGAGGCATATGGAGTAGGGATCGACCGATATATCGGCCGGCCGATATATCGGGCCGATATTTGCGTTTTTTACGTGTATCGGAATCGGCCGATACACGGCTGCGCGTTCGCCGATAGTGTTTTTTTTTCTTTTTTTTCCCCGACGTTATTTATAAGCAGGCGTTCATTCTGCTGCTGGAGTCTACAGTTCACGATCCCCGCCCTCCCCCACTAACAGAGTGCAACCTGCTCTTCACAAGAACGGTAACTTAAACTTTCAAAGCATTTTTTAAATGTTTGACAGCTGAAATATTGTCAAACACTTTGAAAATGGAAACACGTTGCTCTATAGCTGTTAATATAGCTAAGCAAGTTTGTGAGTCCAAATGGAAAACGCGAATGCCTCGTCTATAAAACGTTTTTAAAACGTTGTCAAATATGTTTAAACTCAAATAAACTGTCTAATACAGTAGTTATGTCTCTTTGTATTAATGTGTTCTGTTATTGACGTAATGCGCGTCAAAATGCGCAACGGGATGTTCGAATATGTTTTTTAGAGGGAATATGCAAACGCCATTTGAGCACTTTTGACATCCCTAGTATGCATACGGGTGCTGTAAGGAACACTGGTCATAGGATTAAGTAATGCCAACGTTGTTCTGTGCTTATTGTGGGAGATTTATTCAGAGCCCACCTGGCTGAGGAGGTTTGGACGCGTGTGGTGTGTGTCTCCCTCGACATCGCAGTGATATTAGAGACTAGACATGCTCATTTTATTTTATGTAGAAAAAATTAAACCATGGCAGTACATAGTTTGTTTCTTTTAAAATGAAGTACAATGTGCACTTTATGCTGGTTGCTACTGTGTGCAATAGTGTAATTATTTAATTTATGCTTAAATATTTATTTTCAGCACTGAACTTTTTTTGTTATACCTCATGTTTTTACTATTTATTAAATATTAATTTTTAAAGTTAATTAAATGTTACTTTTATTAAATTGAGACATGTAACATTTGTTAACATCATGTATTTTTATGATGTAAATTGAGGGAGCAAAATGTATCGGCTCCAAATATCGGCTCAAGAAAATCGGCAGCCCGTATCGGTATCGGCTAAGGCTGATGGGAAAAAAATCGGTATCGGTATCGGCACTAAAAAAATCCATATCGGTCGATCCCTAATATGGAGCTCTACTGGGTGGTTCCAAAGGGATGTCGACAGATTCTGTGCAGGACGCATTCAGACGTTCCTGCGATTCAGACAGGAGGCCGAGTGTCATTAATCTAGGCCAGTCATGCAGCCCAGACATAAAGCAGACCAAAGAGCTTCTAACTGTCTCAAATGCAGATGTCTCTGCCATATTGGACTCACATGTTGAGTGGAACATCGGTGCCAGAGCACGAGCAATGTCTGTCATTGATCACTTACCTCAGTTGATGTCAGTAGGGCAGGACACATTACCAACATATTTAGAACAGGAGCTGCGTGAAAAACAGCTCACAGACAAAGTTTTGTCAAGAGTCTTGTATTATGTTGAACGTCAGCGTAGGCCTTCAAGAAGAGAGAGGTCAAAGGAATCATTGAGTGTCCTTCGATACCTGAGGCACTGGGAGAAACTTGTTGTCAGAAGTGGTAT
The DNA here is from genome assembly GCA_038021265.1 of Cyprinella venusta. Lineage (NCBI taxonomy): Eukaryota > Metazoa > Chordata > Actinopteri > Cypriniformes > Leuciscidae > Cyprinella > Cyprinella venusta. The sequence continues at coordinate 23,630,911 of CM075880.1, forward strand.
CTTGTACAGAGTGTCTTGTGACCAACTATCAAGGAAGAAACGCTTTCAGTTTGTCATCCCGGAGTCTTTAGTGAGTGTGATCTTGAAAGGAATCCATGACGACTGTGGTCACCAAGGTCAGTCGCGGAGTATGAGCCTTGCAAGGCAGCGCTTCTTTTGGCTGAACATGGAGCGAAATGTGAGAGATTATGTGCGCTTGTGTCATCGCTGCACTGTGAGCAAAACCATTGATCCTTCTGGCAGAGCACCCCTGGAGAACATTTCAACAAGTAGACCTTTAGAGCTTGTCTGCATAGACTTCTGGTCAGCTGAAGACTCTACTAACAAGTCGGTTGACGTTTTAGTGATAACTGATCACTTTACGGGACTAGCACAAGCCTTTGTGTGTAGAGATCAATCTGCCAAACAGGTGGCCAGGATAATTTGGGACAGGTATTTTTGCATCTACGGCCTGCCAGAACGCATCCATAGCGACCAGGGTCCGAGTTTTGAAAGTAAATTAAAAGAGCTTCTAAGGGTCTCTGGAGTGAACAAGTCGCACACAACACCGTAACACCCAATGGGTAATGGAAGTGTGGAGCGCTTTAATAGAACCCTTGGAAATATAATTCGGGTTTTGTCACCAGATGTGAAGAGAGATTGGCCGAGACGGTTGCAGACACTGACATTTCTGTATAATTGCACAATCCATGAGACGACAGGATATGCTCCTTTTTATCTGATGTTCGGGCGTGTACCCCGTCTGCCCATTGACATTCTGTTTCGTTCTGTCTTGAATGATCCAGATGTGACCTGCTGTGACAAGTTCGTTTCCACTCTGGTCAAAGATCTGCAAGAAGCATTACAAATCGCACAAGAGCATGCAATGAAAGAACAGAAAAGACATGCAGAGTTGTACAACCGAAGGGTAAAAGGACTACTCATCGAAAAAGGTGACCAGGTGCTCTTGGCGAATAAAACCGAAAGGGGTAAGAAAAAGGTTGTTGACGGGTGGGAATCAACTGTTTACACTGTTGTGGATCGTAACCAGACAATCATACTTACAGGATCCGTAATCCAGCCACAGGTCAGGAAAAAGTGGTTCATCGAAACTTGTTGATGTTGGTGAATTTCTTGCCAGTGAACGTTGAGCACCCTCAGTCTGATCAACTTTCTGGTGTATCCACTTCTTGCCAGAGGTCATCTTCAGTCCTGTCATTGTGTGCTGTGGAGGATGAGTCTTTAGGAGGAGATGCGGTTGTATCTGAGCACACAGAGGATATCTACAGCAGTGTTACAATGGATGACTCGGTGATGTCGCGAGGCAAAGTGGTAGCCTCATGTGATTATGCTGACGTCAATTGTGAAGATGGTTCTATGTCAGTTCAGGAATCTGATGCCAGAAACAGAACGTTAAGCTGGGTTTCAGGGCTGCATGAGGGATCACATGAGTCTGAACAAACCCAAGTGGAGTTCTGGTAGATCCTGTAGCTGAGGCCTTCCTTTCTGCACCAAAAAGCCATGTCAAGAGATGTAAGAACATCTGTTTCTGATGGAGACACAAGGGGCGGTTCAGATTCACATGAATCTGATTCTGAGACTGTCCTGTCTGCCCAGCCACCCTCTCAAACTCCTACCAACACAAACGTAGCTGACACTGACAATGTACCGCAAAGTTCTAGTTCAGTCACACAGGTTAGGACACGTTTTGGTCGAGTCATTAGACCTGTTGAAAGATTAATACATGTAATGTCTACCCAGGCTGTGGTTCAGGATACAAAACACAATATTCAAGCTGTTTGCAAGTCAGTGTTAAAGGCTTTCTCTGTTTAGAACAATACTGTTAGTTTCGTGCCTGTTGGCATATCGTCTAAAATAGTGTTAAGGCTGTTTTATAGTCTAAAAGCAGTAGTTCAGATAAAGCACATACCTTTAGAAATGGGTTGCCTTCACATCTTTGAGTACACCTTGTGTATCTCTTACAAAAAAAAAGTATTCTTAAATTTGTTTTGGTATTTGATGGTGAATGTATATTGCGGAATGTATGTAGATGTTCTGCTGTCAGAAGCTGGTGAGAGAGCTTAGCGCTACGCTCTCATCACTTCGTCCTTAAGGGATAATTGTTTGTTTTGACTTTCCTTCTAAAGGAGCTCCTTTCGTATTGTGATGTTTATTTTTGTGTATTATTGTGAAGGTATAGTGTTCCGTTGTTGAACATTCCCCGGGTCATGCACATATTTTATGTAATTCAGTGGGGGTGGATGTAACAGGGTTAAAAAGAACCTTTGATTTAATGTTTTGTGTGAATTTCATAAAATAAGGCATTTGCGTGTACTTATTTGTGTTAGAAGGCTCCCCTCCTGTGGCTATTAATGGTACTGCAGATATTTAATTTTGTTGCTCGTCTCTTGCCGTACCGCAGCAGATTCGAGTGTCGACGCTGTGGGTATGTATGCTTTTTCATGCTCTGACGCATTAACAAATTAATTGTGAAAATGATGCGTTTCAAGTGAATCTTTTTGACTTAATACATTTCATAGATATATGTGAACATATGGATAATGCATTTTGCACTTTAACACGGTTGTTGAGAGTTTTATGAGATGTATTGAATTTACATGTGCTTCACATGTGCGAGCACGATTCATTTCTCGTGACTATTGCGTATGTTTTAACTATCTGACGTTTTTCTTGTATTATGAGTTGAGTGAAGTGTAATCTTTATCTTTCTAGTCCATATGAATGTCTGCAGTTTGTCATAAGCCACAATGTAAATTGTCTTCCTTGTTTCCAAAAAAGGTATGTTGCTTTCATGTGTATTCTGTTAACAAATGTTATTTGACAAATAATAAAGATTTACTGATGTTGTCAGATATTAACTATTCTGTACATTTACATTGCTGTACTTATTATGAGTATTATGCTAAGTTTTTCAGATTGTATAGCAATACTATGTGTTTAATGTGAATAATACGAGTTAGCAGCAGATTCGAGTGTCGACGCTGTGGTCCATATGAATGTCTGCAGTTTGTCATCAGCCACAATGTAAATTGTCTTCCTTGTTTCCAAAAAAGATAAATTGAAGCTGAACCCCATGTGTGAGTGTCCTTCCACATCCGTTACACATACCAGACTCGAACCGGAAGTTGACAACCTGCGTCGTCGTCATGGCAGCGCGCATTATTTAGAGCAGAAAAAGGTGGATACTGTATACAAATACCCCTAAACTCTAACCCCCACCCCTACCCCTACATTCCTGGATGTAACTATTATTTTTTAAATATAATTTATTAACGTCTAGGGTTACGTCTCTGCACTTTTGTATAAAGAGCAGTCCTGGGACATCCTCAGTGGGGCAATAAAGAGCAGCATCTTGTTCCTGCTTTTTCAGGGAACAGGGTTACAGTCAACTATCCCAAGATGTTCCCTTTCAAAAGCTACAATTAATGCTGCACTTGATTCTGTGCTCTGGGAATGAGAATACTCACACCAACGAAAAGGTCTCAGACATGGGGTTGGGATGTTGACTCAAAGACGTATGAGCCCTGAGTGGCATGAACATCCAAACTGTAAAATCTTATAAATGTGTGCAGAAAGCCCAGTGCCCCTCAGTTGGTACCCTTCAGGGGCCAAACATGAAGGTTTCACAGCTTGGGCCAGGGATGAAATAGTATATACTACGCTTGAGACAGAAGGTCCCTCCTTTCCGGCTTCGCCCAGGTTGAGCCGTCAAGGAGAGATATTATCTCAGAGAACCATACTGTTCGGCCAGTGCAGCACTGTCAGTAGGAGGCAAGGCCCTTGTTGGTAAACTATGGCTAGAACTCTGGGGAGCATAGAAACCGGGGCAAATGCATACAGGGGCATTATGGCCATGTATGCACCATCACTTTGAGACCAAGGAGGGCTGGGTGACTCAGAGAGAAGTAGAGGGGACATTGCGCTGTCTGTTGGGAAGCAAAGAGGTCCACCTCTGCTTTGTTAAATTTTTTTTTCCAAAATTTGTTTCAGTGCCTCTGCCTGGAGTTTCTATTCCCCTGTTGGAGTTCTCAGTCTGGACAGTAAATCTAATACCACATTCAGATGTCCAGGGATATAGACTGCTCTGAGCGACAGGAGCTTGTCCACCCACAGAGTTGTCCACATGGCAGCCTCTCAGCTGCAGAAAGAAGTATTTCAGGGCCAGAAATACAGACATCAACTCGAGCCAACTCCCATACCACTTGGGCTAGACGACAACTTAAGACCGCTCCCCAGCCCAACAGGGAGGCTTTTGTCATTAGCATTTTATCACTGCAAGACGCACCTAGAGTGGGACCCAAGGTGAAGAACCGTGGCCTAAACCACATTTGAATTGATGGCAATTAAGGGTTCTGTGCTGGGTGCTATGTACCCTCGTTATCAAATCCCATACCACCCCTAAGTATGTCGTTCTCTGGGTAGGACGTTGAGTCTCAATCCTAGAGTAACTAGATGAGCTAGAACGACATCTCTGTATCATGACACCAGCTCTTGTGATTGTGCTAATATTAGCCAATTGTCGATGTAATTCAAAATACTAATGCCCTGGTGTTGCAGTGGAGCATCCTTGTATGTGCGGGGTAATAAGGCTAGGCCGAATGGAAGAACCCGATCTTGAACCTCACAACCCGTGTTGTGACAGTATTTCTATATGAATATAAGCGTCTTTGAAATCGATCATGATAAACCAATCACAATGTTGAATTTGCGACACGATCATCTTGACAGTTAGCATCTTGAGCGTTCTGTCGCAACAGTTCAAGTCTCGAAGATCTAAAAACGGACGCAACCCCCCTTCCTTCTTGGAAACCAGGAAGTTTCTGCTGTAGTGGCCTGACTCTTCCTCTGGAAGAGGAACATGTTCTATGGCCCCCGAAACACCAGAGGCGGCAGGGATGGTACAGAGCTTTCGTGGGTTGCTAGGAGGGGGTGGGGTGATTTATTTTTATGCCCCCCCCCCCATCCCAAAGGGAGCCACCCCCACCGAGCTGGGCACAAGACCATCAGATTTTCTTCTATTTTGAAATATTAGTTCTATGATCTGGCCATATGGGGGCTGCTAAGGGCGATGAGCCAGTCCCCAGTCTTGATGTTTTCCTCATGGGGAACAAAAAAATGTCACCATCTTTCTGGGCATTGTGGGTTTACCAGAACCACACACACACACACACACACACACACACACATACACATATCTCTGCGTCATAGCTAACATGATAAGACAACAGCAACAACAAGGAAATGAAAGGACTGTATATTTATTCAACATAAAGAACAGCAAACCAGGACACATAAAGATTGAAAACAACACTAGAATACTGTCATTAGCTCCACAAACAAACTTTTACAACAAAAATAAAAGCAAAACACCTTGAAATCAAGATTTAACAAAAACAACATATCTGACAGTCTTTCTTAGAGCTACACAGTGGCAGGGAGGGCCATCATTCAAATAAACATTCAAACAAATTGTTTAGATTGCACAACATTTTGTTCCAATTATCTTTTTCATCCAAGTTGGCCATACATAAGACACTGCGAATGTTAAAGTCCATATATTTCATAAAACTCACAGAAACCTTCACACTTAACCCAAGTTCACAACCTTACAATTATAATCTGTAATTACCCAGGGTTTGGGTTTTAGATGTTTGACAACAGTGCCACTTGAAAACTATTGTGTCATGCATGTTACAAAGTAAGTAAAGGTCATTAAGAGCTTGATAAAGTACAACGTAAACATTTCTTCTCAATTATTTAATATGTGATACTCTTTTTTTTTGGTCTCCAACCTAGAATCCATTGCCACCAACAGAAGAAGCTACAGAATCTGCTTGGCTGACCAAACACACAAGCAAGAGGGTCACATGAGGACAAAAGTACGTTGTCCTATTGCAAATACTTAAAATGCATTCTTGCATTAAATTGGGTAATAATAAACCTCATACTTAATGGGTTGCTACTCAATATCTCATTCTGATTTGTGCATTAAACCAGATATTTTTCAGCTAAATGTCATAGTTTAAAGTGCCGCATTATGCTATTTTAAAGTTTCCAAATGTTGTTTTGGAGTCTCCTACAACAGGTTTACATGCAGCAAAGGTCAGCACTGTTTAATTTCCTCATAATATGCATTTGCACATCACCACATTTTCAATAATTCTCAAACAACTCATCAGATGAACCAATCTCTCTAAATACCTCCTTTCCGCAAGCTACTCTGCTCTGATTGGTCAGATAGCTAAGTCTCTTGTGATTGGTTTTTCCGTGTACAGCACACACGTCGAAACAAAAATGCCCATTGCCATAACACAACATCTCTGCATGTCCTGAGGCTTCCTACACCATAAACTAAATACAGTAATGGACAATGACGTTGATTTTACCATATCAATACGAGCGCGAGTCTGAGAACTATTCATTCAACCCAAACCTCCATCGAAAGGATGAATCGAGCAGGACGTTTCTCAGTGATACGCTACTCAGTTTGAGGTACACTATGAGATGTTGCAGCTGTAATTCCTCACCATCAGCATTAACAAGTGCATGTCCATCAACAAACCAATTATTTTACTTGTACTAATTTATTTACTGAGATTTTTTTAACTATATAGCAGTGAAACACGTGGAAACTGTATCAATAACGTGAATGACTGATGGAACAAAAACGTTGGTTAAACAAATATTGCTCCATGCTTAATCTTTACTCAAAATAATGAGAACGACAGACAACCTGCATTGAAAGACACAGTTTTAGGGGTCCACAACTGATAAGCAGAAGTATTTCAGTAAGACAGTGATAAAGTGAGTTAGCCAGTTAGCAGGAGACCTACACAATATAAAACTCAAAAGTAAGTATTTTGAACACCATCTTTCAAGAGGAAGCAATTGTGAATCCTGCATTGAACTCTGAGATTTGAGAAGCAGTCATCAGTAAAGTAAAGGGAACACAACAAAAGTTGTTGTGCTATCATGATTCATTTTAACCACTGATTCTTCACATACTCGTCCTTGGGCAGTGAATAAAACTGGCTTTACCTTCACATTGTTGAGCACATCACCTTCTCGACATGATGCTATCTATTATCCACAGGAATCAGCTGCAGATTTGATGTCCAAGTTTTCTCTGGTGTCTGCTCATGCAATACGTGGACGGGCAATATGCTAATGTTTCGTCTTGACGTCACAACGAAACGACTTATGACTCGTTTGAAAAACGATTAATTTCATTGACTCGGAGTCTACTTTTACTTTTAAAAGACATTAACTTTATATACGGTGCACTTTCAGAATTAAAACTGTGCATGATGTTTTCATTCACTTAGAGCTATGTTACACACTACATGAAAGGTCATTTTCAAAAATCCATAATAGGGACTGTAACTAACTTACTCAATATGAATAAGAAAAAAAAAACTGCTTACACTGATCCCCACTATCTAGCGCCTCATGTGGCAAAGCTGTGAATGTGACTAACATAGTAATTCCTCTTCCATTTACTATTAACAGAACAATCTAGATGCCAAAAAAAATTCTGATGACAATATTTCGATAGTCCACTTTAGACATTCTACTAAACAATGTACAAGAATGAACTAAAAACAGAAAACGTTTTACTTCGCGTTTTTGCATGCAGACGAAAATGTTATATTATGCATGCCAGGCCAGAAGTTGGTGATGGCACTTACAAAGATGCTATACGCCTTTAGACTGAACACATTTTACATATGCACATGACGTCACCATTTTCACAAATTAGCATTTTTGTAACTTACAAGGAGATGATGACAGTATAATTTTCAAAAACTTTTACTTTGAAGTCTCTTCTCTTGTTTTTAGCCCCCCATAATGCCATTGTTGTTAAAGGTGCATTGCGCAACATTTCATGTTAAAAATAGCGGTTTTCTAACCCATACATGCTTAAACAATCGCCTTATGGGCTGAATGAGCCCTTCTCTGATCACTGCGATCACTTCTATAATCCTGTACAGTAAAATAAATAAGAGGGATTCGGGCTCGAATCTGAGAGTGGGTGTGACGTCATGCGCGCTCACGCTCGCCTGGCTATTTGCCTATGTCTTGCAGGTTAAGTGTATTCGCCGCCATTCTCCGTATCAGAGAAGACAACTCGAGCGACACAACTTTAGCCAACTTTCCACAAAAGTAGAAGATGGATTCAAAGGGACTGTTTAGCCTACATCTGGTCACTTCATGCGTTTTCTGTGATCGGATAGCTTATTCGATCGTGAAAAGACCAGGTTGCCCTCCGAAACGCATTTGAGATGGATTTGTATCCGATCGCTCAAACCACTTGAGGACGTGGTCTGGGCCGCATTCCAGGCGAAACTGGACAAGTGTAAATGCATCTGGTTGTTGAAAACAGGCTATATGTCATGTTGTTTTAGTCATATATGACGACGCGCATCACCTCAGATGAGCAGCTGTGTACATCAAGCAAGCAATCTATCTCAAATCAAAGTGAAAGTAAGACATACGATTAACACCATCTTCAATAAAAGTAGCCTAAAGAAATGAAATGATCTTATACCAGGGCTTTTGCCGCTCTCTCTTATTGCTGTCTTTGCTGATTTTGAAATTAGCCGATGATCAATAAAATACAGCTCATCTGTTGCTTTCGGTGACGTGCACTTTATGAAATCTGTATATAGCGCGGCAATTGAATATCAGATTAATATCCGTTTTGTAAAAACACATTTATTTGACCAGGTGTAATGGAATCGTTTTGATAAATCAGATAGATCTGAGAAAACGCGTTGTAAAAACAGCCCCAAAGAGAACGGCTTGTAGTTCATTCCAAACCCCAACGCAAACTCCACGTAAGACAAAGAAAATACAACTTCTGTCTGTCCAGTGCCAGGCGTTGGAATAAGACGAGAGTCAACATCGGGAAGGCTTTCAACAAACTGAGAAATTTCTGGGCGGTCTGCTCTAGAGCTCAAACGGGTCCTATACAAAGTAATAACTTATATTGTTCATGAACGTGTTTTCATAATAATACAATCATAAGTGGATACAGTAAGCACATAAAACAGTTCAACATGGAGATCGATGGAAACAAAAGCCGAAGTTTTCTACTACCCCTCTTTTCCCCTCACACACACACACATAAGTGTGTAATTTACTCAAATGCCTTTCCTTTCACATATTTTAAATGACTTGCAGATTTATAACTGCATTACCTCATTATGACTGTAACAAAAGATGTGTGCTGCACAGTGTGCGGCTGATGCTCCTTTGGTTATGAACAGCTCGTGCAAACGTTCATGTATTCGTGTGTTCCATGAGCGCACACGCAGTTTCGCTTGTCGCCAGAGGGGGCGGAGTTCTGCAAAAACTCAGATACTTGCGTTTTGCACCTTTAAATGAATGGCCAAAACGCATAAAAAGTTTTCAGTTTTTAGTTGAAAATGGAGCAGGGTTAACCATATCTGTATTAGGAGACTGTTAGATCAGGTTTCTGGTTAGGCTGAGGAGAATAAGTTGACATTTATTGCATATTTATAGTCAATGTAATATCTGGTATAGCAGATATTAAGCAGAAAGTCTACTAATTCTTTTGAATGGTAGTTCACATGTAGTTGAAAAGTTACTTAGTTAATTTAATATATAAAGTGGACTATTGAAATAATGCATTCCCAAAATAATAAAATAAATCAGTTTACAGTAAAAAAATGAACAAGATTTAGGCTACCAAATCTTTCTAGTTTCCATTGACAAAACCAGGGGCATTTGGCAAAATTCACTGAACTGTATTTGACTCAATAGCACTGAGCTAGGCTGATGATCTAAGATGAGAGGTGTATCAGCTTATTATTCCACTAAGGGTATAAATCGGTAATGGCGTCACATTGGTCAGTTGTTCTACCACTGGGGCAAAGTCTTCATCTTTGCAGGGTTTCGCAAATTGCTGGGAAATCAAATGCTAAGCTAAAGCAACTTCTCACAAATTAACCTATCACAAATGGTCCCTTGACATGCCTGTTCAAGAAACTCAATATCAAAGGGCAAATCATTCCCTTACACTTTCTCTAAAGGTCATTTGGCACAGCTGATAATTTGGCTATAATCATGATGTATGGCCGAGGCAGCAAATTGTAAACATAGCATATTTTTTGAGGCAGGCAGCTTCATCAATTCACTTGTGCTCCAGCACAACACTTTACTAAAAATTTATTTTGACTTTCTTTTCTTTTTGGATATTTATGGTACAACTTTTATTGAAAACATATATCCATGACGCACATCTTAGTAACTGTGGGACAAAAGGAGACCATTCTTGTACAACTGCACTAATATAATAGACATTGAATCATCCGGTATGTCAGAGAAAAAACTTCCCACGTTCAAGTGAGTCGAATCATGAGTCAAGAAGTGTCCCCTTAACAAGATTTAGAGGGATTTTAGTCGTTCCCTATGACATGGTCTATGTCGCCTACGTCCTTGTTCTATCAGCCTCTTACTATTGAATCACAGTGTGACACGACATTACAAAATATCTAGCATGCGCCAGAGTACAACAAGCATGACGTGACGAACAACCAGGAGGCACAAGATTGATGTCTTCAAAACAAACCAACTGTCCTTACAAGATACTGTTCGTCTTACACTATTACATTAATAGAAGCCTGGCTTTCCCACTACCATTTATCAAGAATAAAGCTTTTTGGAAAGAACAAGCCACATTTCAAACCCAGACATTGTGAAAAGAAATCAGAAAACTGAATAAGATAACATCTACCATAGCTCCACAAACCACAAGGTTGTGTCAGAATGCAATTGGGACATGCAGCAAAAAAAAAAAAAAAAAAAAAAAAAAAAAAAAAAAAAAAGAAAAGAAAAAGAAAAAAGAAGAAGAAAAAAAGTAGCTTTTTTTCCTTCTTGATACAGTATATACAGGGAGCCTGACAGATTGTACATCTGCCTCTTCACAGTAAATGTTCAGAAAAGTGCACACAAGGTGGTACATCTGGCAGATCTAGCATTAGGCTAGCGTTATTAGCAAAGATGCTAACTGTTCAACATTACCCAGAAATATAAATTTCAGATCTGAAACACACAAGGAGGCAAAAGGGGGACATACAATGTGTAATCAGCTTAACACCAATATTTTTAACAGTAAATCAGCACAATTTTGCAAGTTTTTCAGTTAGAATTTGTCAATTACTTTACCAATTAGCTAACTAAAATTAGCCTATTCATGCATGTAAAAAGCCAGATGTCACACATTTTAGACAAATATGCTGACAAAATTTACATAAGTAATATGGCAATTAACACAACTATGTTTCCCACATCTCCTATTTTATTTTAAGTTGGCTGACAACATCTAAAAAAATATTACATCTTTTACTTGTTCTTATATTTGAATAAACTATTAAGACACTACCCTGATTGCACACGTAAGCTAGATGTATATTTGATTTGATTTGTATACATGTTTGGATTAGTTTGCTAAAAAAAAAAACAAATCCTGTCAGATGTTAAAGACATTTAGAAAATATCTTTAATATGTTTATAATGTAGAATGTATGTAAAGCTGCATATTAAAAGTTATCAGATACTCGTATACAACAAATGAGGTGTTTTTAAACATGACTTGGAGATGTGCGTGTGCTATCTGGCATAGCTCTACCCAATATTGTTTTTAGTACATCTGTAGTGAAGCTGTCAATGCCTTATACAGTAAAAGCATGTATGCTATCAGATAAGTAAATAGATTAAATTTCCTACATAAATATACTTCTTATATGTGGTTTTATTTATGATTTGTACTACTTGTGTCAACAATCAATACCAACACCAGCTGATCTAGCCCTACCATAGCTCACATGAAATGTAAGGAGCCTATTGAATATGGCTATTTGAAGGGCCCTTACGAGATACAAAACACATGAAGCCTCATTCAGAAAGATACAGCATATGTGGTGATGTAACTAATGAAAAGATTGTCATGCATTCATTTATTCTTAACACATCCTTAATGGGAGAAAAAAAAACTATACTTATTTGGAATGTCAAAATAAACAAGAGCCCTATCCATTATTTTACTAATAAATCCACTTAAAACTGATGAGTGACATTTTATGTTTTGTGTCTGAAGCTATTGATCAACAGACACATTAATGGTTCATGAAAGTGAAATGCAAAGTTAATGTTTTTTTGCTTAGTATAGCTTGCTGTCACATAAGTACATACTTTACGCAACTTCTTAGTTTATCTACAAACATGTCTCTATTTAAATTCACATGTAAACCTAGCACTTTCTAAGTGAATGCAAAAGATTTTTCGGCAACACCTTCTATGAAGATCATGCTTATAACGAATTATAGCTCCTTTATACTTATTTATAAGTATGTATTACTATTTAATAAATACATTTATAAAGACTCATTAAGACCTTTACTGCATAATAAGCACAGTTATAGTTACATTTATATTATTTTTATAATTCCTTATAGGCTGGAAGCTAGTTATTTTACTATATTATATTTTTCTTACTCAAACTCAGCTTCAGAAGGCCTTTATTAATCCCCTGGAGGTGTTTGGAGTTCATTTACGATGGATGGATGCACGTTTTTGCGCCATTATAAAACTTGGAAGAACCAGGATATATTTTTTAATAAAACTCCGTTTGTATTCGTCTGAAAGAAGAAAGTCAATTACACCTAAAATGGCTTGAGGGTGAGTAAATCAAGGGCTAATTTTCCTTTGAAAATGAACTCTTTTAAGTAAAGTCAAAACATAGGATGCTATTTTCCTAAAACAAATGTAAAGAAATCATGAAGATGAATAGATTTTAGTATAATGAATCATGAAGCTCATTATACATTTTGTTGTTTACTTGTAAATGTAATTAATGTACACTAATTCCAACAATTTCTTTAAGTATAATTTCAAACTGCTATAAGCAATACCATGCATTTGGCTGAGGAGATATATATTTGAACAAATACAAATTACCATTCATAACCTCTAATGCAAACATTTGTCATTAAAGACAAAACATAATTGGTAAGTAATGGGTACAGCAAACGAGTGTTTCTGGATCTATATTTGATAATCTATAAATTAGTGTATAATTGATTATGAGCGTGCACATTGAAAAAGCAAATGCATGACTTATAAGGAATGTAATCTATAACTGGTCTTAATGAGCCTTTATAAATATATTTATAGAATAGTAATACTAAGTATACACTGGGGTATAACTCATTATAAGCATGGTCTTCATAGAAAGCATTACCGATTTTTCTTCTAAAACCTGATGCATAATACAAACCGAACACACTATGTAAAAATAATTTAAATCATAAGGAAAAAATGCCGATAACAGCACAAATGCACATCCATGATGAGTGTATACTAAGATTATCTAAAATATATGCTTAAATTAACATGGCATTGAAACTACTTCTACATTTTGTGTACATGACATCTCACACACAGGAAAATTACAATTGGCTTGCAGTTGCCAAATGAACAAGTTTTTATGATTCAGATAACCATAAAAATAGTGCATTCACAAACATGAATTCTGTATTGTACAATACATAAATCAAGAAATCATCAGTGTAAAGATCAAAACCGCCAACACTTCAGTGTGAGGTTATGGAAATGCATGTTCCTTCCTGTGTGGCACTGGCCCACATTTAAAATCTGGTCTTGATATTCTCCACAACTAAAATGCTTTATAGCCTGTTACCGTGTCATAACTCACTCACTACTGATCCCGGCTGCTCATATTGGCCATAAACAAAGAACCGTCGGCTGGCGCAGAGCCTTGCGGTTAACCATCAACTCTAAATCAACTCGCATGCCGGGCGACTCGGAGTTTAACACCAACCACCTGTGAGAGATCAATCAACACTGACGTTTTTCAGTAGGCAGGCATAAGCTTGAAGACAATGTCAGCATGTGCCAAACTATTCATCTCTATGGCGAGTGATTAAAAAGGCACGCAGTTTCTTTATCTTGGAGCCTGCTCAGGCTGTTTAAACAATAGAGTCACTGGACAGGTAAATGCACAGATATCGACCCATGGGGATGAGAACGCAACTCTAGATGATATTACTCTGGGTCTGCGGAGTGTCAAAGGACAGATGGTTAATAATGATGCGCCTACAGACATCACTA